>CM058053.1:13466013-14001013 GCA_030157265.1 Latheticus oryzae
CTTGAAGAGTCAAAAAATGTGGAAAATTGATGACTATCAAAAAACCAAAGATTATCTTAGAAAGGATTTTAGAGAATCAATTACTCTCAAAGAATTAAGTTTTTCAAAGAAACAAACAGTCTCATAGAATCGCGGAATTTCAAAAGAACAAGAAATTAAACAATTAAATCTCAAATAATTTAAGATTATGAGAAAATCAAAAATATTTAAGAATTAAGCAGTAACATAGAACTAAATGATATAGAAAGTCTTAAGAAATTAAAATATCTTGAAGAACTGAAAACTTTTAAAGATTCAAATATCAAAAAAATCTCTCATAATCTCATAGAATCAAAAATTATTAAAGAATCATTAAAGAGACCCATAAAATCTAAGAATCTCAAGGAATAAGAGAATCAAAAAATCAAAAGATTTTTGAAAATCATGAGAAATCTAAGAATTTCAGTAATTCAAATAATCTAAGAGTATCAGCGAATCTAAACAATTTCAAACAATCAAAGAATATTAGAGAATCAAAATTTTTTATAAAATACAAGAATGATGAAATAATTCTAAAAAAACATATAAATTTCGAAAAGTCAATTATTCAAGAATAAAAACTGCGAATCAACGAATATTATGAGATATAAGAAAATAAAAAATCATAAAATCAAAGAATTTTGAAAACTAAAGAATCTTAAGGAGTCAAAAAATATCAAATTATAATATATAAAAATTTTAAAAATTCTTAAGAAATCAATGTATCTTAAAGAATTGAGAACTAGAAAATCATAGAGATTATCTCTTAGAATCTCAAAAAATCTAATATTATTAAAGAATCAAAGAATCTCAATCAGATAATATCAAAGAATCTTGAAAAATCGAGAAATGTTGAATATCGCAAAGAATCAAAGATTCTCGAAGAATTAAATAATTTCAAATCTCATAAATTCAAAGAATCAATTAAAGATTCTTGACGAGTCAAATGATAAAAAAATTGAAGCTCAAAAAATCTTAAAAAATCAAACAACACCAAAGAGTTTCGAAGAGTTTGAGAATCTTAAATAATCTCAAGAAATCAAAGTTACTCAAAGAACTGAGACTGGCTAACAATCAAAAATATCAAAAAATCAAACAATATCTTAGAATCTCAATAAATCAAAGATTATCAGAGAATCACAAAATCTTGATAAATTAAAGAATTTGAAATTTTCAAAGAATTTAGAAAAATTACAAAGAATCGAAAACGTTCAAAATATATTGAAAAATTAAATTAGATAAAAAAATTCAAAAATTGAAAATTTTTAAAGAACAAGAAATATCAAAGAGTTAAAAATATTCAAATAATCCAAAAATTCTACAAGGAATCGAAAAATCTTGAATAATCATAAAATAATAAAAAACTGAGTTTTATAAAAAAATCCCAAGAAATGAAAAATATTGATGAATTTTATAGAATCTAAAAGTCTTAAAAAATTTATCAAAAAAACAGAAATATTAAAAAATTGAAAATATTAAAAAAATCAAATCTAAGAACAGAGACTATCAGAGAATCAAAGTATTTCTTAACATTGAAGAAATAAGACTAATTTTATAAAAATCAACAAATTTCGATATGGAATCTTTAAACGAAACAGCCGATTGGAATCTTGTATCTTGTGTACTTATCGTGCAGACGAAACGTGATGTTAGCGTATGACTGCAAAATCAAAATGAACAACATGAAAAGCGACACGTTTGAAGGGAAATGGCGCTTAAAGATCTTTATGAATCTGTCACCAGCACTAGAGCGGCGTTGAATGATTAGCGACTGACAAAAATGTTTTTATGTTTATGCTTTTCCATCAATACAAATTCGCAATCGTGACAATCTTATAAAAATCTGAATTTTCCATGATATTTTATCCACTCGTTCAATAATTTAATAAATAGAACTCTAGGCAATTAGCTACCAAACAACAACCGGAAGCATTGTATATTTTGACATCGCTGATAATTAATAAAAAATATTACTACATTTAAACATGCACAAAATATCATATTGATGTTAACAAACAAATTACAAATTTTCAAATAATCAAAAATTATTTATTTTCAACGAAAAAATTCTCTACAATATTTTTATGTCTAAAATATGATCCTAAAAAATGTTTCTATTTTTATGGAAACAAAGAACAAAGTTTGAATGTTGGCAGAAAGGAAAATGGAATGTAATTTATTTATGTAGGTGGTAAAAAATATCAAGACCGACGTCAATTCCAATGTGAAATCAATTTTTTTTAATGAACTTTATCGAATGTTTGAGTTTGATACAAACAAGAAAGCAAACCAAAGTTCTAAACCAAGAATCAATTTCTAGAAAGCTTTTTTTTTAATAAATATTTTAATTAAAAACCATAGATTCATTTGCAATTTAATTACAAAACATTTGACATTAACATGACAAAAGAATAAAAATCAATTTGATTCAGAACAAAACTTTCATCCATACAAACTGTATCAACTAAATTAAAGATTTGAATTTTTCGCCAACAAATTTTCCAATTTCAAATTGAACTTTGCTTCGTTTCAAATTTTTCTAAACACAATTTTTTCGAGTGTTGTAATAATTGTAATTATCAATCAGAGTTTCGAATATTTTTTAAGAAAATCAATTAACCAAAAAATGTAAAAAAAATTAAACATTTTATAGAATCGAACGAACTCTAAAGATCTTCAAACTTAAAAAAAAAATCAGAGAAATTAAATTAAAAACTTTTAATTAACAAGAAATATCAAAGATTTGAATGTGAGAACCTTAAAAACTAAAAAATCTTTGAAGATCCTTAAGTTGAAAATCCTTAAAAGATTATAGAATATGGAATAATCAGTCTTATAGAAACAAAATTAAAGAATATCCAAAAATATTGAAAACCTACAATTTTCATCAATCAATCATATCAAATCAAATCATATCAAAAAATCTCAAAAAATCTCAGATTGTCAAACAGTCTCATAAAATTGAAAAATATCAAAAAGTCTCAAAAAATCAACTAGAAGTTGATCTTTTAATCCAACGAGTTTAATACAATCTCAGTCTCAAATAACTAAAACATTTAAAGAAATGGAAAAAAGTCACAAAAGATTTAAGAGTCTAAAAATTAAAGTTCTTAAAAAAATAAAACAATTTTGAAAAAATCAATGAATGTCAAAAAATCAAAGAATATTAGAAAATCAAAGATAATCCAAGGATTAAAGATTCAAAAAGCAAAGAATATCTAAGATCAAAAATTTAGAAAAATTGAAGAATCTTAATGAATTTAGTATTATATAAAAACCAGGAAAATTGAGCAGTCAAAGAGCAGTCAAAGTATCATAGAACATTAAATGCTCTCGAAGAATCTTAAAAAAATCTCAAAAAATAAATCATATATGAAAATCATACAATTCCATAGAATCAAAGAATCTCCAACAATAATAGTATCCAAGAATATCAGAAATACTCAAAAATAAATAAAGCTATCAAAAAATTTTGGAATATCAAAGATTTTAAAATTTGTAACGAATTGAAAATTTTCAAAAAATTTGAAAAGAATCCCAAAAGATCTAAGTATTTCAAAGTATGTTGAAGAATCAAAAAATCTTGAAAATCTCTAAGAATTAAAGAGTCTCAAAAAATTAAAAACAAGTTCAACTACCAAATAATTAAATAATATATTAAAAATCAAAAGAACGTGAAAATGTTTTAATGTAATGTAAAAAATCGAAAAATCTCATAATTTCAAATTTAAAGAATAAAGACTTATGAAAAAAATCAAAGAATCTCAAATATTCTTTAAGAATCTCAATGAATCAAAAAATATCAAAAAATCAAGTATTGTATAGAACCAAAAAACCTCAATTAGTTAAAAAATCCGAAAATCTTAAAAAACTGAAAATATCAAAAGATCTTAAAGAAACTCAAAAATTTGGAAAATCTTTAGAAGATCTTAAAAATTCATAAGTTGTCAATAAATATCAAAAATTCAGAAAATATCTGAAAGTTTCAAAGAATCATTATTCTAATGGAATCAAAGAATATGAAAAAAAAAAAAAAATTGAAAAAATCAAAAAATTATATCAGATGAATTAAATTATTTCCAAGAATTTTCAAATTATTAGAGTGTATTAAAAAATTAAAAATTTCTAGTAAACAAGAAATATTAATTTTTTTTAATGTCAGAAAACCCTAGAACATTGTAAAACATTGAATAACCTAAGATTCTTATAGAAACAAAATCGAAGAATTTATAAAAATATCAAAGACCTAAGATTTTCAGTGAATCTTAAGAAGTCGAACTATCTCGAATTTCAAAGAATCAAAACATATCAGAGAATCTCGAAAAATTTCAATAAATCAAACAGTCTAATAAAATTGAAAATATCAAAAAGTGTCAAAAAATCAAAGAATTTCAGAAAGATCTTAAAGAATCTGAGAACTCAAAAAAAAAACAAAGAATTAAATAGACTCATAGAATCAAAATATTTAAAAGAATCTTATAAATGTAACAAATGATAGAGCCAAAAAATCAAATAGAAAATGTCAAAGAGTATCAAAAAATCTGAAGACAATAAAACTCATGGATACTTTCCTGAGGAATTTGTTGTATCAGAAGAACTCTCAAAAAGCAAGAAATCAGAAAATCCTAGAAAATCAGAATATTAAAGAATTAAAGACTATGAGAAAATCAAAGAATCGTGAAAAATTAAAAAATACCAAAATATCTCAAACAATATCAGATTATCAAAAAATCATGACATCTCGAAAAATCAAACAATCTCGAATATTCTTCAAGATTCTCAATGAATTAAACAATCAAACATTTTACAGATCCAAAGAAACTCAAACAGTTAAAAAAATCAAACACACCAAATGATATCGAAGAAACTCAAAAATTGGAAAATCCTTATGAGTCAAAAAATATTATAAAGTTAAAAACTGTCATGGAATATCAAAAAATTAGAAAATATCTCAAAATTTCAAGAAATCTTTATTCTCAAAATATTGAAGAATTGAAAAATATAAAAAAAATAAAAAATAAAAAAATATGAAACAATTAAATCATATCAAAAAGATCAATTTTTTCCTAAGAGTCTTCAAAATCTTAAAATATCAGACTGTCTTGAAAAATTAAAGACATCCAATAAACAAGAAATAGCAAACAACTGAATGTTAGTTGATTTCAAAGAATCCCAGAATCTCAAAAATTCAAAAAATCAAGAAAAATTAAATAAGTGAAAAATCTTAAAGTATCAGAGTATCCTAAAATCTAATAAAATTTAATCAATCGTGAGAAATCTGAATATTTCAAATTACAAAGAATGAAATCATGATGAAGAATCTTAGATAATAAACATTTTCATGAAATTTCGAAAAATCAAAGAAATTTTGAATCAGAGAAAAAAAACGTAAAAAATATAAAATCTCAAAAAATCCAAGAATCTTAAAAAATCAAAGTATCATAGAACATTAAATGCTCTTGAAGAATCTTAAAAAATCTCAAAAAATTAATTATATTCAAAAATCATTGAATATAAAATAAGTTAAGCTATCAGAAAATTTTGGACTATCAAAGAGTTTCAAAAATTGTAACGAATTGAAAAACCTTAAAAATTCTGAAGAGCATGTCAGACAATCAAAAAACTTAAGTATTTTAAAGTATGTTGAAGAATCAAAAAATCTTAAATATCTCTAAGAATGAAAGAATCTGAAAAAATTTAAAAACAAGTACAACTACCAAAGAATTAAATAATATATAAAAAATCAAAAAAAACGAGCGAATATCTTAAAGTAATGTAAAAAAAGACTTTCAAAAACTATGGAAAAATCAAAGAATCTCGAATTTTCTTCAAGAATCTCAGTGAATCAAAAAATCTCGAAAAATCAAGCATTGTATAGAATCAAAAACCCTCAATCAGTAAAAAAATTAGAAAAGATTAAAAAATTGAAAATATCAAAAGTTCTCATAGAACCTCAAAAATTGGAAAATCTGTATGAGTCAAAAAATATCAATAATTCAAAGGTTATTAATAAATATAAAAAAATAAAAAAAAAATCTGAAAATTTCAAAGAATCATCATTTTCATAGAATCAAAAAATATAGAAAAAATTAAAAAGCCAAAAAATATAGAACAATTAAATTATATCCGAGGAATTAAATTTCGAAGACTTTCCAAAACCTTAAAATATTAGAGTGTATTGAAAAACTGAAAATTTCGCGAACAAATTTTTCAGTTTCAAATAAAACTTTGCTTCGTTTCAAACATGACTAGAAATTTTTCTAAACACAATATTTTTGAGTGTTGTAATAATTGTAATTATCAGTCAGTTCTGCAAACATCAATGAATGTTGTTTTGCTTTGATGTTAAAAACGTCGCTGCAAATATAAAATTTATTCGAAAACTAGAGTTGAATTATTAGTGAAATTTTCGTATGATAAATATCAATTTAAAATCTAGCAAATAATTAATATTTGGGTAAATGCTGACGTTAGCCGTGATTAAACGTACAATAGGATATAATAATGACGATCAATTGGACTCTCAGCGTTTGCAAATTATCCAAATTATTCATCGACGTTGCAAAATAACCACGGCGTATTATCATAAGTCAGCGTGAGCTTCGAAAATTTATATTTTGTAGAAAGGGGTCGAGTTAAGCGGTCTGGAAATTTGTTAAATGACTTTAATTCAGATGATAAAATCGTCGCTAGCGCTAATATCCGTAATTATTACACTTTTTATTATTTTTTTTTTTTAGTATTGAACAACGCGATGGAATCCATACGTTACTAAAGGCAATAACAGCTTCGGCCATCAATTTGTATTAAGAACACGTAGAGCGTGAGAGAGATTGGACAGTGAGTGAGAGATCGATTGTAGAAAATTCCAAAGGGGTTGTGAACAGAACGCACAGATACACGTTGACGTAATGTTTCGCCTCTATAAATGTCTTATATACGTCCTGCCGCAGGATACTAATTCAAACAATAAATCTGAGCTTGTCACATATGTCCACCGCTTTTCGACCATCTCTATATGTCATAACAGCAGGAATTTTCCCACGGTGCAAAGCTCCCTTTTGTATTTGTTATCCACTCGACCGGACAATATTCACTCCAAAATTCAGAAACAGGAAAAAGAAATAATTGGAAAGGATACAAATTGACTATTTCAATAAACATCAAATCGATTTTTTCTCAGATGGATGTTTGAGTTTCCTCTAATCTGTATCAAAAATTGTGAATAATTTTCTAGAGGCATTTGATGTATCAGAAAGGCTCTTAAAAAGTAAAAAATATCAAAAAATATTAAAGAATTAGAAAATATCAAAAAAATAAAGAATATAAAAGCAGAGAATCGTAAAATTATTAAAAAATACCAAAATTATCAGATTTTAAAAAAATCAAGCATTTTATAGAACCAACGAATTTCAAACAGTTGAAAAAATTAAAAAATAATGAAATATTGAAAATCGTTAATGGATATGAGGAAATCAAAGAATATCAAAATATCCCAAGAAATTGAAGAATTAAAAAATATGAAAAAAGTTAAATTATATCAAAAGGATCAATCAATTTTCTAAGAGTCTTCAAAATCTTAAAAAATCAGAGTGTCTTGAAAAGTTAAACGCAAGAAATATCAAAGAATTAAATATCGGAAGATTTCAAGAAATCACGGAATCTTCAAAAATAATAAAATTGAAAAATTTTGGGGATTGATAAAGAATAATATATAATAAAAAAAATCTAATAGGAACAAAGAATCGAAGAATATCAGAAACATAAAAATTTCAAAAAATCACAGATTATCAAACAGTCTCATAAAACTAAAGAATATCAAAAAGTCTCAAAAAATTAAAAAAATTCAGAAAGATTGAAAGGGTTCTAACAATTGGAAAAACCAAAGAATTTGTAAGAATCAAATAGCCTTATTATAGAATCAAACAGTTTCAAAAAATTTTAAGGAATCTTGAAAATCTAATATAGTCAAAAAATTAAAAGAAGATTAAACAAAGAACTTCGAAGAGTATCAAGAATTGTAAAAACAATAATACTCACGGATAAATTTCTAGAGGCATTTGATGTTTCAGAAAGAATTACCAAAAACAAGGAATATCAAAAAATCTCCAAAATCTTGAAAAATTGGAAAATCCATTAAATTAGAAAATCTTAAAAAATTATAAAATGTTGAATATTCAAAGAGTCTTATAGAAACAAAATGGCAGAATATCCAAGAAAATCAAAAAACTAAGACTTTCAAGGAATCAAAACATATCAAAGAATTTTGAGAGTCTTATAAAATTAGAGAATATCAAAAAGCCTCAACAAAAAATCAAAAAATTTTGAAGAAACTCAAAAATTAGAAACTCTTTATGAATCAAAAAATATGAAAAATTCATAGTTTGTCAATAAATATCAGAAAATATCCGAAAATTCTAAAGAATCATTATTCTCATAGAATCAAAGAATTTCGGGAAATTGAAGAATCAAAAAATATGAAAAAATTTTTGAAAAATATAGAAATATTAAGTTATATCAGAAGAATCAAACAATTTCCAAGAATTTTTAAAATCTTAAAATATCAGAGTGTTTTGAAAAATTAAAAATCTCCAATAAACAAGAAATATCAATGTTTAAAATGTCAGAATCTCAAAAATTCAAAAATTCTCCAAAAAACATTAAACTGAAAAACAATAAAAAATTATAGAATATTGAATAATCAAAGTGTCTTATAGAAACAAAATAGCAGAATATCCCAAAGAAACTACGATTTTCAAGAATACAAAATATATATCAAAATACATATCAAATAATCTTGAAAAATTACTAATTGCCAAACAGTCATAAAATTAAAGAATATCAAAAAACACAAACAAAAAATCAAAAAATTCTCAAGAATCTTCAAAATTAGAAAATCTTTATGAGTCAAAAAATATGAATTGAAAGGTTGTCAATGAATATCAAAAAATCAGAAAAAATCTGAAAATTTCAAAGAATCATTATTCTCATAGAATCAGAGTTTCAAGAAATTAGAGAATCAAAAAATATGAAAAAAATTCTATAAATTAAAAAATATATAAAAAAGAATAATCAAACGATTTCCAAAGATCTTAACAAATCAGAGTCTTATAAAACTAAAAACTTTCAATAAACAAGAAATATAAAAGTTTCAAATTTCAGAATCTCAAAAATTCAAAGTATCTTCAAAGATCATTAAACTGAAAAACCTTAGAAAATTATAGAATATTGAATAATCAAAGAGTTTTATAAAAACAGAATCGAAGAATCTCTAAAATTATCAAAGATTTTTTGAATGAATCTTGAGAAGTCGAACTATTTCGAATTTTAAAGAATCTCGAATAATCTCAATATATCTAAGAGTTTCATAAAATAGAAGAAAATCAAAAAGTCTCACAAAATCTAAAGATTCTAAGAACTTCAAAAAACAAAAAAATTTTAAGATTTAAATAGTCTTATAGAAACGAAAAATTTTTAAGCAATCTTGAAAATCTCATTGCGCCAAAGAATTAAAAAAAAAAACAAGTGAAAAATCTTAAAGAGTTTCAAAAATTCTGAATGAAGTAAAACTCAAGGATAGTTTTCTATAAGCATTTGATGTATCAGAAGGACTCTCAGAAAGCAAAAAATATCAAAGAATCTTAAAAATATTGAATAGTTAGAAAATCCTAAGAAATCAAAGAATAGTAAAGAACCAAAAAATCAAAAAAATCCTAAAACTACCAAGAAATTTCAAAATATATTAGATTATCAAAAACTCAAAATATCTAGAAAAATCAAAGAATCTCGAATACACCACAAAAATCTCAATAAATCAAAAAGATAAACAAAATCAAGCATTCTACAGAACCAAGTAATCTAAAAAATTTTAAAAAATCCGAAAAATCAAAGAATATCAAAAGATTTCTAAGAAACTCAAAAATTAGAAAATCTTTATGAGTTAAAAAATATCATAAATTTGAATATTATTGAAAAATCAGAAACTACATTACAAAATCATCATTATCATTAAAGCAAAGAATCTCAAGTTATTGAAGAACAAAAAAATATGAAAAAATTTAAAAAAAATAAAAAAATTAAACTACCTCTAAGGATCTTAATAATCCTAAAAGAATCAGTGTCTTGCAAAATCAAAGACTTCTAACAAGAAATATCAATGAATTAAATGTCAGTTGATCTCAAGAAATCACAAAATCCCAAAAGTTCAAAAAATCTGCAAAGATCATAAAATTGAAAAATCTTAACAATCATAGAATATAAAATAATTAACGAGTCTTAAAGAAACAAAGAAAATTATTAAAACTTAAATATTTCAAAAAGTCGAACGATCTCGAATTTCAAAAAATCTCAAAAAATTACAAGAATCTCAGAAATCTTAGAAAATCTAAAAATTTAAAAATACAAAGAAATTGTAAGAAACAAACAATTTCAAAAAATTTTAAATAATTTTGAAGATTTAATAGAACCAAATAATTGAAAAAAATCAAATAGAGAATCTTGGTGAGTATCAAAAATTGTGAAGGCAATAAAACTCTAGAGGCATTTGATGTATCAGAAAGTAATTGATGTTCTGAAATGTTATTGTTCTTCTTTGATTGTTCAGGTTGATTTGGAACTCTCTAGTTAGTTATCTCGAAGCAGAGTGAAAAGCAATATTCATCACGATGTTCGTAATCAAAGAAGCAACATGACTCTTACTTTTCTTTGTCTCTTAACGTCAATAGACGTGTTGGAATCGCTCAAATAAAATATTTTTCTAAAAGCTCTCTTTTATATTATTTCATCTAATGGAATATCTTTGCCATTTATCATTAAGGAAATTCTAAACTGTTTTTTCCGTTCCATTAAGTGCGTTTTTTTTATTACTATTTTACTGACCATTTGAGAAAAATATCAAAGATTGATTGCTTTATCAATTTATCACTGAAAGCTTTCTATAATTTAAATTGCTAATCATTTAAACGAGGTGCTGTTCATTAAGCTACTTTTAATCAGGTTCTTTGTATTCACAAACTGTCACAATTCTAGTTCGTTCTTCCAGACAATTAAAAGAAAAAGACAATGTCAGATTCTCTTATGGATTTCGGTAAAGCTTTCAGACAGGCAATGTCAATCGAGGAATATTCTAGGATATTCGTGGTTCAACAGCTAGAATTTCTACCTTTCCTGTTCGTCGACCGATTATCCTTCGAAAATCCCAATTCGATCGTTTTAAATCCTTGCAGGAACAGTGTTGAAACATTTTACGAAATTCAATTAAGACCTTTAAATTGTAACAAACTGTCTCGGAAGGTAAGGCCTAGTCGACGAGTTTGTATTTCTGCTCGAATGGAAATACAAGGTTTGAGCGTTTTGGTGGGAGGAAAATGAAAGCTAATTTATTTATGCGACTAGTGGAGAAAGAGAAATCGCGATTGACGTCAGTTGTATATTAAATTCACGTTTGGAAAAATCAATTCGATTAGTTTTTTATCAAAATGAACATTTCATTTTTAAGTGAAACGAAGCTGAAATTACCAATCAAACCAAAAATATTTTTTCTCGCTTTGAACTTTGGTCTGATTTACATGTCGCTTTGGCATTACCATGACAAGAGTGAGATTTGTAATCAATGCAAGATTCCAACTGTAAAATTTACATATGTTTATCATAGAATGCATTCAGTGCATCAGTTTCCATTACTTCCAATTCCCAATGAAATTCAAGCCCATTTTGTTCGAGATTAGATTTATTTTCTGTTTCTGCCGCATCCACTGACCACCTGTTATCTTTGTGGTTTTATTGTAACGAATCAGAGTTTCTCGCCACATCGATGAAATTCCAGTAGCATAGAACAGAATGCATTATTTATAAGAAACGGGTGAATATAAGACAGACGGTCGTAGCAGCGCCTAAAAGATTAACGTTCTGACCTAAAACGTGTGGGTGAGAAGCACGATTACCACAACAATGCTACAATTTTAGATCTTGCACATTCTTGAATATACTTGCTTTCAACATTATTTTGAATAGAAAAAGAAAAAAAACATCGAATGATTGAGTAAATCCTTTGTGAATGACAATAACATCACCTCTTCAACATTTCGATTTCGATTATTGTTAAGCATATTCCAGTGGCGAATACGTTCAATTATGGCATCCCAACAAAAGCCCTCTCGAGCAGAATTTGATCTTTTAATCCAATGAGTTTAATACAATCTCGCCGCAATTACGATTTTCATATAAATATGCTAACGCTACTAAAGCAGACTACAAATAGTTTTGCTGAAACAAAATTTGCATTTTAAACTCGTACAAACAACACTATCGTCCTTCATTTCGTTCTAATGTCTAATTGAAGACGCAAATTATATAACTTAGATCGAATAATTGGAATTTGTCATATTTTGAAGCATCAAAAGACCGTAAAAAATTGAAATAGCTTTAAAAATAATTTAAAATCTGAATTTCAAATAATTGAAACATTTAAAAAATGGAAAAAAGTCATATAGGATTTAAGTTTCTTAAAAAATTAATTTTTTTTTTTTGAAAAAATCAATGCATGATTCAAAAAGCAATGAATATCAGAAGATCAAAAAATCATAAAAATTTAGAAAAATTCTTAAAGAATTGAAAATTATATATAAATCAAGAAAATTAAGCAATCAAAAATTGAGAAAAATAAAAAATCCTAAAAAATTATAAAATTTCGAAATATCTCAAAGAATCCAAGAATCTTGAAAAATCAATGTATTATAAAACATTAAATGCTATCGGAGAATCTTAATCAAAAAATCCTGAAAATCTCTAAGAATTAAAGAATCGCAAAAAATTGAAAAGCAAGTACAACTACCAAAAAATTAAATAATATATTGAAAATCAAAAGAACGTGAAAATGTTTCAGTTTAATGTAAAAAATAAAAAAATCTTATAATTTCAAATTTAAAAAATAAAGACCTTTAAAAAATTGAAGAATTATGGAAAAAATCAAAAAATCTCAAATATTCTTCAAGAATCTCAATGAATCAAAAAATATTTATATAGAATATAGAATTTACAAAATATTAGAGTGAATTGAAAAATTGAAAATTTCCAGTAAACAAGAAATATCAATGATTTAAACCCTAGAAAATTGTGAAATATTGAATTATTCTTATAGAATTATTATATAAGATTCTTATAGAAACGAAATCAAAGAATTTCTAAAAATATAAAAGACCTAAGATTTTCAATGAATCTTAAGAAGTCGAACTATCTCGAATTTCAAAGAATCAAAACATTTCAGAGAATCTCGAAAAATCTCAATAAATCAAACAGTCAAATAAAATTGAAGAATATCAAAAAGTGTCAAAAAATCAAAGAATTTCAGAATGATCTTAAAGAATCTGAGAACTCAAAAAAAAACAAACAAAAAATTAAATGGACTCATAGAATCAAAAAATTTAAAAGAATCTTAAAAATGTCACAAATGATAGAGCCAAAAAATCAAATAGAAAATGTCAACGAGTATCAAAAAATCTGAAGACAATAAAACTCATGGATACTTTCCTGAGGCATTTGTTGTATCAGAAGAACTCTCAAAAAGCAAGAAATCAGAAAATCCTAGAAAATCAGAATATTAAAGAATTTATGACTATGAGAAAATCAAAGAATCGTAAAAAGTTAAAAAATATCAAAATATCTCAAACAAAATCAGATTATCAAAAAATCATGACATCTCGAAAAATCAAATAATCTCGAATATTCTTCAAGATTCTCACTTAATTAAACAATCAAACATTTTACAGATCCAAAGAAATTCAAACAGTTAAAAAATTCAAACACACCAAACGATATCGGAGAAACTCAAAAATTGGAAAATCCCAAAAAATATCATAAAGTTAAAAACTGTCAAGGAATATCAAAAAATTTAAAAATATCTCAAAATTTCAAGAAATCTTTATTCTCAAAATATTGAAGAATTGAAAAATATAAAAAAAATAAAAAATCAAAAAATATGAAACAATTAAATCATATCAAAAAGATCAATTTTTTTTTAAGAGTCTTCAAAATTTTAAAATATCAGACTGCCTTGAAAAATTAAAGACATCCAATAAACAAGAAATAGCAAAGAATTGAATGTCAGTTGATCTCAAAGAATACCAGAAACTCAAAAATTCAAAAAATCAAGAAAAATTAAATAAGTGAAAAATCTTTAAGTATCAGAGTATCTTAAAATCTAATAAAATTTAATCAATCGTGAGAAATCTGAATATTTTCATAAAATTTTGAAAAATCAAAGAATTTTGAAGAACTGAGTATTATACAAAAATCAGGAAATTCAAGCAATCTGAGAAAAATAAGAAATCGTAAAAAATTATGAAATCTCAAAGAATCCAAGAATCTTAAAAAATCAAAGTATCATAGAACATTAAATGCTCTCGAATAATCTTAAAAAATCTCAAAAAATAAATTATATTTAAAAAACATTCAATATAAAATAAGTTAAGCTATCAGAAAATTTTGGACTATCAAAGAGTTTCAAAAATTTGAAAATCTAAAGAGAATTTCAGGCAATCAAAGAATTTAAGTATTTTAAAGTATGTTGAGGAATGAAAAATTCTTAAATATCTCTAAAAATTAAAGAATCTGAAAAAATTTAAAAACAAGTTCAACTACCAAAGAATTAAATAATATATTAAAAATCAAAAAAAACGTGGAAATGTCTTATTGTAAAGTAAAAAATCAAAAAATCTCATAATTTCAAATTTAAAAAATAAAGACTCTTAAAAAATTGAAGAATTATGGAAAAAATCAAAGAATCTTAAATATTCTTCAAGAATCTCAATGAATCAAAAAATATTTTTATAGAATATAGAATTTTCAAAATATTAGGGTGTATTGAAAAATTGAAAATTTCCAGTAAACAAGAAATATAAATGTTTTAAATGTCAGAAAACCCTAGAAAATTGTGGAATATTGAATAACCTTAGATTCTTATAGAAACGAAATCGAAGAATTTCTAAAAATATCAAAGACCTAAGATTTTCAATGAATTTTAAGAAGTCGAACTATCTCGAATTTTAAAATATCAAAACATATCAAAGAATTTCCAAAAATCTTAATAAATCTAACAGTCTAATAAAATTGAAGAATATCAAAAAGTGTCAAAAAAATAAAAAGAAGCTAACAACTTAAAAAAACAAAGAATTTGTAAGATTCAAATAGCTTTATATAACCGAAAAATTTTAAATAATCTTGAAAATCTCATAGAGTTGAAAAAGTTAAAAAAGTAACAAATAAAAAATCTTGAAAAGTATCAAAAATTCTAAAAACAGTAAAAGTCAAGGATAGTTTTCTAGAGGCATTTGATACATAAGAACTCGCAAAAAGCAAAGAATATCAAAAAATTTTGAAAATTCTAAAAATTGGAAAATCCGGAGAAATCGAAGAATATTAAAGAACCAAAAAATCAAAAAAAAAAAACTTAAAAAATACCGAAAAAATCTCGAAATATATTAGATTACCAAAAAATAAAATTATTTAGAAAACTCAAAAAATCTCGAATGCAAGTCAAAAATCTCAACGAATCAAAAAATATCAAAAAATCAAGCATTTTATAGAACCAAATAATCTCAAAGAGTTAAAAAAATCAAAGAATATCAGAGAATCAAAGAGTCGGACATAATCAAAGATTATGAAAAAATCTTTGAAAATTTAAATACCTTAAAGAATTAAAAATTGAAAAAGCAAAGAATAGAATTAAAAAATCGTACAAAATCATAAGATTGCAGAAAATCTCAAAGAATCCAAGAATCTTGAATTGAAAAATCTCCGAAAAGCTGGGAATTTTGAATAATCAAAGTATGTTACTAAATCAGAAAAAAAAAAACGAAAAATCCTTAAAAATTAAAGAATCTCAAAATATCTAAAAACAAGTACAACTACCAAAGAATTAAATAATATATTAATCAAGACAACGTGGAAATGTTTCAAAATAATTTAAAAATTTGAAAATCTCAATTTTAAAAGCAATGAATCTCAAAAATTTTAAAACATTGAAAAATCTCGAAAAAATCGAAGAATAATGAAAAATTCAAGAAATATCTACAAATCGAAAACTATCAAAAGATCAATGATATTCCTAAAATCAGAATTGTAAAATAAGAATATCAGAGAAAACTTCAAACTATTGAAAAATTAAAACACCCTGATGAATGAAAAACTTTCAGATATTCAGAGAATATATCAAAAGGTCAAAGAATGGTTAAGAATCTTAAAGACTCAAAATTATCAAAAATGAAGCAATCTTACAGAATCAAAGAATATCTAAAAAAAAACAAAGAATTTCAAAAGATCTCAAACATTTCGAAACTCTTGTCTTAATAAGTCCAAGAATACCAAAATACTAAAAATTGTAAAAAAAAAAGTCAAATCAAAAAGCAGAGAATTTTTAAGTTTTCAAAAAATCAAAAGAAATTTAAAGAATCAAAAAATATCAAAAGACTGAAGAATCTCAAGAAAACAAAGAATATTAAAAAGTTAAGTGTCTGAAAAATTTAAAATTCAAATTATCTTGAAAAACTAAAAACTTTCAATAAACAAAAAATATCATTGAATTAATTGTCAGAAGATCTCAAGTAATCACAAAATCTCAAAATTTCAAAAATCTTGAAAGATCGAAAATTATTATTTAATAATCAAAGACTATTAAAAAATTTCAGACAGTCTCATAAAACTAAAGAATATCAAAAAACTTTAGAAAATCAAAATGTCTCAAACAATCCATAAATCTCAAAACCAAGAATTTCAGAAGAAACAAAGAATTTGTGAGAATAAAAAATATTAAAAAATTAAACAATCCTATAGAATTAAAGAATCTGAAATAATTTAAAAAAATTAAAAAAATCAAAATATGGAAAAAACTAACAATTCTCAAGGAGTTTCAAAGATTAGAAACATTGAAGAATCAAATATCAGAAGATAATCAATGAATCACAGAATAGTTTGAAAAATCTTCAAAGACCATCAAACTGAAAATCCTTAAAAACCATAAAATTTTAAACAATCAGAGAGTCTTATAGACACAAAGAATTGAAAAATATTCAAAAATATAAAAACCTAAGAATTTCAAATAATCCAAAAAACTCGATCTATCTTGAATTTCGAAGAATCAAAACATATCAAAAAATCTCGAGAAATCTCAATATTTCTAGCAGTCTCATAAAATATCAAAAAATTTTAAAAAATCAAAGAATTTCAAAAAAATCTTAGTGAATCTGAGAATTCTAAAGAAAACAAAAAATCAAATAGACTCATAGAATCAATAAATTTTAAAGAATCTTGAAAATCTAATAGAGCCAAAGTAATCAACTGCAAAATCTCTAAGAGTATCAAAAAATATGAAGACATTGAAACTTAAAAATATTTTTTGAAGCATTTGATATATCAGAAGAACTCTCAAAAAACAAGAAATGTCAAGAAATCTTAAAAATCTCAAAAAAATCGAAATCCTAGAAAATCAGAATATTAAAGAATTTATGACTATGAGAAAATCAAAGAATCGTGAAAAGCTAAAAAATATCAAAATATCTCAAACAATATCAGATTATCAAAAAATCATGACATCTCGAAAAATCAAATAATCTCGAATATTCTTCAAGATTCTCACTTAATTAAACAATCAAACATTTTACAGATCCAAAGAAATTCAAACAGTTAAAAAATTCAAACACACCAAACGATATCGAAGAAACTCAAAAATTGGAAAATCCCAAAAAATATCATAAAGTTAAAAACTGTCAAGGAATATCAAAAAATTTAAAAATATCTCAAAATTTCAAGAAATCTTTATTCTCAAAATATTGAAGAATTGAAAAATATAAAAAAAATAAAAAATCAAAAAATATGAAACAATTAAATCATATCAAAAAGATCAATTTTTTTTAAGAGTCTTCAAAATTTTAAAATATCAGACTGCCTTGAAAAATTAAAGACATCCAATAAACAAGAAATAGCAAAGAATTGAATGTCAGTTGATCTCAAAGAATACCAGAAACTCAAAAATTCAAAAAATCAAGAAAAATTAAATAAGTGAAAAATCTTTAAGTATCAGAGTATCTTGAAATCTAATAAAATTTAATCAATCGTGAGAAATCTGAATATTTCAAATTACAAAGAATGAAATCATGATGAAGAATCTTAGATAATAAACATTTTTATAAAATTTTGAAAAATCAATGAATTTTGAAGAACTGAGTATTATACAAAAATCAGGAAATTCAAGCAATCTGAGAAAAATAAAAAATCGTAAAAAATTATGAAATCTCAAAGAATCCAAGAATCTTGAAAAATCAAAGTATCATAGAACATTAAATGCTCTCGAATAATCTTAAAAAATCTCAAAAAATAAATTATATTTGAAAAACATTCAATATAAAATAAGTTAAGCTATCAGAAAATTTTGGACTATCAAATAGTTTCAAAAATTTGAAAATCTAAAGAGAATTTCAAACAATCAAAGAATTTAAGTATTTTAAAGTATGTTGAGGAATAAAAAATTCTTGAATATCTCTAAAAATTAAAGAATCTTAAAATATTTAAAAACAAGTTCAACTACCAAAGAATTAAAAAATATATTTAAATTAAAAAAAAACGTAAAAATGTCTTAATGTAAAGTAAAAAATCAAAAAATCTCATAATTTCAAATCAAACAAATTATAGAACCAATGAATCTCAAACAGTTAAAAAAATCAAAAACATCAAAAGATATCGAAGAAACTCAAACATTAGAAAATTTTTATGAATCAAAAAATAACAAAAAGTTAAAGATTGTCAATGAATATCAAAAAATAATAAAATATCTCAAAATTTAAAAAAATCGTCAGTTTCATAAAAGCAAAAACTCTTAAAAGATTAAAGAATTGCAAAATATGAAAAAAATTCAGAAAATCGAAAAATATTAAAAAATTAAATCATATCAGAAGGATGAAACAATTTCTAAAAGTCCTTTAATTAACAGGAAATATCGAAGAATTAAATGTCAGAAGATCTCAAGAAATCACAGAATCTCAAAAATTCAAAAAAACCTGCACAATTAAATAATTGAAAAATGTTAAAGAATCAAAGAATATTAAAAATTTAAAAATTTTAAACGATCTTTAGAAATCTAACAATCTCAAATTACAAAGAATGAAAACATATTGAAGAATCTCAGGTTAATAAACAGTTTCATAAAATTTAAGAATATCAAAAGATTTTTAAGAATCAAAAAATCTCAAAAAAAAAACAAAAAATCTATAAGGATCAAACTGTCTCATAGAATTAAAAAATATCAAAATATCTCTAAGAAATAAAATATTTGAAGAGTGAAAAAGTAACAATCAATTTACTTATCATCTTAGCAAAAACCGCACTTCACTGATTTTGAGAAAAGTCAATAAACTAACAGAAAATTTAACTAATATTTGACAAAGCACAAAATGCATCAAACTACGAGATACACAAATATAGTTCTTTCTTTGTGCAAAATAACAAAAGTCTGAACGATGTATTTTCTCAATTGTCGTAAACCAAAAATTTGACCACAGATAGTTTTCTCCAAAAAAAGAAATGATTAGTCGACATATGAGAAAATAAGAAACGAACATAAAATCACATTTACCAAAGACACAACTTTGATGTTTTTCCTTTCATCGCTTTCCAGGAGATGAGTTGATAAGTTCTTAACTAAAACTTGTCCGAAAAAAAGTCAAGCTTCGTCTTTGTTTAAAGCTCCATAAATTTCGTTTCGAAAAGCGATCTAATTAAATTTAGATGGAGAAGGCTAATTAAAGTGAAGATACGAATACGAAAGCGTAAAACGAGTACAACTCACAACAAGACCCTATCAGATGTTATTAAACATTCACTGTCGACAAAAGCAAATAACCTTCTGTGAAAACGAACACATTAATCCCATCAGAACTTATTTTAACAGTCAAAACCAAAAAAAAACTGATTGTACGAACATGCCATTTCCATCAAAACTTTAACATGTCGGGTAATTTGATAAGAAATAAATTAAATTTGCAACGAATTATATATTCTGTTTCATCATCGGCGGACGAAATGCGATCGATTTCGCTCATGTTAATGTTAATACTATTTCGAAAACTTATTATGAGCGCAAAGTAAATGATTGATTATTGTAAAAATGGTGGATGCGCCGGGAAAGTATTTTAGTTGATGAGAATGTTGGTAGTAATGTGAGGTTGAACGGTTTGAACTTTGTGTGCAGGTGGCCTGGGTACGTGCCGAAGACCAAACGATTTTAACCCTCCACACGAAAGTGGTAACTCACAACTCTCGCATCAGCGTAACTCACGACAACTTAAAAACTTGGCAGCTTCGGATTCGGCAATTGAAAGAATCAGATCGTGGATGTTACATGTGTCAGATCAACACCAGTATTATGAAAATTCAACAGGGCTGTCTGGACGTTTACGGTAAGGCAATCTTTCCCATTTTACATAAAAATCTATTTTATATGTCACATGTCACAAAATATCAATTTATCAATAACGCTATCAATCACTTTTAGAGCAAAACTATGTAAGAAGAAATTATAGCCGCGATGGTTTTTTATCGTTTCATCTACATCACGGACTTATTTTAGAGCTTCGCTCGAGATTATCACCGTCATCAAGCTGCGTGTAGATGACAGGCGAGCGACAAAATCTAGGGATGATGTAGAGACATAAATGCGTTTTTTAGACTAAAGTAATCAGAAGAACACATTTATGATTACCTGTGATAAGTTTTGATTTAAAGTTAGCAAGGAACTGAGCTGTCATCTACATGTACATTAAAAGTTTGTGTTGAAACAAGACGAGCTTTTCGTGTACTATTCCGAAAATTTACGACTTGAGTTTAACAAAATGAATGTAAAAAGTCGCAGATTTTTTGCCGGTTTGTAATAACTTAATTGTGGAGATCCCATCAGGATCATCAATTCCCTACAGTACAAAAAGTTTGTGAAAAGTTAAGACACTTGTCTGCTTGGGCATATGTATCTGAAGAGTTTAAAGAGAAGAAAAGACGATGACCTATCAGACTTGCCGAGTTGCTGTCAAGCGCACTTCCACGTAGAATCCGAAACGATTGAAGCTTAAAGCAAGTTTTTGTAATGTTTGTACAAAACTAAAGCGTTAAGAACGGTATTAAACTTTTGAATCGATTGAAACACTTCATCTCAGCAATTTTCTCAACTCTTATTCTTGATTGTTGCAACAATTATAAAAATGATTTTTGAAGTTTTAAACACGAAGAATTCGAAAGGAATAGTATTGTTTAAACATAATTTGCATTTTGTCTTTTATTTTCTTCTAATGTTCTAATATAAAATTTCATATAATTCTAGAAACATCAAAAAATCGTGATAAACTAAATATTTTAACAAATAATAAAAAATTAAACATCTGAAGAAATATAGAAATATATCACATCAAAAAGTTTGAAAATAATAAAGATTATCAAAAAATCAAAAAAATTGATAAGTTTCAAAGAATCAAAGATTATCAGAGAATCAGAAACTCTCACAACACAAAAATTATCAAAATGATCCAAAGAGTCTTTAAAAATCAATCTATCTTAAAGAATTGGAGATTTTCAAAAACAAAGAATATCAGAGAATGAAAAAATCTGAGAAATCTTAAAAAAATTGGAAGGTTTTGAAGAACTGAGTAAAATCACAAAATATCAAAAACGTCAAGATTATTAAATAATCTCAAACAATAATGATTATCGAAGAATCTTAAAATGTCAAAAAATCGGAGAAATAAAAAAATTCCAAAAAAATAAAAATCGCAAAGAATATTAATTATCTTCGATAGATAGAACCAATAATATTATAAGAACAAAAAATATCAGAGAATGAAAAAATCAAAGATTATCAAAAAGTGTAAGTAATCGTAAAAAATTAGAAAAAATCTTGAACATTCTCCAAAATTCTCAAAAAATATCAAAGAATTTCAACTCAAAAATTTAAAAAGTTTTTAAAAGTTATAGAATATCAAAATTTGAAAACTTATCTCAGACAAACAAAGATTGTCATAAATCCAAGAATCAAAAAGAGTCCGAAATTCTTGAAAAATTTAAAAACATAAAAAAATTAAAGAATCTCGGAATATAATCAAATAGAAAAAAATTATAAAAATCTCACCAAATTGAAAAATCTCAAAGAATTAAAGAATATCAAAATATTAAAGATTCTTATAACATCTCTTCTTATAAGTATCTCGTAGAAATCGAAAAATTTTAAAAACTTGAAAAATTGAAAAAAATATCAACAAATTAAAATTCAGATCAAAAAGATTGAACAATTTTAAAGAAACATAAAAAATAGAAAAATTGCAAAAGATTGAACAAAAGAATCTAAAAATGTCGAAAGACCTCAAGAAATCAAAGAATCTCAAAAAATCTAAGTAATTCAAGAAATTAAAGAATATCGATAAATGAAAAATTTTTCAATATTTATCAGAAAATCGAAGTCTTATAATATCAAAAAATTAAAAAAAAAATTTATGAGTTTAAAAAAACAAAGAAACTTAAGAAATGAAAAATTGTGAAAAATTCAAAGAATCCTAAAAATTCCCCAAGATTGTTGACAATATCAAAAGTCCTCAAAAATTCAAAATTTGCGTGAAAATTTGAGAATCATAAACTATCAAAACATTAATGATTATCAAAGGATCTCAAACAGTCAAAGATTGTCATGAATCAAAAAATCTGAAAAAGATTTTTAAAGAAATAAATAATATCTGAAAATCGACAAAAATCTCAAATAATTTCAAGAAAATAAATATCCAGAAAAACTGATTATACTGAGAATACTAAAAAATCCAAGAATTTCAAAATCTAATAAAATAGAAACATTTTTGAAAATCATCAAACAGTTTTATAGAATCAAAGAATCTCAAAACACAAAGAGTATCAAAAAATCTTAAACAATCAAAGTATTTTGAAGAATTAATTTCTTTCGAAAAACAATCAAAGAATTGAACAATCTGAAGGAATTAAAAAAATAATAAAAACAAAATAATGAAGACATCAAAAAATCTCTACAAATCGAAGAATACCAAAAAATTAAAAAATATTGAAGAATCAACGAATTCTAAACTATTTATCAAAAAGTCCAAGATTCCCATAACATTGAGAAATCTCAAAAAAAATGAAAGAATTTCAGAATCTTAAAAGAATTCAAAAATCTTAAAAAAAAGAGTATCAAATATCATAGATAAAAAATAAAACCAATTCTAAAAAATCTGAAGAATCAGAAATATTAAAAAAAAATTAACATCCTTAGAAAATTAATGACATTTAATATAAAATAATAAAGGAATCATATCAAAAAATAAATTTATAAAGAAAAATATCGAATAAGCTTTACCTTTACAAATTTTGTAAATAAATCTTTAGACAGTCTCATAGTATCTCAAAAAACAGAAAAAATATCAAGAAATAAAAGAATTGTGAGAAATCAAAGAATATTGAAAAATTAAATTGCATCGAAAAATTTCAAAGAATCAAAAAATCTAAGAGTCTTAAAGTCCCTCGAAGTATCTTCCAGTAATGAAGATTTTCAAAAAGCAAATAACATTAAACAATCTCAGAGAACCAAAAAAATATCAGAATATCTTTTATAGAAATTATATTAATAAACACTCTTTCCTAGACTTCTGTGAAGAAATCGTATCAGAATGTCTAAAAATTTCGTTCGCCAATCCTTAAGACAAGCTGTTTGTACAAAACTGAAGCGTTAAGTACAGCGTTAAACTTTTGAATCGATGGAGATTTGCAGATTGAAACACTTCATCTCACCCTTGTGGCTACATAAATCTCCTCAACCCTTATTCTTGAATGTTAAAACTCCTATAAAAATGATTTCTGAAATTTTAAGCACGACGAATTCTAGAGAAATTTTGATAAATATCTACGATTTTTTAAATATGGAACTGACGGCTCTGGATATTTCTAGAACCCCAAATTTATGATACCATTCAACAATGAACTTCAGACCTACGTAAGAGATTAATTCCAACACTACCCACTTTTATAAGAAAGTTTTTCCGATTTTCAAAGTTTTGATATAAAGGTGAAAAAAGTTTCGAAGAAAATATATTTTATTAGAAGCCGCAAAAACACGATTTTATTTACAGATAAATTGCATTTACTTACTGGCAACATCACTGTCTCTTGCAGTTTATTGAAATAAAGTTATGATTAAAATCTTGTGAATGCACGAAACTAGAGAAGCTATTCTGAAATTGTTATAATAGAAGACCCGAATTCCATTAAAGTTGAAATTAATTTAGTAAAAGATGCAATTGAAAATGAACACTCTTACGAATTCTTTTAGAATAAAAATGCTACATTTAGCCAATTTAACTCTTAAAAAAATAAACTATGAAAGAATCTAAGAATATTGAAAGATTTCACAAAATGAGATTTAAGATCATTGAAGAATCTCAAATAATGAAAGAATTCCCAAAAAATTAGAATTTTAAAAAATTGTAATAAACTAAATTATCTTGTAGAAGGAGACTGTCAAGGAATCAAAAATATAAAAAAATCAAAGTAACTTATAATGTTGATAAATCAAAAAATAATTAAACAGAATCAAAGAATCTCAATACTATCAACAAGTGATCAATTTTGATTAAAGATTCTGCAACTGGGCATAACACTATTGAAAGGTCAATGAATCTCATAAAATCAAAGATTATCAAAAAATCAGAATCCCACAGAATAAACGATTAACAAAGAATCTCAAAAAATTTTTGAAAATTAGTATCTTGAAGAATTAAAGACTCCCATAAAACAAAAACTCTCAAAAAAATTATCAAAGAATTTAAATAATCAAAGATTAACATTCAAAGAAATGTATTAAAACAAAAAATATAAAATTGCAAAAAATCTGAAAGAATCGGTAAATCTTAAGAAATAAAAGTCTTTGAAAAAATTAAAAAATAATACAATCTTTTAGAATCAAAACCATCTGAAACAATAAGAGAATCTGAGTATATCAAAACACCTCAAAAATTGAAAATTATCAAAAAATTTACAAAAGTCAAAGAATCCTAGAGATGTCGAAAAATCAAAAAATTTTAAAGAATTAAATAAAATCAAACAATCTTAAACATTTTAGTACTCTCAGAAAATCAAAGATTTACAACTAATCAAAAAATTTTAGAGAATCGCAAAAAATTAAAATAGTTTAAAAAACTAAAGTATTATATCTCCAAATTTCTAAAAATAATAAAATTCTCTTAGAATCAAAAAAATCCCAAACAATAAAATAATCTCAGAATATCAAAGGATATTCAAAATTATAGAATATCCAAGATTCCTAAAATATCAAAAAACTAAAGAATATCCAAAAACCTCAAACAACGAATATCAAAAAATTTCTAAACAATTAAAGACTATAAGATAATCAACAAATTGTAATAAAACAAAAAATCCAAAAATCTTGAGAAATTATATTAATTTAAAATTTTAAAGTCTCTCAAAGAATCAATAAATGAATTAATAAATTAATAATTTTTAATAAGTTTTAGATAATTAAAGAATCTGAGAATATCAAAAGGTCTCATAAATATAAAAAAAATTGAAAATTATCAAAAAATCTCAATAAACGTATATTACGTTTTTTTTTAAACAATTAAAGACTTTCACGGAATCTAAAAAATGGAATAAAACAAAAAATACCATAAAATCTCAACAAATTCAAATTTTTGAAAAAATTAAAATATCTTAGAAAATTGAAGCTTTCTAAAATATCATATAAACTGCTAAAATCAAAGAATCTCAAATAACAAAAAAATCTAAGGATATTGAAAGATCTCAAAAATTGAGATACTAAACCAAAAATTTAAATATTATCAAAGAATCTCGAAAAGTCAAAGATTATCAAAAAATCAAAATATCTCAAATAAAAAAAGAATTCCAAAAAAAAAACTTTCAAAATTCTAATAAACTGAAGTATCTTGTAGAACTGAATACTGTCAAAAAATCAAAGATATAAAAAATCAAAGTGTCTTATAATGTTGATGAATCAAAAAATAATTAAACAGAATCAAAGAATCTCAAAAGTATCAAAAAGTAATCAATGAATGTCATAAAATCAAAGATTATCAGAAAATCAAAGAGTCCCACAGAATAAACGATTAACGAAGAATCTCAAAAAATCTTTGAAAATTAGTATCTTAGAGAATTAAAAACTCTCATAAAGCAAAAGCTCTCTAAAAAAATATCAAAGAATTTTAAACAATTAAAGACTTACAAATAATCAAAGAAATTTATTAAAACAAAATATACGAAACAATTGCAAAAAATCAAAGGAGTCGGAAAATCTTAAGAAATAAAAGTACTTTAAAATGTTGAAGTCTCTCAGAGAATTAAGAAATAATACAATTTTTTAGAATCAAGCAGTAAGAGAATCTGAGAATATCAAAAGATCTCAAAAATTAAAAAATACCAAATAATTTGAAAGAGTCAAAGAATCCTGAAAATGTCTTAAATTTTTAACAAGGAATATTTAATCTCAAAGAATCTTAAAAAACTGAAGAGTACTAGAAATCATAAAAAATCTCAAAGAATTAAATAAAATCAAACAATTTTGGACAATCAATTACTCTCAGAAACTCATAGAATTGTAATCAATCAAAAAATACTAGAGAATCGCAAAAAATTAAAATAGTTCAGAAAACCAAAGTATCTCCAAACTTCTAAAAGTAATACGATGATCTCAGAATAAAAAAATCTCAAACAATAAAAGAATCTGAAAATATCGAAAGATCTTGAAAATTCAAGAATATTCAAGAGTCCTAAAATATCAAAAAACCTCAATCAACGAATATCAAATAATATTAAACAATTAAAGACTATAAAAGAATCAACAAATTGTAATAAAACAAAAAATAACAAATAGAAATTAAAGTAATTTGAAGTTTCACAACCTCTCAAAGAAAATGGCCTCAAAAATATTGAAAAAATTAAAGATTATCAAAAAATCTCAATAAACGCATATTAAAAATTTCTAAAGAATTAAAGAATTTCAGGGAATCAAAAAAATGGAATCAAACGAAAAATACGAAACACTCTCAACAAATTCAAAAATCTTAAGAAATTAAAATATCCTAGAAAATTGAAAACTCCCAAAAATCATACAATCTCTTAGAATCAAAGAATCTTAAAAAACAAAAAAATCGCTCAAAAAATCTCAAATAAAAGTACTCCAAAAAAAACTTTCAAAATTCTAATAAACCGAGGTATCTTCTAAAACTGAAGGCTTTTAAGAAATCAAAGATATAGAAAACTCGAAGAATCTCTTAAATTTTAGAGAATCAAAAAATCATTTTATTAGAATCAATAAATCTCAAAATGATTGCAGTATCAAAAAATAAGTAAATATTCAAAGAATTTTCAAAAATCACAAAAAATCAAAGATTATCAAAAAATCAAAGGATATTAAGAAGTTAGCTAAAATCTTCGAGAATTTCGAAAATATCTTGAAGAATTAAATACTTTCAAAAACAAAAAACCAAACGAAAAATCTGAATGAATCAGGAAATCTTGAGAAATTAAAGTATTTTAAAAAAATTTGAGAAATTCAAAACACCTTAAAAATTGAAAAATACCAATGAATCTGAAAGAGTCAAAGAATCCTGAAAATGTCTTAAAGTTTTGAAAAACAAGGAATATCAAAGAACTGAACAATCTCAAAAAATCTCAAAAAACTGAAGAGTACTAAAAATCTCGAAAAATTAAAAAATCTCAAAGAATTAAATAAAATCAAACAATTTTAAACAACTAAGTACTCTCAGAAATTCATAGAATTGTAATCAATCAAAAAATACTAGAGAATCGCAATAAATTAAAATAGTTCAAAAAACCGAGCTATCTCCACATTTCTATAAATAATGCAATCCACTTAGAATAAAAAAAATCTCAAACAACATAAGAATCTGAGGATATCAAAGGATCTTAAAAATCAAAGCAATATCCAAAATTCCTAAAATATCAAAAAACTAAAGATTATCGAAAACGTCAGTCAACGAATATAAAAAAATTTTAAACAATTGAAGACTATAAGAGAATCAACAAATTGTAATAAAACTTTTAAAATTCTAATAAACTGAGATATCTTGTAAAACTGAAGTCTTTCAAGGAATCATAGATATAAAAAAATCAAACAATCTCTTATAACTTAGAGAATCAAAAAATCATTAAACAGTCACATAAAATCAATAAATCTCATAAAGATTGCAGTATCAAAAGATGAGAAAATATTCAAAGAATTCTCAAAAATCACAAAAGAATCAAAGATTATCAAAAAAACCAAAGAATATTAAAAAATTGAATAAAGTCTTCGAGAATTTCAAAAGTATCTTGAAGAACTAAATACTTTCAAAAGCAAGAAAACCAAACGAAAAAAATTACAATTGTTGAAATAAAGTTATGATTAAAATCTTGCAAATGCACGAAACTAGAAAAACTACTGCGAAATTATTATAATAGAAGACCCGAATTCCATTAAAGTTGAAATTAATTTAGTAAAAGATGCAATTAAAAATGAGCACTCTTACGAATTCTTTTAGAATAAAAATGCTACATTTAGCCAATTTAACTTTTAAAAAGTTTTAATTGCAAGCAAGCGTCTTTCTTGCAAAAATTCTTTTGTAACATTTTCATGTTATTCCATCGAATTCAGAAAACAAAAATTGCAAAGACGAATATTGAAACTTTATAATTAATTCTCTTCCATACAAACTAGCGAATGCTAGAGATTATAAAAATGATAAATTTTTCAATAAAAGACTCTGCGTTGACTATAAATCAAGTAATAACTACGTCGATGCAAAATTGAGTTGCTTAAACCATATACACATTCTTCCATAGTTCATTTACTTTTATAAATCAAAGGAGACGATATTACGTTGCGCAATGACTTTTATTATGTTTTTATTGAGATTGCGCTATAAAATTCACAAAGAAAATCCTTTTTATAGTCGAATACTTTAAAAGTACAAAAGCGTTGTGAAAATCTTGAAAATAAATTGATGTTGTTGTGGTAAACAAGTACTAACGGCTCGTCAAAAATTTACACAATCGTAATATAAAATGTAGAACATGATGCTGAAAACGATTTCACTGTCAGCTTTAAAATCCAAATTTAACCATTACACTTATATAGTTCAGAATTGTGAGAACGATAAAAATTACAACTTTCGGAAAATATAAACTTTTACGGACGATTGGTTTTGGATGATAAACATAAACCAAAAGTTCCTCCAATTCATTTTTATTTCGATGAAATGTTCACATTGACAGATCAAATGTCATAAAAGTTAGTGGAATTAACTCAGCAAACACAATCCGAACTCTTCGGCACGTGAGTTTGCTCTGGTCAAGCAGCAATTGTATTTAAGAGTTGTTGGAATATAAAAAAATTATATTACTTTTATTTATTAGAATTTCGAAGCATTAATTAGTCTCATCAAAAAATCGTAAGATTAGAAATATCTTAAAAAATTAAACATTTTCAAATAACATAAAGATTTAAAAAAAAGAAAATAAGTACATAGGATCAAAGAGACTTTTAGAAAAATCAACGAAGCTCTTAAGAATTAATAAATTCAAAAAAATCAAAGATTATCATAGAATGAAAGTCACACAAAAACAAAGTCTCAAAAAATTTTTTATAATCAGTATCTCAAAAAGTAAAAGTTCAGAGAATCGCAGAATTTCAATAATCCCGAAAAATTGAAAATTCTTAAATAATTGAAAAATATCAAATAATCGGAAAATATTGAAGAACTAGCAAACAGTGCGTGTCCATAATGCAGGGTCGCGGCTTCGCCGCTCCCCACAGTACGTCGTCTGCGGCTACATTTTTTCTTGCTAGAATTTTCGGCAGACGACATTTTACGAGAAACAACAAAGCCTCTTCCGAATGTCATAAACACAGATTATTTGGTTAAAACAATAAACATATAAACTTTATTTTATTCTGTTTTAATTTAATTCATTTTAATCTATGAGAATTTACACAAATATTTTTTCACTCATCTCTCCATTTACTCAATTACTCATTTAATTACTAATCCGCTTTATTGTGTTATCAGAAATATTATCTGCTGTTGAAATCAAAATTTTCTCTCAATTGTAACTTCATAATTTAGATACCAGAAATCATTGTCATCTAACTTGAGAAATATTGATATTTCTATCTTCAATTGAGAGAGGTGTTTGCACCAGCATAGTCTTAGAAATAAGTTCGACTTAGAAACAGTTCTTTCTCTGTTTTAATAACTGCAAAATTCGAATGAACCATTACACAAACTCTAAATAATATTGACAGCTTCAAATGTTTAAAATATTAATTAGAGCTTCCATATAGAAACTAGATCCATTTTAAGTAAAAATAATATAATTTATTAATTTAAAAGAAATAAAGACTGGGAGAATCAAAAAATTATAATAAAACCAAAAACACAAAAAATCGCAAAAAATTTCAAAGAATCCAAAAATATTGAAAATTTAACGTATCTTGACAAATTAAAAATTCAAAAAATTGTACAGTTTATTAGAATCAAATAATTGTAAACAATAAAAAATTATGAGAATATAAAATGAAGAATCTGTAAAAGTCCTAAAATATCAAAAAATTGAAGATTATCAAAAAATTTCCAAAAAGAAATAAAATTTCAAAGAATTAAAAAAAATCATTAAAAAATCTCATAGAATCAGATAATCTTAAAAAATAAAAAAATATTTAGTGTATTTTCTAAGAACACAAGAAATCAAAGATTATTATATATCAAATTGTAAAAGAATCTTAAAAATTGAATATTTCCAGAAACTAGAAAGAACAAAAATTTGAACAATCTCGAAAAATCAAGAAATATCAAAAAGTTTCGCACAATCAAATACTTTTAAAGAATCAAAGAATTGTAATAAAACAAAAAATACCAATAAATCACAAAAATCTCAAATAATCCAAAAATTATAAAAAAATCAAAGTATTTTGAAAAATTGAAGATTTTAAAAAATTATACAGTCTCTCACATTCAAAACATTTTGTCTTAAACTATCAAAGAATTGATGACTATCAATGAATCTCAAGCAATTGATGATTATCAAAAAATTTTGGAGTCAAAAAATCTCAAATAATCAAAAAATAATAAAAATAGTATCAGAAAATTTAAAAATCAAAAAAATTTTCAAGAATCACAAAAAATAAAAAATTATCGAATAATCAAACAATATTATAAAGTTAAATTACCTAAAAATTAATAAATCTCAAGTATGTTTTAAAGAAGCAAAGACTTTCAAAAAAACAAAAAATATTAAAAAATTATACAACCTCAAAGAATCTAGAAATCAGATAACAAACAATATAAAAAAGTCAAATTCTCTCAGAGAATCAAAGAATTGTTATAAAACAAATAATACTAAAGAATTGCAAAAATCTAAAAAAATTCAAAATTTTAGAAATGACTTTCAAAGAATCAAAATGCACACAGTCTTCTTAGAATTGAAGTATCTCAAACAATAAAAGAATAAAATTGTCTCAAAAAAAAATTAAAGATTATCAAAAAATCTCAATGAACGTATATTAAAAATTTCTAAAGAATTAAAGAATTTCAAAGAACTAAAAAAATGAAATCAAACAAAAAATACCAAACATTCTCAACAAATTCAAAAATCTTAAGAAATTAAAATATCTTAGAAAATTGAAACCTCACAAAAATCATACAATCTCTTAGAATCAAAGAATCTTAAAAAAACAAAAAAATTTTTCAAAAAATTTAAAATAAAAGAATTAAAAAAAAAAAATTTTCAAAATTTAAATAAACTGAGGTATCTTCTAGAACTGAAGGCTTTTAAGAAATCAAAGATATAGAAAACTCGAAGAATCTCTTAAATTTTAGAGAATCAAAAAATCATTATACAGTCAGATAGAATCAATAAAACTCAAAATCATTGCAGTATCAAAAAATTAGTAAATATTCAAAGAATTTTCAAAAATCACAAAGAATCAAAGATTATCAAAAAATCAAAGGATATTAAGAAGTTAGATAAAATCTTCGAGAATTTCGAAAATATCTTGAAGAATTAAATACTTTCTAAAATAAAAAACCAAACGAAAAATCTAAATGAATCGGTAAATCTTGAGAAATAAAAATATTAAAAAAAAACTGAGTAATTTAAAACACCTAAAAAATTGAAAAATGCCAAAGAATCTGAAAGAGTCAAAGAATCTTGAAAATGTCTTAAAGTTTTGAAAAATAAGGAATATCAAAGAACTGAACAATCTCAAAAAAACTCAAAAAACTGAAGAGTACTAAATTTCTCGAAAAATTAAAAATTCTGAAAGAATTAAATAAAATCAAACAATTTTAAACAACTAAGTACTCTCAGAAACTCATAGAATTGTAATCAGTCAAAAAATACTAGAGAATTGCAATGAATTAGAATAGTTCAAAAAACCGAGCTATCTCCACATTTCTATAAATAATGCAATCCACTTAGAATAAAATAAATCTCAAACAACATAAAAATCTGAAGATATCAAAGGATCTTAAAAATCAAAACAATATCCAAAATTCCTAAAATATCAAAAAACGTCAGTCAACGAATATAAAAAAAACTTTTAAAATTCTAATAAACTGAAATATCTTGTAGAACTGAAGTCTTTCAAGGAATCATAGACATAAAAAAATCAAACAATCTCTTATAACAGAGAATCAAAAAATCATTAAGCAGTCACGTAGAATCAATAAATCTAAAAAGAATTGCAGTATCAGAAAATAAGAAAATATTCAAAGAATTTTGATAAATAACAAAGAATCAAAGATTATTAAAAAGTTGAATGAAATCTTAGAAAATTTCAAAAATATCTTGAAAAATTGAAGACTTTCAAAAACAAAAATATTTACAACATTTACTAGAGATAGACTTCAAGATTCTCGATGATAAAAATAAACTGAAAGTTGATTCAATTCCAATGTTCACATTGACATATCGAATGTCATAAAAGTTAGTGAAATTAATCAGCAAACATAATCCGAACTTTTCGACACGTGAGTTTGCTCCAGACAAGCAGCAATTATATTGAAGAGTTGCTGGAATATAAAAAAATAATATTACTTTTATTTGTTAGAATCCAACGAAAACAAATGTAATTCGTCATAATTGATTGATTGTTTAGATAATTCAGACAGGCGTTTAATATTACAAATAACAAATAATCTCTTTAATAAAGCAACAAGTTCATTTGATATTTACAGACTCACGTATATGATGTTGATATTTCAGAATCAATTAGTGATGTTTCTATACAAACTTTTGCATCAAAGTTATAATTGTATAGTTAAGTTAGTTTCAATAAAGCTAGCAAAAGTACACGAAACAATATTGTTTTGACTGATCGAAAATTAACCAATCTAAAACCGGATTGTGATAAATTTTACAAAAACAGATATAATTTTGCAATTAATACTGAACAAAGTTTTGATTATTTACAGAAGTACTCACATTCAAAAATTACTTATTTAAAACTCTGATTGGAATGAGCTTGAAAATTGATTTTATTAATGATTTTTGCATTTTTTAATTGTGCTTTAAATTTTTCACTCAGCCGTTTTCAATATTTTCAAATTGATTTGTCAAAAAATTTTCTGTTGCAAATTTATAAAAAAAGCATATATTTTTTCATTGTTTTGAAATAGTAGAATAAAATTTTGTTGAAATCATTTTCGACATTAATTTTGTAATGAAATTTTGAAGCGTCCAAAGTCACAGTTGTCATTTTTTTCTCGACAAATTTCAAATATGTGAGAAACTGTTTTCTAAATTTTTAAATGCTTTGTATTGAATACTGTAAACAGAAAAATTTGAATAACTTTTGAACGGAAAATGTTAAAATGATAAATTATTTTATATTCTTTAAGTAAAACCACCAAGAATCGAATGTCTGTGGCTTCCCATTCTCTTAAAAAAATCTAATTAAATTTTACTTGTCAGTTTCCAGTTTGTACTATAACTTTTACATTTTTAATATTTTTTAATTTTTTGGATACTTAATTCTAATTTCTATTTAATGCAAAAATTTTTAAACAACTGCAAAATCAGTTTGATTATTTTACATTTTGTGCTATAACTTTTTATTTATTCAGTTTTACTTTGAAGGTTTTTATGTTTCTAGATTTCTGATTTTTTTCTTTATTGTTCTATGCATGACTGTTTGAGCCATCTTTAAAAACAGCTGCACAAACAAATAACAAAATCAATTCAAATATTCACAGAATTTATAATTTGTGCTATAACATTTTCGTTTTATCAACCGAATTATTAAACTTTTATGTTTTTGGATTTTTGACTTTTTTCTCTATTTTCAAATGCAAAAATTTTTGAGCTATTTTCAAAAACAACTGCACAGTATCTGAATAACAGCAAAATTAATTTGATTATCTCATTCACCTATTTTGATAATTTTTATGTTTTTAGGTTTCTGTTTTTTTTTATAGTTTCTTGTGAAAAAATTTTTGAATTATCTTCAAAACATGCTGAACAGTAATCAAAAAATAACAAACTCAATCTAAATATTTCCGCCATTTTATATTTTGAGTCCCAACTTTTCTATTTATTAACCGATTTCAATGGTTTGTGTGTTTTTGGATTTTCTAATGCAAAAATTTCTAAGCTACTTTTGATAACAGCTGCACAATAAGCATAAAATAGTAAAATCAGATTGAATATTTCTCCCATTATAAATTTTGTGCCATAAGTTTATTGGTTAATTAACCGATTTTAATGGTTTGTGTGTTTTTGGATTTATTTTTTTTTCTTGATTTTTTAATTCAAGAATTTTCAAGCTACTTTTGAAAACAGCTGCACAGTAAGCAAAAAATTGCAGAATTAATTTGAATATTTCAACCATTATAAATTTTGTGCCATAATTTTTTTGTTAATTAACCGATTTTAATAGTTCTTCTGCTTTTGGATGTCTAATTTTTTCTCTATTTTTGTGTGCAAGAATTTTTAAGCCATCTTCAAAAGCAGCTGCACAATGAGCATAAAATTGCAAAATCAACTTGAATATTTTCGCCATTTTGATTTTGTGCTATAACTTTTTTATTTATAAACCGATTTTGATAATTTTGATGATTTTAGATTTCTACTTCATTTCTTCATCTTCTAGTATAGAAACTTAGTTATCTTCGAAAACATTTGCAGAATGAGCTTAAAATTACAAAATCAACTTGATTATTTTACACTTTGTGCTGCAACTTTTTTATTTATTCACTTTTATTTTGATGGTTTTTATGTTTCTAGATTTCTAATTTTTTGTGCAAGACTTTTTGAAAGCAGCTGCACTAACAAATAACGAGTCAATCTAAATATTCACAGAATTTTATAATTTGTGCTATAACGTTTTTGTTTATTAACCGAATTTGATGACTTTTATCTTTTTTGATTTCTGACTATTTGCTCTGTTTTCTAGTGCAAAAATTTTTGAGCAATTTTCAAAAACAACTGCACAGTCTCTGAAAAACAACAAAATTAATTTAAATATTTCCGCCAATCTATATTTTGAGTCACTTCTTATCTATTCATTAACCGATTTTAATAGTTTGTGTGTTTTTGGATTTTGTGCCATAATTTTTTTGTTAATTAACCGATTTTGATGGTTTTTCTGCTTTTGGATGTTTAATTTTTTCTCTATTTTTTAGTGCAAGAATTTTCAAGTTATCTTTCAAGACAGCTACATAATATCTAAAAAATAGGAAAATCGATTTAAATATTTCCACCATTTTACATTCTGTGCTGTAACTTTTTTATTTATTCACTTATATTTTCATGGATTTTATGTTTCTAGATTTCAATTTTTTTTTTCAATTTTTGTGCAAGCAACTGCACCAACAAATAACAAATCAATTCAAATATTCACAGAATTTTATAATTTGTGCTATAACATTTTTGTTTATTAACCAAATTTGATGATTTTAATCTTTTTTGATTTCTGACTATTTGCTCTATTTTCTAGTGCAACAATTTTTGAGCTATTTTCAAAAACAACTGCACAGTCTCTAAAAAACAGCAAAATTAATTTAAATATTTCCGCCATTCTATATTTTGAGTCACAATTTATCTATTCATTAACCGATTTTAATGGTTTTAATGGTTTTAATGGTGTTTTTGGATTTATTATTTTTTTCTTGATTGTTTAATCCAAGAATTTTTAAGCTACTTTTGAAAACAGCTGCACAGTAAGCAAAAAATTGCAGAATCAATTTGAATATTTCCGCCATTATAAATTTTGTGCCATAATTTTTTTGTTAATTAACCGATTTTGATGGTTTTTCTGCTTTTGGATGTTCAATTTTTTCTCTATTTTTTATTGCAAGAATTTTTAAGTTATCTTTCAAGACAGCTACATAATATCTAAAAAATAGGAAAATCAATTTAAATATTTCCACTATTTTACATTTTGTGCTGTAACTTTTTTATTTATTCACTTACATTTTCATGGTTTTTATGTTTCTAGATTTATATACCAAAAAATAACAAATCAATTCAAATATTCACAGAATTTTATAATTTGTGCTATAAAATTTTTGTTTATTAACCGAATTTGATGACTTTTATCTTTTTTGATTTCTGACTATTTGCTCTATTTTCTAGTGCAAAAATTTTTGAGCTATTTTCAAAAACAACTACTCAGTATCTGAAAAACACCAAAATTAATTTGATTATTTTATTTTATTGATTTCCCTGCTTTTGAATGTCTAATTTTTTCTCTATTTTTAGTGCAAGAATTTTCAAGTTATCTTCCAAAACAGCTATCTAAAAAATAGCAAAATCAATTTGAATATTCCCGCCATTTTACATTTTGTGTCATAACATTTTTATTTATTCACCTATTTTTATTTTAATAACTAAAACATCTTAAGATTGATTTGGAATAATGAAAAATAATTGAATAAACATTTTAAAAAATAGAAAACTTTGAAATTCAAATCAAAAAATAGAGCCAAATTTTCAAAATATAATCATAACGACACAATCCTAATGGAACACTGTAAAATTTTTGAAATTGTTAAATTTTTGCAAAAAAAACTCTGAATCTAAAATTAGCTGAAAATAACCAAACTAATTTTCCCATTCGATTCAATTTTTAATAATTGATAACGTAAGCTACGAAGAAAATTAAGTAAATATTTGTAAACTCAATATTTGTTCGCGTTTTAATAAAGATTTTTATACAGGGAATATAGATCAATAAAATCAATAAATATATAAAAATTGAAAAAGCAAATTACAGACCGAATCAAGAAATAAGCTTAAATCATTAAAAAAACATCAGTTTTGAAATTCATTGAAAAACAAAACTGAAAACTACAAATAGCACATCAAAAATTAAAATTGACAAAACTACTGTTAATTTTAACAAAAATTTAACAGAAGTGTTCGTTTTAGTTGAAAATATCTCTTGATTTGATGTAAACTAAGATAGAAGTAAGAAGTTTTGCATTCAAACTTGGTTGCACATAAATTGGTGGATGCGCCAGAGTAGTTAGCAAATACATATAACCTAATAATTACTCACAAGATTCCAGCATAGTTCTATCATAATTCATAAAGTATTCAAATCATATTCAGTTTATGATTCGAGTCAAATCCGCATTTTAACGGAAATTAAACGCAGATCAAACTATAAACTCATTTATTGGAATTCTCGCACGTTCTTCTATCCAATAATAATATTTGGAAGTAATTTTTTTTCGATTTGACCAGTCATGAAATATAGAAATTTAGGTGAACGCATTAGTTTGATGTTTTACAATTTTCTAAAAACTGAGTGTGAATTAACAATAAAACTTTCATCGGAATTAATCACGCTTAAAAGTACATCCGTAATCAATAAATCGTAGTCGTGAATGCAAATGAAGTAGTCAATTTTGAATGTAAATAAACTGATAATTAAAAGCTCTCAAACAGGACTTATTATCCTTAATGGCGTGGTGCACGTAGGTGTATATGAATCGACTATATTGATTACAGGATATCCGGTAAAGAGCGAGGCGTCGGAGATTGCAAACGACAGATTAAAGTTTCCTTTTGTAACGGCTATTGTTTATTTAACCTTATCGAAATAGGAAACAAACTCACGTTTTCGGCCATTATTAATTACATCGTTAAAGGGATTTTCTCTTTTCCCCTACATTGCTTTTACTCCTCTGTTTATAGCTATCTCTTACTCCTCTTCCGAACAACAGATATAAACATATGATACATGGCTCGTTTACTACATAAACTTCTGACATTAATTTTAATTAATGTTAGTAGATCTTAACTCCGGGCATTCTAAATAAAAATTGGAATTTTTCTTACGTCGATTTTTATTAAGTCTAAGACTGCTTGTAATGCTGCTTGTCTGGAAGTTCATCGCTGCGGAATGCCTTGTAATATTTACAAGTTCGATGGCAAAACACAATATTGCATGGTTTGCGGTCGCTTAACATAATAAACAAGGTTACGACTAGGGAACAGAGAGGGAATTTGGTCCGGTTATATGAAATATCGTCGACAAAATTCCGAGGCGTTTCAGCTCAAACCAGACACAGGGTGGTGCATTTTCGATGTCCGCATAGGGAGACCTCGAAAGCTAAAAACTTTTGGAACAATTTAATGGCACATTTTTAAATCGTTGTTTGAGAAAATTATTCTGGTGAATACTGTAAGTTGATATCTTCTTTTGTTTTTATTTAAAAACAAAAATTAACAATCTTGTCAATATTCTAATTCATAATTACGTTAATATTAAAGTTAAACACTGAAATATGCAATTTTTTCGTAGAATTCAGTAATACCAATACACTTTTTCTTGAATCATTCGTTTGGCTGCAAAAAACATAAAATTGAATTTTTTTAAATAGAAGCCATAGTTGGCTGAGACATTTTCGAAAAAGTATTTTTTTCTAATTTAGAAAATATGAATATGCTATAAATTGGAACATAGATTCTTTATCAAAGTGCAAGAGGAATTATTTTGAAAGGTAAAGATAATGTCTTCTTGCAAGTTTATTAAAAGATTTTTTTGGTAAATCCCAGAGACATGTTTCGTGGACAGACTGTCCACATCATCAGTCTAACAAGTAGAAACACAACTGAAATTTTTAAAATTACAAAGATTAGAAAAAACTTACCATAAAAATTGTCAAAAATATAAAATTCAATAAAAGTAAAAATGGAATTGGCACAGTTGGTGAGGTCGGTAATAAAGAAAATTACAAAATGGAGGATTAAAAACAAAACAATTATCTAAGGACATGTATATTATTACAAAATAAATCTAAGAAAAGTATTTGCACATTGATTTGGTCGTTTAAAGCATTATATGTGCTTATTTCTAAGACTATGCAATCACTTCTCTCGATTCAAGATAGTTATTCGAATAATCTAACTAATTTATGAAGTCATAATTGAGAGAAAATTTTGATTTCAACAGCAGATATTATTTCTGATAACAAAATAAATTGAATGAGTAAATAAATGAGTAATTGAATTAATGGAAAAATGAGTGAAAAAATGTCGGAGTATTTGCGTAGATTCTCATAGGCTGGAAGAAATTGGAGTTAAACAAAAAAAATAAAGTTCATTTGTTTTAGCTCACGAATCTAGCAACAAAAAATGTCGCCGCAGGCGACATACTGTGGGGAGCGGCGAAGCCGCGACCGTGTGTCATGGTCACACTCTGATTGCTAGTTTTGTAGTTATATACACCCTGTCCCAAGATTCCAGGTATATAGAGAAATTAGTGCAAAAATTGATTAATGTGATTTGTATCTTACCTATTCAATTTTAATAAAATCTTTTTAGACAAAACTAAAACTGTTATGTAAGATCTGAATACCAGAGAAAAGTTATATGACATAACTGTATTACCGACCATTTGGCGCCAATTTAGATATTTCAGCAATTTCATTTAACTCTTGCATTTTACTGAAACATAGAAAATCTCTGGAAAATTTCCTGTGTCAAGTACTAAGAGCTTTCTTCAACTCTATCTAAAAATATTTTATTAAAATTGAATAGGTAAGATAAAAATCACATTAATAAATTTTTGCAATCATTTCCCTATATATCCGGAATCTTGGGACAGGGTGTATATTATTACAAAATGAATCTGAGAAAAGTGTCTTATAGAAAACCAACTATTGTATCATTCCGTACAATTCTTTTCATCCTTTTTCTCATAAATTTGCATCCATTTTTAGGTTTTTTCACAGATTATTTTCTATTCCTCTTTCTCAAGAAGCGTTTGAAAAAGAGAAGACAATTATATATCAAATGGCTATCAAGGATAATTTTCCTCTAATCACCATAGATAAAATTTCCATTAATGTTTAATTAAATATAAATTTCAATTTAACATTGTTCATTCTGATTCATCAGTTCCTTCTGTTACATCAATTTCCATATATTGCTGTTGTATTTTTTTCTTAGGTCAAATCTCGGTTCATTTTTCAAAAATTTTGAATAATTTAGATGTTAAAACTTCTTTTAAGACCCTTAATAACTTAGGTAGTCATTTAATAAGGAATAAAGACAAAGTGGATCCATTGTCTAAATCCGGTGTTTATTTCTTATTTTGTGCTGATTGTCCCTCAGTTTACATTGGGCAATCTGATAGAAGCATTGCAGTTAGAGTCAATGAACATGTTAGATATATAAACCAATCCAAAAAATATAAAACAGTAAATGGTACACCTTCATTTTCTAACCGCATAATCCGGTCTGGACATATTTTTGATCCCAACCCTTCTACACCATTATTCTAGAAGACTAGAAAGTTTGGAAATTAAAAAACATTTAGGCAACTTGTTATATAATTGTTTAAACGACCAAGTCAATTTTCAAACACCGTTTTTAGATTTATTTTGTACTAATATACATATCCTTAGGTAATTGTTCTCCTTTTAATTTATTATACTTCAAAGTTTGCCATGTGAAAAATTGGTTTCAATAGAAACTACTAATACTAATTATAAGACAGATGCTTTGTATGCACATAATAAGCTTCTAAAAAGAAAAAATTGCAAAAGAAATTCAAGATAACTTATAGTTGTTGATTGACTATAAAAAACAAAAATTCAATAATTTGAATTTTTGGTGGGAGTTATCACTAGATAACACAGGAAAACAAAAGATATGGTGTCCAACAATCAAACAAGCTCTGTCTATGGTAAAGATTTCTTGTACCGTAAGCCTATATTTACTCAAACACTGCATTAAAAAAAAACATTTTTATGTAAAAGCATTAGACCTAGAAACATCTTTTAAATAAACCAATTATTTCCATAGCCAACTGCGTATTAACAACAAAAAATTAAAACAATCGATTTTTTGAATAATTATTAAAAATCATCATATAAAATTTATATATAGAGTGAGTTTAAAGTAACGCATAAAATTCATAAAATACTTTTGATGTAATTGGATGACATGTAGCGGCCAACATGGCGGCGCAGTGACGTCATCATATGTGTTTTCAAATGGACTCATATAACTTTTTTAACATTATATGTCTCAGCGATCGGCTTATACATCTATGTTACTTATTTTGCATATAAATAAAAAAAAAGAAAAGAAAAAAATACCGTTCTATTCAAAAAACTTATGATGATGTTACGGCGCCGCCATATTGGTCCATACATATGATCCAAATACATTAAAAGTAAATTCTTTAAAAATACTTATTTAGTTGTATTTGCATTTTTGTTTTAATTTTGAGAAATAAAAAATTTTTAAATTTTATGTGTTACTTTATAATCATAATTTAATTTTTTTTCTTTTGTTTCTTTAATGCACATGGAAAATAACTAACACAGATGTAAAAACCTATCGATAAGGCTATCAATCATAAAAGAAATATCGCGTGTTCATTAAAAAAAAAGCAAGCCATGACATTTTTACCTATATCATACATGACCTCATATGACGGTATGCTTTGCGTCCTCAGCATCAAGGAAGATATTTTTAACAGTTTTTGTAGATAATAAACAAATATTTTCACGAAAATCTGTTATTTTTTTTAATTGTCGAAAAGTGAGGTTATAAAATCTTTCATTTTGACAAGTACAATTACAGTACAAAATAATTGTTTTTTGTTTCAAAGCCTTCTAAATTCTTTTTTTTTAATTGAACACATGATATATTGTTCCATTTAAAAAAACCTTATTATGACGTCACTGCGCCGCCATGTTGGCCGCGACATTTACAATTAAAATTACATCAAAAGTAAGTTTTTTTAAAAATACTAAATTACCTGTTTGTGCATTTTTTTTTAAATTTTGAAAACTAAGAAAATATTTAATTTTATGCGTTGCTTTAAACTCACTCTGTATTTTAAAGATAATAAAAAATTAGCTTTTTAAAAGTATCACAGCCAACCAAAAATGCAGCTAAACTAATGACTGAAAAAAATATTTGTTGGCACTACTGAATTTCATGTAAAAAACGGCTCAATCATGTTTTTTTTCAATTGCTTACGTCCAATATTAACGTAGATATGAATTTTTCAACATTGGCAATTTGTCAACTTTTGAGTATAACTAAGAAACAAAAGACGACATCAACTTGCGGTATTTACCAAAATTATTTTCTCAAGTAACGTCCTCAAAATGGTAACATTCGCTTTTTTAGAAACCTTCTTGTTTTGAGAGATGTCTCTATGCGGACATCCAAAATGCACCACCCTGTACAAAGGTATAGTCATAAAAAATCCTTTACAAAAATAATTACAATCAACTTAATTGTAATTTTTATAATTTGACTGTAAACTCAAAATTTCTTATGTTAAATAATTTTTCAATTTATAAAAGAGAAAGAAAAATTCTTATTGTTTGACATCTGCGGTGGTGATAGTAAACCAAATCCTTACAGACATCTGCCTTACCGGTACAGTTTTATGTTCTGTCGGTTTTGACGTTGAAACAAACCGCTTTTAAGTTGTATTTTCCAATCCTTCTCTATAATTTTGGTGGAGAAACCATCAAGCTAGTGTTAAGAAAACACAACAAAAATTACAAAACCACTTTGAATTTACTGCACCCTGTTTACTGTATTATTTACATATTACTAGGCAGCTTATGCCACCCTAGCAAACTGAAATTCTATTTTTAGAGAAAAAAAATTATAAGTATATCATAACTTCTCATCACCGAGTTTTTGCCAAGGAAATGTAACAGAAAGACAAATTTAGGTTCTACGACGGCTCGTTATTTTCTCTCAACCCTTTAAATCACTTGGTCTTATTACTATGAAGGGTATTGTTCCTTCAAGCAGAAATTTTATTACGGCCAATTTCATAATAAATGTTAAAGAACCTTAAAAGAGGCTTATCTATCGTTACAAAAATGTGTTCTCTAGGTAAAAGTCAGCTTTGAGTTTTAAACTATATATCAGAAGATCAAACACTGAGCTTCTTATTTTAACTTAAAGCTTCTTTTCAAAATGGCATTAGACCTATAGTGGAAATCTGGCAATTGTATTTTAATTTCAATTAAAACATTGAAGCTTGTTGGAAAATTGCATAAAATTATTTAATATTTTGTTGAATAAAAGTTTCAGCTTTAACCACATTGTCTCTTGAAACTTGAGAATGCTGTGTTGCGGTTAAACAAAACAAAAAACATTTCCATTGCATAATAAATCCTGAAATGCATTTATCCGAATAAAACTTCCAACTTGAAACCAATTCTATTTCACAGGTGTTTTACTCTGAAATCTCACATAACTATATTGGAGAATTTCGTTTAGATTTAGAAAAGCGGCGATGAAATTCTATCAACTTTTTTTTTCAATTTACAATAAACCTATCAATGCAGTTTTGCTTCGTTAAAATCAACCAAATTGCGCAATTATCTCCCGACAGATAATTAAACGGAAATTTTTGTCGTTTCCAATTAGTGTCGCTTGTTCAGCATCATTTTCCGTCTCTGTAAACAAGACAATATCGTCGCAAATGATTTTATTAAAATATTCCTGGATTAAATCGACCATTATTTAAACACACAACAATTTGGAAAAATCCCAAAGTCGCTGCCTTTTGGCCCGTTTGTCGAACCGCAAAACAATTCCGCGACGTTTTTACAACACACAAAAATATACTAGCTAATTTCCAAGCTGAAAAAACTCGAATAAAATTGAAGCGTCGCAACACTTAATTTTCAGCGCGAGCCATTAAACGTTCGGCCGTGCATGTTCGGAACGGCATTATACATAGAGAGGACTGCAAGGGAAAAAAAAAGAAAAGTTGATGCAGACGCGCTTCGTACTATACCGGACCTAATCCGAGATGATTTAGAGAGGAACTGTAATAATTCTGCGCGCGCTTCGTGGACATGTATGAATGTATGGAAATGTGAACGAAATCTTGAAATATCTTTCACTTTTTTTCAGATGATATATGGACGAGAATGGACAGTTGAGCATTTTATATATCGGAATGCGTTTTTATGCGCTTTATGCCGGATGAAATTCAATCACTTTTGTCAACCAAAATAAACATGTGGCTGGAAAATTCATGGAATATTTTTAGACTAAACTAATAATCATAGAGAAATTTCAATATAACTAACGTTAGTTGTTGAGCACTGTTGAACGCATCAACCACATCGACGATTTATTGAAATCATACCGCTCGGCGCATCCACCAAAATTGACATTTTTTTTTTAATTTCTTAGTTAAAAAAACAACATTGTACTATTGGGTTTTGTGTTTGTTGGGAGAAAAATAACAATGGAAGTTGTTGAAATGTTGACAGACGTAGGAAGATTCTTACGCATTCTTCACTCAGATCTCTATAATTTCGATAGCATAAAAAATGTTCATTCACATTTTCTAAATTTACTAAATCTCTGATGCTTTTTCATGTATACTTGATATTAACTTGTAAGACTTCAAGTAGAAGAGCAAACAAAAAAATTATGTTTTAATGTTGAAATTGATACGATTAGAGCTTTAGAGACGACTCTTAAAGAATGACTTCCAGAAAGTCCAAGTCCAAGCGAACAGTTACAACTGAAAAGAAGTACTTAGTACTTAACTGATGTTTTTTCAAATTTATCAATAGGGTAAATCAACCAGTAAATGAAAAAATAAGACATACTGACAGTTTGAGTCAGACAATTAATACACCATAGTGTGTTTAAATTTTTAATAGAGCTGGCGAACTCTATGGTTGTACATTTCTAAGCACTAAGACAAAACTATAAAAAGTCAATTCTAATATTTGATTTTTGTGTAACAGAAGATTATATTAGATACAATATCAAGACTAAATACCAGAATTCAATTCTAACAAGACATCTGAGATGGGTTTTGAAGTTTTCTTCTCAATTTGTTTTCTCGTGTACCAAATTTGGTCGGGAACATCTGGCCACTTCCACTGCTTCTCCATTTTAGTCATTACACTTACTTCGTAGTCTCCGTCTTCCACGTTTTTCAAAATGCCGGAATAAATTCTGTTTTGGTATTGTACAATCACATAGTCTCCTATTTGGTTTATAATTTTCTTTACTATTTTCTTCAATTTTTTCTACTTTTCTCCACTTTATGTCTTTTTCTTCATCACTTCTCCTCAGTTTTCTTTTCTTAGTAGCATCCTCAGCGTTGTCTAGGAAATCGTCATATTTTTCCTTCTGTAAATTTTGTTTTTGACGTTTTTGGCTTTTCCGGCATTCTCTTTCTTATTCATTTCTTTCCAGCTTTTTTTTTCTTATATCATTCTCTTTTTCGTCTTTTCTCTTCTGCTGTTCATGATAGTAATCTATCCATTTATTAGAAGTAATTACAAATGGCATCAATTTAAGGCAACGACTGGATTTTTTTTATTATCTGAAGGCTTAGGCCAGTGCAAATGCTTTTTTCAAGAGTTATTATTATTTGGTGAAGTCCCTATCAAAATATTTGAAATTACACTAATATTTTTTTTTGTTATTTTCTACAATATCAAAGACATTTTCAAGAATTTGATCTAAAAGTTTTTTACAATCAATCTTATTATTCCTAGATGATTCTTTTGATGTTTCGCTAGCTTTAGTTGTTAATGCTTCAAATTTATTTGTTTCGTATGAACAGTCAGTTTCAAGCTTAGAAATTATGTCGTCTAGAATGGGTGGATACAGCATACCATTTATTTCGAAAGGAATATCATTCAAAAACGAATCAGTAGTATTTTCACTATCTATCTCTTGTACAATAGTAGAATGTTCTATATTTTTTTGGTCGGCTACTTTGAATTCGTAGTGCTTCCAAAAATCATAAATACTATCTTCCCTATAGTTGGCATCTCCATTATTGAATTTGTTTTCAAAGTCAGCCAATATATCTTTTGTCATATATTGTCCTAAAACCTTTAAACAATATTCATAATCATTTACTGTTATGTCAGACCCTGAAGATGTTTGTTAAATATTGTTGCGCGTTGTAGATATGCATTTCGAATAATCCACGGCATGTTCATTTAGTGAATATAAGCCACACGTTTTAAAACCATTAATTATCGTATTAGGCTGCCAATTTTCTTTAAATAACGTGCAAAAGTTATGCCTGAGTTTTTTGCTTGTGACGTCGACAAGCCTCCTTCCGTTGGATCTTCAAAGGTCGAAAAATGCTCACGTCGCAAGGCTGAAGAGTATGAGTAGAGTTTGGAAAAAGACAATTTAGAATAATTTTTTTTTCTATTCCAGAGATAAAATATATTGGCAATAGATTCATAGAATGTAGCTGCCGTCATCCATTCTGAATCTGACCGTCCTATACCTCATCCAGACGGAACAGAAAGCGCTAATTTTTTTGGTACTCTTTTATAAGGAAAAATAACCATTGGTGGAGCCGCAATACCCACAACAACATAATTGCATAAAACGGTTATGGAATCCTTCTCGTTTCCAGAAACAATTTCGTATACGTTTTTAAAATTTTTTGCCGGTGCCAAAACGTTCCCTGACTTCATGCACGCTCGCATACCAGTTTTATTAGCAATGAAAACTCTTGATGGATCGTTCATCATTGAATCAACTAAATTTTCGTTTTCTAAGTAGTTTTTCAAATCAAAAAACCATTCACGTATTCCACCTTGGGTAACTGCAGCACGACTCTTAGATATGATTTCTGTATTTTTTTTCGAAATATTTGGATGCCTTTTTAAAAATAGCTGGAGCCATTTTTAAATTTAATTGGTCTATTGGTATCCTTCCATACTTTTTGCACAGCATCTCTTACTTCGTCAGCACGCATTGGAAATCAAAATTTTGCCTTTGTCAAAATCCAATTTTCTAATCTGTCTTCTTCAGCTTAGGTCAGAGTTGGTAGTGGCCCCATTTTAAATGTGATTTTATTATGTGAAGTAGAGTTTGGCATTGAATATTTTAATGAAGCTTTATTTAAGCTTCTGTTTTTATTGTTTATATCGTAAATCGCCTTACGTAAATCGTCTTCAGAATATTGAAATCTTATATACTGGCGAGCCATCTAAGAAAATTATCTCAAGTTAGCAATATTAGTTATTCCTATCTTTTTTTTGCTTACTGATGATAACAACTAAAGATTTTCAAAGTTCTGATGACTCTGACACTAGTTTCAACGATGATAACAGGTTTCACCTTATTTAAAGTATAAAGAATATTATTAGCCTTGCATATTAGTATCTATGGAAACGTTGAGTTGAGTTGAGATTGTCATAGCAACTATTGTTGAAAAATTTGTTACCATTGAAAAAAAAAACAGCTGGTTAGATGTAAGTAAACGCTTTGTCTAAATGTTCATTCACTGGATTTCTACGTTCAGTGGTAATGTTATGTAGCTCCAAAAAATTTTACTTTCAAAGGTCTTAAGAATTATTTACGATTACATATAGAAATTGCGCCAGATCCATGGTTCATTTACTGGATCTGGCGCATAGTTATAGAACATGTGATACTTCATCAAATGGGCATGTGAAAAAGATTGCTTTTTGTAAATTAGCTTCATAATCCACTTAGCTACAGTTCTACAGTTCAAATTTTTTTTGTTTTCCATGTTTTATAAGACACAAATAATTTTGAGACTAAGTATGTTTTTTGACTTGCCTTAGAAGAAATGGCACTCACAACATCTTTTCCCAACTGATATTCACTTATTACACTTCCGAGCAAATTCAAATTGTATAAAAAAATATTACAATAAGTAAAATTCTAAAGCGTATTAGGACTAATCTGGCCAAAATTAACCAAAATTAGCAATTTGTTCTTAATGTAAACTTCTAATGACTTTAAGTAGATATAATTATAGTCAATATAGTTTTTTATTAATACGCAAAATAATATTTATTTGAATTTTATAGTTTGGTTTTGACTGAGGAATAAAGTTAACGTTCAATTTCAATCGGGTTTTATATTTGTTTGGAGAAAAACTTCAATGGAAGCTTCTGAAATGTTGACAGGCGTATAATTGTTCATAATTCCACCGGCATGAAAATTTTTCCCTAATTTTTGACAAATACAAACTGCAGTTTAGTTTTGCTGTTTCCATTATGCCGCTTATTGAAGAAATCAACACTGAAAGCTCGCAGATTTCAATGTAATATAATACATCCAAAAAAGTCCCAACTCCATTACTACAATGCATGGTCGCATATCATATCAAAAGTCACATTTTCTAAATTTACAGAAACTTTAATGCACCTTTCTTATTTTTTTGACATTGCCTTGTAAAACTTTAAGCAAAAAAAAAATAATAGAAAAATTATGTTTTAATGCTGAAATTAAAGCGGTTAGAGCATTAAAGCCGACTCTTAAAGGATGACTTCTAGCACGTCTTCGAGTAGCCACAAGAGCGATTCGTTGAGGCAGTTATCCCTTAAAAAGCGTATTCAAAACCTACCAAAAGTATTTTTTAATTTATTAATAAATAAAGTTTTTGTCAGTTCAGCACTAACCCAATTAACATTTTTTTTTAATTCACATAACGACTAAAATTTATTTTTTTTTTAGTTAATTTAATAATTTTTTACTTAAAAATCAAGAATTGTGTTTGTTTAAAAAAAAACAAAACGATCTTTTGAAATGTTGACCGAGGTATAATTTCTTACATCTCAAATTCTCCACTCAGTTTTTCATAATTTTTATGGCATGAAAAATTGTAAGGTACTTTTGATGTTTCTATTGAGTCGTTTATTGAAAAAGTCAATAGCAAAAGTTCATATCATAAACTGACATGTAATGTAATACGTAAAAAAAACGTTCTGAGGAAGGAAGTCTTAGTTCCATTATTATAAAACAAGGCCGCATATTGCATAGAAAATTCCCACATTTTTTACACTTTCTAAATTTACGAAAACTGTGATGCATCTTTCTATATTCTTGACATTGACTTGTGAAACTTCAAACAAAAAAACAAAACAATTATGTTTCATTGTTGAAATTGATGCAATTAGAACTCTAGAGAAGACTCTTAAATAATGACTTCCAGCACGACTTTGAGTAGCTCAAGAGCGTTGGGTTAAGACAGTTCCATATACAAAAAGCTATATAAAACATATCAAAAGTTTCTTTTTGATTTATAGATAACTAAAGTTTCTGTGAGCTCAAACTCACTACTACCCTGGCGCATCCACCAAAATTAACAGTTGTCTTTTTAGTAATGACGAAAACTAAATCTATTCATGACATTATGACCTAAAGTGGATATCCAATAACAAATCAACAATTACAGTTAATATGATTTTTTTATCAATATATAAAATGTCATTTATGTGAGTTTAATAGTTTGTCTTTAAATGAAAATAAAGTGAACGTCTAAATTTTTCGCTTCTGAGCTTAATAATTTCTCAATTAAAAACGCAACACTGTACTGCCAGGTTCTAGAAAAGAAATTGAAAAATTATGTCTTATTATTGAAATTGATGTGATTAAAGCTCCAGAGACGATTCTTAAAGAATGACTTCCAGCATGTAGTCGAGTAGCCGCCGGAGATATGAGTTAAAACATTTAGATCTTAGAAAAAGTACTTAGAAATCTGCCAAAATTTTTTTTTCAATTTATTAATAAATTAAGTTTCTGTGAGCTTAAACCCAGTACTAACCCGGCGCATCCACCACAATTTTTTAGTTAAAAAAGCGACATAGTACTATCAAGTTTTGTTTTTGTTCAAAAAAAAGCATTGAAAGCTTCTAGAATATTGACAGACATATAATTCCTTATATCTCACATTGTTCGCTCAGATTTCCATAATTTTTATGTCATGAAAATACAAATTGCAAGGTAGTTCTGATGTTCCTATTGACCTGTTTATTGAAAAAATCAACACTGAAAGGTCATAGACTCCATTACTATATTGCACGAGTTACAGTATTTTCCCACATTCTAAATTTACTGAAACTGTGCTGCATCTTCCTCTATTTGACATTGACTTGTAAGACTTTTCTCTATATTTTCAAGCAAAAAAAATTAGGTTTTAGCATTGAAATTCACGTGGCGAATGTTGAAAAAAAGTTTCTAGTACGTCTACGATTAGCCGTAAGAACGATAAATTAACCCAGTGATACCTAGAAAAAGTACTCAAAACCTGCCAAAGTTTTTTTTTAATTTATTGATAAGTACGGTTTTTGTGAGCTCAGAGTTAGTGCTACCCCGGCGCATCCGCCAAAAAATTACATTTTTTTTTTCTTTTTTTTAATATGTGAAGACAGAAATTAACGTTTTAATGTCTTTATAACTTGAAGTAGATATCCACTAACAATCAACAATTGTCGTTAATATGGTTCTTGGTCAGTATACAAAATGTCATGTTTATGAGTTTTATAGTTTGGTTTTGACTGAGAAATAAAGTGAGCGTCGAATATTGTCGCTTCTAAACTTAACAATTTCTCAGTTGAAAAGGCACTATCAGTTTTTATGTTTGTATGAAAAAAAACAGCAATTAATGCTTCTGAAATGTTGACAGATTTAGAATTTCTTACATCTTCGGTTCTTCATAATTTTATGAAAATGATGATCTTTTCACACATTGCAACGAAATTTTGCCGTTTATTGAAGAAATTAACACTGAAAGCTTATAGACTGGTAATATAATACATTCAGAAAATTTCCAACTTTATCACTATGATGCATGGCCACATATTGTATCAAGAATCTCACTTTCAAAATTTACTAAAACTGTGGTCCATCTTCCTATATTCTTAACATTGATTTATAAGACTTTAAGCAAAAGAACAAATAGAAAAATAATGTTTTGATGTTGAAATTGATGTGATTAGTGCTCTAGAGACGATTCTTAAAGAATGACGTCCAGCATGTAGTCGAGTAGCCGCCGGAGATATGAGTTAAAACATTTAGGCCTTAGAAGAAGTACTTAAAAATCTGTCAAAATTTTCTTTTTAATTTATTATAAAATTAAGTTTCTGTGAGCTTAAACCCAGTACTAACCCGACGCATCCACCATTTTTTATAAAGACAAAAACTTGATATTGTCATTTATCATTATGAAAAATGATTAAATATTCTGAAAATTAATAGTATAGATTAGAACAAGCATAAAAGTTTGAATAAATAAAGGTTATTCTTTTTTAGAACATCTTTTGTCAGTCACTTGTCAAATACAAATAGACAAAAATTATGTTAAAAAGTTGTTATAATGCCCGCTTTCCACTCCCAAGAAGATTCGATATTCTGAAATGATTTTCTAACACTTTCTAGAACCATTTCGTTTCTGGAAACCTTTTTTCTAGAAGCTTTTAACAGTAGTACTATGAACTGATATTTTCAAATTTCCCCAAAAATCGGTATCTAGAGAATTTAAATGAGGCGATCTTGCAGGTTATAATGCCTTTGAAACCGTTTGACCCATGTTTATTGAATTTTTTCTTCTTATTTTAGTCTATTTTGAATTATTCTACCATTTTTTTTTTTGAACACATTGTATAGGGTGTCCGAAATTGATCTTCTGTTGATAAAGCACTTTAAATATTATAACTTTTTTGTTTTCATCTGAAAGTAAGAAAATATCCCCTAAATGACACTTTTCCAAAGAATTTTCTAGCAGTTTTCATGCCTATTTTCTCAATTTGCTTCAGTAATGGAGGAAATAAACGTTAAGAAAATGTGGTTTTGACAGTAAAATAAATTAATGCATTTTTGAAATGAGAAGTTTTTCATTGAATAATTCCGGAGTTACCGGAAACTGATCGACTGAAAAGTGCTACTTTTTGAGAGAAAAATTTTACTCAAAAAATTTCTTCGTTAAGACAGTTACACCTGAAAAAGCGTATTCAAAACCTGACAAAAGTTTTTTATCAGAATATTTTATCAATAAATAAAGTTACTGTAAGCTCCACCACTATTAACAGATTTTTTTATCTAAATAACGACAAAAATTTAATAATTTCTTAATACTGTTTTATCAAGTATAACAATGGAAGCTTTTGAAATGTTGACAGACGTATAATTTCTTACATCTCACATTTTTCACTCAGATATATACAAGTTACAAGGTAGTTCTAGAGTTCCTAAGCTCATAGACTTACATGTAATATAACACATCTGAATTAAAAATGATGTAGATAAAAACTCCCAACTCCATTATGATAATGCACGAATCATACCTCTTTCTCACTTTCTAAATTTACTTAAACTAAGCTGCATCTTTATTATATTCTTGACAGTGTTTTGTGAAGCTGATATCTATATTCTCAAGCAAAAAAAAAGTTATTCGGTTTTGGCATTGAAACTACTTTGGAGGCGACTTTTGAAGAGTAACTTCTATCACGTCTAAGAGTAAGAGCGATAGTTTAAGCCAGTGACACCAAAAGAAGTACTCAAAATCTGCCAAAATTTCTTAATAAATAAAGTTTCTATGAGTTTAAAACTAGTACTAACCCGGCGCATCCACCAAAATCAACACAAACTTGAAGTAAATATATAATAAGCATCAACAATTATAGTCAATATGGTTCATTATCAATATGCAAAATGTCATTCATTTGATATTTACACAATGTGTCCAAAATGTTATAATTTTTTTGTTTCATCTGAAAATAGGACTTTCTTGAATGGTTCTATGAGAAGTTGCTGTAAACTGATCGTCTAAGTCGTGGCACCTTTTAAAGAAAAGAGTTCACTCTTACAATCCTCAAACAAAATGTCGGAAAAAAAAGCTAAAATAATGTTATTAATCCGAAAATGTAGAGAATGAAGAACATCTTTTCCTGCCATAAATGTCGACATTTCTATTTTCAAATAAAACAAGAAAAATGTAAAGTTGTTGTTAGACTGTATGATCTATCATATGATAGTCAGTATAACAAAATCTTGTGATAAATCATGGTATTTGAAAAATCATATTTAATTATAATTTTGTATTCTTCTTGTTTACAATCATTCTTATGATCTATGAAACAAGAAAAAATTGTATAGTTTAAGCACAAAAACGTTTATTTTATAATTTATCACATGGGAAATCATAAAGTTTAAATACACATTAAGATTTGATAAGTTTTGAATATTTTAATCAAAATCAAAGCTGAAAATCAGTTTCAAACACCTTTAAGTTTGGCTTTGACTAAGGAATAAAGTAAGCGTTTTAAATTTTGATAGTTTCTGAAATCTCACATTCTTCACTCGCTTTTTCATTATTCTTAGAGCATAAAAAATACAAATTACAAGGTAGTTCTAGAGTTGCTATTGTTGCCGCTTATTGAAAAAAAATCAACACTGAAAGCTCATAGACTTACGTGTAATATAATACATCTGAAAAAAAAACTGATGTAGATAAAAAGTCCCAACTCCATTATTATAATACACGAGTTTTATTTCTTTCACTTCTTCTAAATTTACTAAAACTGTAGTGCATCTTTCTATATTTTTCATATCGGCTTCTATCTATATCTTTAAATGAAAAAACAAACACTAAAATTATGTTTTAATGTTAAAATTCATGCGATTAGATCTCTAGAAGCTACTCTTAAAGAGTGACTTCCAGCTCGTCTTCGAGTAGCCGCAAGAGCCATGAGTTGATCAGTTACACCTATAAAATACTACTTAAAATTTGATAAAAGTTTCTGTTTAATTTACTAATAAATAAAGTCTCTATGAGCTCGAATCTAATACTAACCCGGCGCATCCACCAAAATTACCATTTTTTTTTCTACATAAACTATTTATTATTAAACCAACTAAAAAATTTTTTTACAATTACATCAACATTTGTACAAAAAGTCGTTTATACATATTGTAGTGTTTTGTTTATTTTAACTTTTGACCTACATCCCAAAATTCATTAATTTGTAGCATCACATAAAAGGCATAGAATATTTCATTAATCCTTTTAATATGTATTTAGCTAAAAACAACCCATTCAAAAATGAATTAAACTAACTCTATTAAACTCATTAAAATCCAGAGCGTTAACAACGATTCACAACTAAAAATAATAAACCTGAAAAGTTTTGAAATTTTCAATAAAAAGCAAACTTTTACTGCAGCAAATAAATTAATTTTCAAGCTATTGATAGAATTCGTTGAAAGTATCTAATTTGAAATAAAATTCTTGAATATTAATAGAAAACGATTTTTAGCGTGACATTAGCCAATAAATAGTCAAAGTTCGCAATCGTTTCCGAATTAACATTTTTTATGTTATTAATTATTAAAATGTAGATAATTCTAGACAGAACTGACAACTTCATTTTGTATGCATAAATCGCTCTTGAATGTTGAATAATATAATAAATATTTATAAAATAAAGTCTGGATTCTATTGAATAATTAAAACCTATTTTTCCATACCGTTTCTTTTTATTACATTTTTCTTGAGTTTATTGTACTTTTTACATCCAAGTAGTGTCGTGAAAAGCGCAATTTTCTGTCTTTCTCCCTAATCTAATAAATCTGTTGTCACACATTAGTTGACTCACACTTCACAACAGCCAGTGAATTGTTAACAAAAGCATCTTTTCATCCAATTTAATCAAAATAATCGTTTTTTTTTTTAATCTGAAAATGAAGTTTAGCTTATTATTGCATTGACTTGGGTCATTTATAACCTGTGAATTCCGTTAGATTGTGCAAATACCGTCAACTAATCGCATTATAACCTCATTAACGAAAACAATTAAGGTTGAACGAGAAGATCGTAGCTATTATACTGGCACATATAAAGTTTGCATAGAAATGATCGTTGATGTAATTGGATGAGCGAGATGTTTATTAGATTTCGTTGTAAACGTTGAACAAAACAAGCATTGCACTCGTCTATACCTTCAAAGCAATGAAAATTAATTGTACTTGACATAAACAAGAGAAATTTAAACAGAACTCACGACATTTGTTGAAACAAGAACTGGTAAATGCTCTCTAATAAAGCAAACGATAGTTTTGGAAAATCTTGCGAGAATTTCAACTACCTTTGTCTACGAACTTGGAATATAAATAATTGTTTAGTAGTTGGTATTTTCATGGTGTAGAGAAAAGCGCTTTGTCTTATTTACTCAAGACACATGGATTTTTTCAAATTGAATTTTATTATAATGTTACCTATAAAAGAATTCCGGACTATCTAGAACACCATAAATTTTCGAGACAGACTAATTCAAAAGATCTCATCTTGACAGCGAACAATGCAAAATATAAATTGATTTTCCAAGTTTATAAAGGTAAAGTTTAGAATGTAGGCATAATAAAAGCATCACAAATATTTAAAGCACTTAAACTGCATTAGAATTTCGGTTAAGAACTAACGACGCTTTTGATTACGCGAATATTTTAAGATGATGAAACAAAAAGCAGCAAATGGAAGCTTTAAAACAACTAAAGTTGTGTTGGAAATAAGCTTAGATGGAAATAACGTCAATGAAAAAAAAATCGGAGATTTGAGAAAACAATAAACAAACTTAATCTTATTATTCTTATTAAAAATTTAATGGTTTTAATCTCATCAGAAACAGATCAAAATTTTATTGTGAAATTCAAATAGGTTTTGCTTTATTACAAAAGAAAAAATCTCACTTTGTTCAGTCCAGTTTTAAAACTGATCCACATATTTTGCTTATTTCCCTGCCGAGTTTAATTTCATTTTCAATGCCCTCGAGTTATCATCTAGACTGAATCCGAAATTATCTTCTGGCGGTTCGTCCACAATTCCCATTTCGCCACATCGACTTTTTTTTCAACACATATTTTACTCTCTAATTAATAAAGTAAAATTTATATCTCCCAAAACTCTACATTGCGTTGATTTTCTAGAATTTTTGTTGCTTTTATCCAATATGTTCAATTTTAATCAAAAGTCGAATTCTTTTTTCCAGTAGCATTGTTGTTAGTAACTTTTAGAAAATTCTGATAATTGATTGCGATAAGAATAACATAAAGATTTTATTCAAAGACGTAATTGAAAAAATTTCGATAATTGGATTGCAAGAATAGTATTTCTAAGAATATAATAGCTTCGATTCGACTTTTGAAATTTTATGAAAAAACGTTTTTTCGCCGATAATTAATGTGCTTTGTAATGCGGATTTTTTTTTTATCTCAGATCCGGCTAAATTTGTGTCTGGCATATTTTAAAAGCAATTTAATTATGGCTATTTGCGTGTAAAAATAAACAAGTCATAGAATGAGGGTGGAATAAAAATAAAAAGTGTGTTATCTGACCGTGCTCGACCCTACAGCAATTAAAGCTAAATGTTGCCACAAATTTCATCTCCAGAGTGTAATTGTAGTTTAGATAACTTAATTTTTACAGTGAAACGCGACAAATGCAAGAATTTTAAATGTTAGCAACTTTGACTATTATTGGAGTCTTTAGATAGAACAAAAAAAAAATTAATGTTTCACTATGGAAAATATGAATCCTCCTAGTGAATTCACAAAAATAATCATTTATAAGATAAACGTGTCAAAATAAAAGTGCACCTATTTATTACAAACCCGAGTTTCGAGTAAAAAATATGTTTCCATCTCATCTGTGCAATTTCATATTTCCGTACAGCGACGCTCTGGAACTCCGGAAGAAAATATAAATTGCCGTCCTTTGACATTTACTGTCATCAATAAACACCACTCGATTTTTCACGGGCGTTATTTTCCTCTATTAATCATCAGACAGATGGCTAAAGACGGTCGGTTCGTACATAAATTTAGATTTTATTCGATTCGACTACATTATTATGTTGTTATCAAAAAAAAACCTCATTAGAAAAATTAAACTAACGATAAAATATAAATCAAAATCAATCACCTTCACTCGAAGAACTGACAAATATATAATTGAATTCTTTGACCACCACCTGTGGAATCGCATTTTTCCCCAAATCGCTTTTCAGTTTCATAAAACGGATATTGAACTTGCGCTTTTTGCTAATATCATTCTGTCAGTGAAAAAAAAAAATTAAGCTTTGACTCTAACAGCTTTTCACATGGGATTTTAAAACCGTCAACATTCCATCTTGCCGAAAAAAAATCCATTGTCTTTGATGTTTAATCGATAATGTTTTACGACAATAAGAAATTTCATTTCAACAGCAAGAAAGAAATCGATAGAAATGTGGATTTTAATACAACTTGTGTAATTATACAGTGTTTCTTCGTTATTCAATAGTTGTAGGCGAGTGAATACCGAAAACACAAGCAACATAACAGTGCTTAAAATGGGATAACAGCTAAGGAGACACAGCCTGTGTACTAATGAACGTTTACGTTGAAAGCATTCCTTTATAATTAGATTGTTAGAAAGCCGCACTCTCATTTCAACAACAAATCGTTCAATTCTGAAATATTTTAGTTCTGTTTAAATAATACCACTTTACGGCTGAATCTTTTGTATATTTCCCACAACTACTATTCGAATGTCACTCTTTGGAATGCTTCGCAATTTTAGTTCGCAAATAAAACCACTTTTTTCTTACTTCATGTGTTGTATACTCGCGTGTCTTACTAACATGAAAATAAAATCTAACAAAAAGCATGACCTGAATTTGTTGGTTCTTCAATTTAATTTTTTTGCAAGTTTCTATCTTTATTAATTAAGAAGTAAACTCTCTGGAAATTGAATTCTTTTATTTAGTTTCACGTTTTTCAGAAAAAAGAGTTTATTACCGGCATAATTAAGATGACCTAATTAGTCAACTCGCTTGAGATAATATCACAAATGAACTTACATAAAATTTTTATTTTTGGCTATTATATCTAACTTTATTAGACCTATCTTGGGACTTGCTCTGATGAAATACAATTCGGATTTTAATATTAATACTGAACACTTTATACGTTTTACTCATTTATGAGTATAATTCTTAAATGCGAAGTTTGCTGCTTTAATTACGCTACGTTTTACGACGTTTTCTTTTGTAAGAACAGAAATGTGTTATATTTGTATTCGAATGAGTTGAAACAGCGACTCTTTAGAAGTGAAAATTTCAACTACCTAAAATTGAAAGTATTTGATACTTAATAGAAGTTTCGGTAACGAGTGAAAAATTTGGAGTTTTTTGTCTAAGTGATTGTATTAAAATTTTGAAAATTCAAGAATTTTGAAAAGCTCTAAAAAGTTTAAGAAATTTCGGGAAAATAGGAAACATTGGAAAACGTGAAAAATCCAAAAAATATAGAAAATCTAACAATTGCAGAAATATACAGGGTGTTCTACGACGGTGGGCGTCTATCCATAACTCAAAAAATACTGATAATTGAAAATTTAGCAGCAATGTTTTTTCAAGATGCTCTGTCTTTCTGAAATGTTTTAAGAGATGTGGCACAACTGGTTATACCGGAAGTAAAGAAAAGTTTTTTCTGAAGTCAACCATTTCAAAGATATTTACAATTTTATTTGGAAAAGCTAAAAAGTTGAACCGATCTCCTACAGGGTGTTCAAAATATACATTTTAACACGACTTCAAAATGTTGTCAAAACTCAAAATATAAGTTTCCATTTGAAAATTTCGATTTTTGATGACATTTTCATGTCAATTTTCAAATATATTTTTTGAACATCCTGTAGAAGATTGGTTTAATTTTTTAGTAAAGTTTACTGTCTAAAATGTTGTCTTTATGAACATTAATCATTGTAAGGAAATATCAAAATGCGCGTAAGTCTTTGTGAGCAATTATCATTATACGCATTTCTCAATGTGCGGTTTTTTCGTGTGCGTTTCTGTCACAGTGCGTTATTTTCTGTGCGCTTTTGTCATCATAAAACAAAACCAATCCTTTTCGTCACCTATATAAATCTATTTGAGCATTCACAATTCAATTTTGTCCTTGTAAGCCACTGTCATTGTGAGCATTTGTCGTTGTGCGCTTTCATCTTTATGAACATTAATTATTGTAAGAAAATATCAAAATGCGCTTTAGTCTTTGTAAGCAATTATCATTATACGCATTTGTCAATGTGCAGTTTTTTCGTGTGCGTTTCTGTCACAGTGCGTTATTTTCTGTGCGCTTTTGTCATCATAAAACAAAACCAATCCTTTTCGTCACCTATATAAATCTATTTGAGCATTCACAATTCAATTTTGTCCTTGTAAGCCACTGTCATTGTGAGCATTTGTCGTTGTGCGCTTTCATCTTTATGAACATTAATTATTGTAAGAAAATATCAAAATGCGCTTTAGTCTTTGTAAGCAATTATCATTATACGCATTTGTCAATGTGCAGTTTTTTCGTGTGCGTTTCTGTCACAGTGCGTTATTTTCTGTGCGCTTTTGTCATCATAAAACAAAACCAATCCTTTTCGTCACCTATATAAATCTATTTGAGCATTCACAATTCAATTTTGTCCTTGTAAGCCACTGTCATTGTGAGCATTTGTCGTTGTGCGCTTTCATCTTTATGAACATTAATTATTGTAAGAAAATATCAAAATGCGCTTTAGTCTTTGTAAGCAATTATCATTATACGCATTTGTCAATGTGCAGTTTTTTCGTGTGCGTTTCTGTCACAGTGCGTTATTTTCTGTGCGCTTTTGTCATCATAAAACAAAACCAATCCTTTTCGTCACCTATATAAATCTATTTGAGCATTCACAATTCAATTTTGTCCTTGTAAGCCACTGTCATTGTGAGCATTTGTCGTTGTGCGCTTTCATCTTTATGAACATTAATTATTGTAAGAAAATATCAAAATGCGCTTTAGTCTTTGTAAGCAGTTATCATTATACGCATTTGTCAATGTGCAGTTTTTTCGTGTGCGTTTCTGTCACAGTGCGTTATTTTCTGTGCGCTTTTGTCATCATAAAACAAAACCAATCCTTTTCGTCACCTATATAAATCTATTTGAGCATTCACAATTCAATTTTGTCCTTGTAAGCCACTGTCATTGTGAGCATTTGTCGTTGTGCGCTTTCATCTTTATGAACATTAATTATTGTAAGAAAATATCAAAATGCGCTTTAGTCTTTGTAAGCAATTATCATTATACGCATTTGTCAATGTGCAGTTTTTTCGTGTGCGTTTCTGTCACAGTGCGTTATTTTCTGTGCGCTTTTGTCATCATAAAACAAAACCAATCCTTTTCGTCACCTATATAAATCTATTTGAGCATTCACAATTCAATTTTGTCCTTGTAAGCCACTGTCATTGTGAGCATTTGTCGTTGTGCGCTTTCATCTTTATGAACATTAATTATTGTAAGAAAATATCAAAATGCGCTTTAGTCTTTGTAAGCAATTATCATTATACGCATTTGTCAATGTGCGGTTTTTTCGTGTGCGTTTCTGTCACAGTGCGTTATTTTCTGTGCGCTTTTGTCATCATAAAACAAAACCAATTCTTTTCGTCACCTATATAAATCTATTTGAGCATTCACAATTCAATTTTGTCCTTGTAAGCCACTGTCATTGTGAGCATTTGTCGTTGTGCGCTTTCATCTTTATGAACATTAATTATTGTAAGGAAATATCAGAATGCGCGTAAGTCTTTGTAAGTAATTATCATTATAAGCATTTGTCAATGTGCGGTTTTTTCGTGTTTGTTTCTGTCACAGTGCGTTATTTTCTGTGCGCTTTTGTCGTGCACGGTTTTATCGAGTGTGCTAAAGAATTCAAAGAATCTAGAAAATCGGAAGAATTTACATAATTGCAATTATTCTAAAAATTTTATGCAGAGTGAATCAGATAAAAGATTCATCAGAAATTTATGGAGATAACATCAGAGTTAAAATTTAAAAATTTGGTTATTCATAATATAGATTAGAAACACCATTTTTAAAATATTTTCAGCTTGTTTTAACTTCCGTTTATACCGGAAATTGATAATAACTATGTTATTTTGCTTTTTTTGCATTTTTTGACATTTGACTCACTCTATTAAAAAATCAATTTTTCCGAATTCTTTTGAGATAAAAAAATAAATTTTGGCATTGTTATAGTCAAGACATTAGCCAATACACAGATTACCAGAACTTTTCAAAATATTATACAGAGTGCTACAGAATGCGCACCAAACATTGGCCTTTGAATTATAGCAATAATCATTTTTTTTTTCAAGTAGAAAATGTCAGTAAAATTATGTCAGTAAAATTTTAAGATGAATTTGTCGATACAACCACTAGTCTAACTGCAATAGTTTTTGAAATATTATAAATTACATTTATTCCGAGATTATCACGGTAAGCGGTGAACAATCTTTAAAATTCCTAAAAATCTTTGTTTGACATCACAGAGACAAAAATGCAATTAAATCAGATAAGAAATTTAGTGAAATAGAAATATTGACAGTTTTTTTGTTTTTACAATGCTTAGTTTCATTTGATTATCAAAATTGTTCAGAAATTGCGAAAAAAGTAAATATTTCAAAAACTACTGCAAATAGAAGAGTAATTGTCTTGACAAAGTAGTGTTGAAATTTGACTTGAATTTAATTGGTGTCATAAAAAATTGAATTTCTATTGAAAAAATCGAGTTTTGACATAATTTTAAAGCCAAAATTTGACGATAATTCTGTAACACTCTGTACAATATTTTGAGACGTTATTCCAATACGTGTCAGTTAATAACTAGTTTAAACGCTCAAATTTAAACTAAATTTTAACTTCGAATGAATTATTTATGTGAATCACCCTTTATGTAAAGAGAATTCAAAAAATGTAAAATATTCAATAAAAGATTTTTGAGAAAATTCAAGAGTTTTGGTAAATCTAAATATTCCAAAAAATCTAAAAAATATTAAGAATTTGAGAAATCTGAATTTTTTTAACTGATTTTAAAATTAAAAAACTTGAGACATCTAAGGAATTCAAGATATCTAAGAAAAATTGAAAATAGAACAAATCTTGAAGAAATCCAAATTGTAAAAGAGTCTATTAAAAAATCTATAAAAATCAGAGAAATTGTGAAAAAATCTTAGAGTCGTAAATAATTTGGAAAATGAACAGAATGGATGAATAGAGTTATTTTTTTTTTTAACTAAATTCACTTTTCCACAGGTGCTGCCTTTGCCTTGATACACCAAACTAAACTTTTCGATTCTGTGCTCATTCATGCAAAATCAAACAATTACGAATTCCCCTGATCGTTAAACTACTCCCCGAGTTCCCATCGAATCGAAACACAATAATCGAACCCAACTGATTGCATCGAACCATCTCCCTCTCTAATTAGTATTTGTCATGTAAACATAAACAAGTAAATAATTCGAATTGCTTGAAGCATTTTTCTTGTTTCTCTTTAGATAAAAATCATCTCTTATATAAACATTTAAATTCGTCACGACACGTTGATATGTTTATAACTTGTGAGGGTTTTAAAACAACATCTCGAGGGATCAGCACATTGTATATTGGTCTAATTTGTCCGCAAGATATACGAGCGGGCCGTGTAAAAACCCCCCAGCAATTGTCGACGCGCATAATGGTCGTAAGTGGGCCGATGTGGGATTTACAGAATGCTGTGTTGAGCCTCTCAGAGGTAGATCTGCACCAGAGTCAAGGAGCAATTAGGTCGGGGATGGTCAACAGACCACAACAGTCCACAAGGGTGCGTTATCAACACCGAATAATTCTAATTAGCCCAAGCTTTTGTCCCAACTTGAAAAGAAAATAAAAGAAACGTTTGGGTCCAAATTTTTTATTCAATTTTATTGTTTTCTGGATTCGATCAAAACACTGAATAATTAATAGTTATCTCCAGAAACCTCCTAACTAATTCATTTAATGCTTACTTAAACTTGATAATGCCAATCACAAACATAAACAAGTCAGTTAAAATCCGTTTTTGTTTCGATCAAACTCTAGCAAACATCGTATTTTGATATTAACTGAAGTTTCTCTTTCTCTTAATTAAAGTTAGAAAGCAACAGATTACAGTTTTAAGCTGATACATGTGATGAGCAACGTTCTAACACTCGCTATAAAGTAGAAATGGAGCGTCGATGTTGAGAGATTTTAAAGTTAGGTAAATGGGAACACGGCAATGCACTCACTCTCATTCGACGATCACTTAGTCAATTTTACATTTTATTATCGTTGTAATCCTATAACTGGTCGATTGCTGAAGACTTTCAACTTAGTCACGCATTAATAACAATGCCTCAAGACTAGCAAAACCGTGAAAATTATTTACAAAATTTCAACTTGAAACTGAATACGTAATCAGTTTGAATGAAAGTTTGCTACACGCTATGAGCTAAATTAAGACACGAACAATGAATAATTTGCTGGGAGGACACAGAGCCACTGTAAACACTCAGACGGCTGATACTCTTACATTGTATCCCGGCGCATCCACCATTTTTATTCTTTTTTTTTTTACAGTACCTCCTGATATAATCAATGATGACACAAGCGGCGACTTGTCGGTTTCGGAAAGCGAAAATGCAACGCTTTGGTGTCGTGCTACTGGTCATCCGACACCACGCATCACTTGGCGCAGAGAAGATGGGCAACCTATTATCCTCCGGAAAGGACCCCGACAAGAAGAACGAGGTAAATACATATAGTAAAACAATAACTCGTGATCTTCTATCATCGCGTCATTCTTTCTTCAATCCGATTTCGTTCGACCCTTTCAATTTGTTCACACGAAAGCTCGAGGCGTTCTCTCTATAATTACGAAGATGTAGAGTGTTATAGATTCAAACAAAAAGAAACTAAGTGAATTTGTTTCTTTGAAAAATCCTGTCGAGTTTATCAATTTTTTATTTGATTTTATAAACAAATGCATCCTTTATAAGCAATCAAAGCACAAATGAAATCAGAGCGTTTAACTAACTCGTGATTCAAACAAGCGTCAGTGAAGAACAACATTTTTTAACAAATTGAAAAACAACAGTTGTTTCTAGAAGAGAATCGTAGTAATCCTGATAAATTGGCCGCCATTTGTAGATTTTGAGTAAATTTATTTCTAGATCATTTCTTGTTGATACATCGAGCCATGAAAGGAGAGAGAATATTTAGAATTTTTTTTTTTATATTTTGCTATACGATAGAACACCTGTACAATAAACAACCCAAAAAACAATAAACACAGGGTAAAATTTTTCAGTGTAACTATGGCTTTTGCTGATCACGTGATGACTGCATTGCTTAGACTCATTATTCTAAATTCGTTTTTTATTTTTTTATTTAAGTTTTCTAAGTAATTTTAGACGTTTTGGATTTTTTGGATTTTTCAAACAACTTAAACTCTGATGATTCATCAAGATTTTGTATTTTTCAGTTTTTTCATATTCTATAAATTATTTGGATTTTATAGTGTCATTCTCAATGTTTTATGATTATCAAATATTCTTCAGTTTCGCTTTATATTCCTTAGATTTTTTATTCTTTAGGTTTTCCTATTTCTTTGCATTTTGAATTTTTCGATCTTGCACATTTACTAAATTATTCTAATTCTTCAAACTCTTTAGTTTTTCTAAACTTTTGTGATTTTTACTCTTAAAATGTTTTAGATTTTTTAGTATCTTCTAAGTTTTTTTTCCGCTTCTTGAGATGTTTTTTCTTGGTTCTATCATTCTTCTTTACTTTCCATATTCTTGAGATTTTGAGTCTCTTCGTTTCTGCATTAATTGGATTTTTTTAATTTTTTGCATTCTTCAAATTCTAAATAATTTTGGTAGTTTATTATATTATGTATTTTGACAGTATAACTGACTCTATAACAACCTTCATAAACAGTCCATGATTCACAATTAAAATTAAAACGTTTGATTCACTCAAGTTTCAATTTTTTCATATTCCGATTATGAATATTTACATTCAATTATTCTTAATTTTTATAGTTTGTGAAATAAAAATTTAGGTCATAACCACGATTAATTGGCAAATTTATGTCTTGAAGATTGATTTCTATAAATTACAGCGACTTTGACCCAGAGGAGCATGCTGTTGAACCCAATGCTGATTTATTCTTGAAGATATTTTTTTTTTCGGAAAAAAATTTTCTCTCTTCTATGTAACCCTCTGCCCCAGAGTCTGCCAGTAGAGTCGCACTCGAACGTCTGTATCTTTAGACTGTATATTCTTGTATACAGAAATACCAAGAAATTCTGCTGTTTTTTAAGAAAATTCTAAAAATGTGTTTATTCCTACAGGATATACCGTGCATTTTTTTGTTTCTGCAATTGGTGAACTACCATTTGTCTGAAATATTTTATATTCTGTACTGAAAAACGTCAACAGAATTACATTCATTAATGATGGTAAATGTTCTAACAACCAAAACTCCAAGAATTAAAGCAACCTTTAGCAGTATTCAAGAACCTTTTCATTTCTTTGATTGTGAACAACTTGGATTTTTTTAGTTTGTGCTCTACAGACTGTTGCTTTAGCAAAGCTGACACTTGATGATGTCACAAACCTCAATATTTTCTTTCACTCATAACATTTTCTTCAGCTGAGAATAATACGAACGCAATTCCAAAATATTTGCCAAAATTATTTTTTTGACAACTTTTTTGTATGCTTTTGCTTTTTTTATTCGCAAAAATCTGATTTGAATTTTCATTTTTAGTCAAAATTGAATAAAAATATATACAAAGTGTCCTATCGTATACGCATAGTGAATTTTTTAACCCTATGTTGGCAATTAGAAAGACAAAAATAGGCGCATATCATCCACTTGGAAAGCTCTATAAGAATTTGAGGACAGAAAATCCAAAGGTTTTGTTGTCCAAAAAAAACACAGAATAATTGACAAAAACAATTTTTCTTTCAAAAACTGTGCGTACATCTTTATATTAACCTGAACGTAATTTTGAGTACTATGAGTTGGTACCTTGCATCAAATGTTTTGTCATAGTGGCGCACTCCGGACTTGCGTTGGATCAGCCAAGTAGCACAAACCAACAACGCAGCAGTTTGCACTTGACACTGGAATAATTCTTTTGCAGTTTTTCTCATTATTCGAACTAATTCGTATCAACTAATGTAATAGAAGTAATAAACAAGAAAAGTTATAAAAAAAATTGACGTTCGTCGATGCATTGTCAATGTATTTGAAATTAAAGATTGTCTCTGTGAGCATATGTCATGGTGCGCTTCTATCTTTGTGAGTATTTGTCTAGTGCGGTTTTGTCTTGTGCGCTTTTATAACAGTGCGTAATTTTCTGTGCAATTATGTCAAGTGCCCTATTGTCGAGTGCGCTTTTGTCTGAACACCATATTCAATATGTGAAAAATGACAAAAATTTTTCAAAACAAAATAGAACTAACTAAATTGATTCAAATAATATAAAAAATCGGTGATAAAAGGTATCACCAAATTCTATAATAAAGTGTTGTTCAACTTTAATAAAAAATTTGATTATTAACTCAATAACAAAAACTTTTTTTTTATTCTGATTTTTGTTTTATGTATGTCCTTTGACAAAAACCTCAAAAGCACTAGCGCCAATTTTAAACATAAATTTGCTCATTTACTTCGTGAAATATGTAAAATCAAATGACATAGATTCTTTTATAGTAATAAATAACGACCTGTTTCGAAAAAGGTTATGTTTAAGGTTATAGGTTTTACGAAAAAATAATGTTTTCAACTGAAGGCTCTACTTTTCAGCGTCTTAAAGTTGTTGAATTAAACATTTTTCGCTTTTTTTTATTGACATAAAAGTCGTTTTAGTGTTTAACTTTTTTTATCCAAAAGCGTTTTTGGAAAGTCAAGAGAATAATTTTAACACTTTTCGGTACTTAAAGTATGTAAACAAATAACGTCATTAGGAACGATCAACGCCAAATTGCATATTGTTCTTAGTAGTTTAAGAAATAATTTTGATCAGTGGTGAAATCAATATTGTCCAATTGAATGTAAAACAATAGAAGATATTAATCTTAATCTTGGCAGTTTGACAAATGCAGTGATTTAATTTAATTTATTAACGGTGATTACCTTTTACATACATACAACGTTAACACAGTAACAAATTAGCAATAATAACATTAATAAAGAAGAAACAGTAGGTACAATACAAGATCTTAGAAGCTTAGGATTGATTTGACAGTTCTTTTAAAGTGGTCGTAATTACAATAATGAAAAAAGTTATTTGGCAACTGTATAGATTACACATTTTGTTTAAGTAGTTTAAAGAAGAATGTAATAAATAATTGTCGTTACATTGTTTAGCAGATAATAATTGAGTGTTTCTACTACCAAACTGAAATAGATAAAAATTGATTAACTGTAAAAGTTCAGCACAATCAGTCATATTATTAAGAATTTTGTTCATGAAACATAGTGACACATATCGATGCCTAGTATCAAAAGTTGTTAAACCAAGGTATGATAAAGTTAGTTCATAGTTATAGCAGATATTACGAGGCAGTAAATTTCTTATAATTTTAATTTTTTTTTTGTATCATCTCAATTCTATCAATATGTATTTTGTAATAGGGTGCCCAATTATAAAACTATAATCAATTTGAGATCGAACTAACGAAACGGATGTTTTCAACGTTAACCAATTTTCTAAATCTCTCAAATATCTTTTTATGCAACCTAAAGTTCTATAACATTTACAAATTATATTATTCAGATGAGATATAAATATCTAGTTTTTATCTAAAATTATACCCAAGTCAGATTGCAAAACAGTAACATCACTTGGACACCTAATTACTCTGTAGACCTTCAAGCCATCAGCGAAAAGACGAAAGTGTCTTGAAAAATTATTACCAATATCATTGATAAAGACAGAGAACAATAGAGGCCCAAAAACGGAGCCCTGAGGCACACCGGATGGTACATTCTCTATGGTAGAATAGTGATCTGCTATTCCTACCTGCTATGTTCTTTCAGTAAGATGAGAAATAATCCACGATAACATTGGTCCATATATACCGTATGCATTGAGATAGCGTGACTGACTTTGTCGAACGCCTTACTAAAGTCACTATATAGAGAATGTACCTCATGCTCTTCGGACGGAACGGTAAATAAATAAGAAGCCTAACTTTGCAGATCGTCTACTGGGCTGATGGTCAATTGAATTGTAAAGTTTCAACTTTCTAAGGAGTGTCGTTCCTGAGATAGGAGTGACTCTTAAAATTTTTAAATCTATCTTCCCGAGACAAAACTTACACTCAGATTTGGTTGAAAACTAAGCAGGATTACCAATTCGAACCGAACAATTCGTCTGGCGTTGGTTCCAACTCTCTATCTTATATCGTTCCCAAGATAGGGGCAACTTTTAAACGTAGGGAAAAAAAATTTTCTACCATTTAGAATCATTTTTAGAAAGTTTTTTTATCACAATCTGAACTAGTTTCATCTTTTTATCATCGTTAGTAAAAATTTCAATTTTTCTTTCAATTTTTACTTAAAAAATTATTTCGCTAGCTTTTGCTGCAAAAGTGGAAACATTTTTTTAACATTTTTATTCCAAAGGAACTGTAAATAAGTAAGAAGCCTAACTTTGCAGATCTTCTAATGGGCTGATGGTAAATTAAATTGTAAAGTTTCAACTTTGTGACAGTGGATCTTCTTTGAAAGAAGCCATGTTGATGTTGTGATATAATAACACTAAAATAATTGGACAGTTTGGAAGTTATAATGGATTCAAAAATTTTGCTAATCGTTGATAGAATTGAGATCGGACGATAGTTTTCTATGTTATTTGACAGTCTAGATTTGTAATCAGGTACAACAAAAGTATGTGTCCATAAATTGGGAAACACACCAGCAGTAAGAGATAAATTAAATATTAAGTGAAGCGGCCATATCAAAGACTCACAACAATTTATAAAGATAGAGGAATTTCATCAGGGCCTGGCCCTTTGTTGATTTTGAGATTAGTCAGACAATGTTCAATATCATCAACACTTATATACAGGGTGTCACACTGCAGCGAAATTCTTCCATAGAGTAATAACTGTTGGGAATATAAAAATTTGTTCTAAACAAAAGTTGTTTGAATCTTTCTTGAAGTTGTTTTAAAAATATTGTCAAACTTCGTTGTTTTGAATGCAACACTCTATATATTTTCACATTTTTGGATTCCTTATTTTATTTAAGCATCGCATTATGTACCATAAGTGACACTTTAAGTGAACCATTTATTTTAAACATAATCTCTTTAACCAGATCATCTAAACAAATTTGGAAAACTCTCTTTATATAAGAGTCTTCAACATGAAAAACTTCTAACGCAGATAACTCAATTTTTTCAAATGGAACGCTATATTTTTTGTGGTACCATCTGATAGTACTTAAAATTACGTTTCGATTGATGTAAGGTTGTACCCACTTACTGACAAAATTTTTGAAAAAAAAAAGTTTTCTGAAATTTGTAAAAAATTACATCATCACATTAACCTTGATGATTTATCAAGATTGCACCAAAAGAAGAGTATATTGAACTCTAAATTCTATGTTTTATAAGATAACATCAAGAATAATCAAAACTATGCACAATAAATGAAAAAACTCAAAGATTTGAGTTTTTCATTTCTGGGAATTAACTTTCAACCAGTAACTTCTGCTATCATTACACAGTCTGAATGATAATGTTATGCAAAAATCTTCTTATTGATATTTTTGGAATATTGAATGTTTTGCTGATATTTAAAAGTCAAGATTTGTGTTTCTTAAACTGGATCTACGTCAAAACAGTATTTTCTTTTATTATCACTAATCCATTTCAGCCTTTATTCAAAAAAATGTTGATTTTGATATTGTTTGTGCTACAGAAATCTCTCATAAAATTTTTCATTTGAGAAAAATTTCGCATAAATTCATAGTGTCAGAAGAAATTCTGTTCAAATTTTCAAAAAATATTTATCACATTTACTTATTATTTTTTACTTGAAGTCTACTTTTTTTAGACATGTTTATATGAATAATAACAATCAATTCGAAGCTGAGAATGTGGACTTTAGCAAAATTCAAAGAAATGCATTTTTTCCAAAAACTGTTGGCAGTAAGTGGGTACAACCTGACATATTTGTACATAGGCTTTTATCAGGAAGTATACCTTTTCAATTACCATCGATTTCTACTGAAAAGTGTATAGAATTTTCATGTGCTCACATAGAGAAATTTAACATATATGTAATTTGCTTATACAGATCTCCACAGGGAGATTTTAAACTGTTTCTAGATACCCTAGAAAATATTCTGACGCCTCTATGTGGGAAAAATGTTGTTCTCATGGGTGACTTCAATGTACATTTTAACTCACCTGTGGAAGAGGCAAATTCATTAATATGCACAATGTCAAGCTTTGGATTCATTTCCACAATACACGAGCCAACTAAGGGAGTGGCTTGTCTAGATAACGTTTTTATTAACTTTGCAACATCTAGCTTTTCAGTGAGTGTTGTAGACGTGGGAATCTCCGATCATAAAGGTCAATTACTTAAAGTAAAAATTATAAATAAGACATGTCCTCAAAAAAGCAAAAAGCCCAATTACACAATCAGGTTTAAATCTTTTCTATAACTTACTAGATAACGTTTCTTTCAAATTTATTAAAAATAATTCTCTGAGTATATACAATAAATCTGAAAAATTTATTAATTTACTGGTAGATTTTTCTAAACAAGCCTTTCCTGAAAAAAGTTACTTTGTAAGATCTGATCAGGCAAATAACATATCATGGTTCAGTAACAATCTCAAAAAAATGAGAGAACACTTGCAATTATTAGACGAACTCAGAAAACAACAAAAGACAGCCTGGCTCTCGAGTGAATATTTTTCATTTAGAGATACTTACCGGAAAGCCATAGCTGAAGCCAAAATTGCGTCAAATGATACAGTCATAAAACTAGCAGATAATAAAAACAAAGCCGTTTGGAAAATAATAAATACAAAAACAAAAACAAATAAAAACTCATTTCTAAAAATCTCACCAGATGCTTTAAGCAATTTCTTTGGAAATATTGCACAACAAATTGTAAATCAAATTCCACCATCAAAACAGAGCCCCATGGCTAACCTTGAACTTTTAGCTACTCCCAAAGTCACATTTTCTTTTGAAGAAGTCACCCAAAATGAAGTAAGACAAATTATAAGCAACCTAAATTGCAAATCAACTAAAGATATTTATGGCATAAACATGTTAATGATTAAAAAAGTTCAAAATCTTTTAATCTCTCCCATAACTAGACTTATAAATGAAATTTTCAAAACTAGTACATTTCCAGATAATTTGAAAAAGGCCTTTGTTATACCTACCTTTAAGGGTGGCGAGGAAAACGATTTTTCTAATTATAGACCTATATCGATCTTACCGATAATATCCAAAATAGTTGAAAAATGCATGGCAAAAAGGTTAACAACTTTTTCTGAAAATTATAACTGTTTTTCAGACTCCCAATACGGTTTTAGAAAGGGCAGAAATACAACACAAAGTATTCTTAACCTAACCGCTACAATTATTGAATCTTTTGAAACTTTAGAATATAATGCTACCATGTTTTGCGACCTGTCGAAGACCTTTGACTGCATATCGCACACTATCTTGCTTCAAAAGCTGAAATTTTATAACCTTGATGAAAAGAGTATTGCTCTAATAAAATCATATCTCTCCAATAGGAAACAAATAGTAAAATGCGATAATCGCACATCCTCTAAAGTAAATATTAATATCGGAGTCCCACAAGGATCCATTCTGTGTCCCATTCTCTTCCTAATGTACATAAACGACCTTCCTTTACACAAAACTGTAGAAAGTTATACCCTTTTTGCAGATGAGACTACCATCTCAGTCACTGCAAAAAGTGAGAGAGAGGTGAAGCAATTGCTGGATGAGATGCAGTCAAGGACCATTGAATGGTTCAATAGCAATAAATTATTTTTAAACAAAAACAAGACAGTTAAATCAATTTTTATTTTAAGGGAATCAGAAGAGAGTGCTGATAAAATTAAATTCTTTGGTGTTTACTTAGATAATAGGTTGGTATGGGACTCCCACGTCGATACCATCTCAAAAAAACTGAGCAAAAGCCTATACGCTCTACGTAACCTAGCTGGCTCTGTGTCTACAAAAATAAGTCGCACAGCCTATTTTGCCCTTTTTCACTCTGTGATGAGTTATGCTATAACAATCTGGGGTCATCCCTCACACAGCAGTAAAATATTTAAGCTACAAAGAAAAGCCATTAGAATTTTAGCAAATCTAAAATACGACGAAAACTGTAAACAATCTTTTATAGATCTCAAAATTATGACTCTTCCTGCTCAATTTATTTTTGAAAATCTTTTGTACATAAAAAAGAATGAATGTCATTTTAAAGTACATGGAGACAATCATGAGTACAACACACAACAAAAGGCAAACTTTATTCCACAATATAAACGTTTAAAAAAGGGCCAAGGTTGCCCGGATTATCTTGTAATAAAATATTACAACGAACTTCCTTTGGATATAAGGGCTCTAGATCTAAAGACTTTCATAGTTAAAGTAAAAGGTATACTGCTTACGTTGCCTATTTACAATACAAGTAAATTCAGTAACGATCTCATTTTATCTGTTTGCTAAATTGTGCTGTTTGGTTTTTACATATATGTTTAGTTTGTTATATATGTGTAAATCGTCATTTAACTTCTTACATTGTGACGTTTGTAAAACATTTTATGTTATCGCATATAAATCCCTATTATTATTATTATTATTATTATTATTATCAATCGAAAGGTAATTTTGAATTCTATTCGGTTGCACATTAAAAAGTATAGCGTTCCATTTAAGAAAATCGAGTTATTTAGGTTTGAACTTCCACATGTTTAAGGCTCCCATCAAAAGAGAGTTTATCAAATTTAAAAGATGATCAGGTCTAAGAGATATACTGTTTAAAATAAAGGTCTGAAACCGCATGCCTGTAAATGCTTTTGTGTTCGAGATATTTAGAATAATGGCGATCTTTGCACAGCCATATTTTTTCTTCAAATCTTGATTTTCTTGAAATTGGTTCACTCAAAGTATCACATATGGTACATAAAGTGATACTTAAATTAGTTAGTATCAATTTTCAGTATAACCGAAAGTGTGCCATTTTTAAAAATATTTTCAAAACAACCCCAAGAAAGATTCAAACAACTTTTGTTCAGAACAAATTTTCATATTCCTAACGGTTATTACGCTATCGAAGAATTACGCTGTAAATATGATTCAAATTTATATTCAACTTAGAAGTAAAGTCAGACTTATTGTACACTGAAGAAAAGTATGTGATAGAAGCATTGCAAATATCAGTCATATAATTCAAAATTTTGTCGTTCAATTTCATGGGCAACACTTTGTTATTACAATACAGATTGTTCCAAAAGTGACGCACGAGCTTTTTGAAATTTATCCCAACTATTACAAATTGAGAAATCATAAGAAATGTAAAATTTAATCTTTCTGCGATTTTAATGAATTTTATTCTTAATGCGATTTTATTTTACGGATCTCTAGAATGACGTCACAAGAAATTTTTCGGTAGTTCTTGAGAATGCTATTGTATGGTGTTTCGATATTTGCACTCAATAGAGTAACCGTAATAAAATTTACTATGCTGTGAAAAGTTTACATAGATTCTGAAACTGGCAAAACCAACATTAATTGCAATAAATAAAAAAATAAAAAAAATGTAAAACTGTATCACTGTCGTTGAATTAAATATCCTAAAGTCAGTTTAAAAATTAATTACTTATTTTTTTTATTGTCGATTTAAGTAATTATAAATCTTTAATTTCAAATTCTCCAATGCATTAACAAGCGTGAAATTTTTTTTATAACTTTTTATGTTTATTTTTACATTAGTTGATACGATTGAATTTGAATAGCGAGAAAAATGCTACAGAATCATCCCAGTGTCAAGTGTTAACTGCTGTGTTGTCAGTTTGTGCTGCTTGTCTTGTCTAACGCAAGTCTAGAGTGCGCCACTATGACAAAACATTTGGAGTTTTAAATATTTTGCAATATATAAAAATATTTTCAAATATACAGGATTGTTTACTATAAGGCTACAACATAAATTTATGTTTTTTCAAATGGAACGCCCAATTTTTGCATTTTTGCAAGAAGTGTTATCATTATGGAAGTTTTTCATGTTCAAGATTCCCATAAAAAAAGTTTTACACTTTTGATAAGATGATCAGACTGTTATGTTTGAAAAAAAAGTTTGAAACCGCACTTCTAAATGCTTTTATAACCGGACGTGCGCCATCTTAAAATATGTTTTGAAAACAAACCCAAAAAAGATTTAAACATTTTTCTTTATATTCCTAACAGTTATTACGCTATGAAATAATTACGCTGTAATGTAACACCCTGTATACTCGCATGATTTAAACGAATGTTTAATTCACTTGATGTATAATATTTATTAATCAAACATTGACTCATTTTATTGTTTGACCGTAAAAAATAAAAAACCAGTTTTGTCGCATGTAATTTCAAGTTTATAGCTGTAATCTAATTTTCCCGTTCTGTAGCGATATTAATGACGATAATAGGGGTTGTGAGAATGGCACGTAAGCGTTTCCAGCTCTTAACCAATTAAGAGAGCAAACTGAATGTTTTTCAACCAAATTTTTCGAGTGTATAAAAAAAGCAAGTTTTGTAATCTTAAAAGCGAAATAAATTAACGTGAAACAATTGAAAATAAAATTTCTTTTTGTGGCATTCGGAGTTGTATAGACGTCATTTCGTTTCGTGCGTATTCGCTGCAATAATAAATAATAAAATATTAGGGAGATTAGCTCTCGGCAGCCATTACTAGCATCTGCGTCGGCGTCCTATCCAGGTAAATAAGAAGTAATAAACAGCAACGTTCTATGTAGAATACACATAACACAGAAATAAATCAACTTTACTTTAATATTTATTCATAAGGACTGGTGCAAGAATAATGAACAACTGTTAACTACTGTAAGCGGTTAATTAAATTTCACGCATTCGCTGAATTTTATCTCAGTGAAAAATTTTTGATTAAAACACAGTTTTGCAACTGTTATTCTACTTCATATTTTTTCCTCTCTAACAACCTCTAAAGATTTCACCTCATTATTTTCCTTTAACTTTGCGTGTTCACCTTTATTTAGTGTCTACACATTCCGTTTGTTTGCCGTTGAACAAGTTGAATTTATATCTCATTAAAAGTTTTCATTTGATTTTGCAACTTGCTAGACCAAGTTTCAGAGTGTAAAGTGTATCTTTTTATTCATATGTTGAAAATTTGTGTAGAAAACTATAAAAGTCTTGTTTTTGTTTTAGTGGAAAGCTACAGTGGAACAAACTTACACTTCTGGCGTTTAGACAGAAAACAAATGGGCGCTTATCTTTGTATAGCAAGCAATGACGTACCACCAGCAGTCAGTAAAAGAATTGCTCTCAGTGTAAATTGTAAGTATTTATAAGAAAAAAAAAATCGAGTTTGTTATTTTTCAAGATACATCAATTTAATCGAAAATCGTGTGTCACATGACATTTTGCCTCAAAACAAATTTCCAATACGGCTTATCTTCTTCGTTCGTTGTCGAAAATCCGATTAAGTCCCTTTCTGGACGAATCTATTTTAATTTGGCTAATACCCATTATCGACACCAACTTATTATTTGGCGTTGGAGCGAGTACTAATACGATTAGTTCTCTGACATGACTGCTGAGGTCATAAGTACATGTGTTCGGACATGGGAATTAACACATGGCTATAAACTAATTAGGAAGTTATCTGAAACAGAAGTTAGTTGATGCGTGGATGTGTGTGCTTGCAAGAGAGTTACAAGACTGATGTCGAAACGGACCTACACACTTATATCTTTCGATAACGAGTTCAAACTTCTTGCTCGCTAAAAGTGAGAGCGGGATTAGCTGGATTTAACGACGATAGTTAAACTGAAGTAAAAACTACAGATTGAAAGTTTCACTTTTGTAATGACAAAATTATATAGCTTATACAGAATGTTTCTTTAGAATTGGCTCTGAAGATAATGACGTCATCAATAAATTTTCAAAAATGTGCATAACTGTGATTGATAGGGGAAACTATCAATATCTCAATTATTATTGGAAATATGGAGGAATATTTTAGATGAAAATTTTCTCAAATTTAATGGTGTGTATTTCTAAAATCGTTCCTAATTTACAAAGTATTTAATTCAATTTGTACATAAGTTAACTTTGTTATTTTAAATGAAACACACTGTATAATATTACATTTCTGAATTCTTTATTAAATTTCAGCATAACTTTATTTAGACTTTATGGGGTTTAGAATTAATTAGTTATTGATGTTTTTTAAGAAAATTGAATAACTAAAAAACAATCCAACAAAGTTATTTTGTTGGAAGTTACTAATGACACGTCCAACAATATGACAGTTAAATCATCTCTGTAAATTTGTTGACTGACCATGTAAAATTTTCTTCATTGGTTTTTCCAAAAAAATTGTGTTTAACGTGTGATTAGCCAAAAATACTTCTTTGCTGGTTGAAAATTGTTGCTAGTTTTATGTCACTGGGTTAACCACCTCCTAACTTTAGACAAAAAAGTTGCTTTTTCTGACCTTAGCATAAAAACAACTATTTCAGTCGGTTACTTTCTGAAATAGTTATTGAATAAAGTACGTCTATTTATTGAAAACTTGAAAAACAGTCCACCAAGATAGTTTGTATTTGACGTTACTAATGACAACGTCCAACAAAGTGACAGATAATTAATTTCAAGAGTTTGATAGCTTGTTCCTAAATTAGGTCATATACAGAGTGTCCCAACGATGTGAGAAACTCCATTTTATGCATCTACATGACTTAACTTTGTTATTTTAAACGGAACAGCCTTTATAAATTTACATTTCTGGATTCTTTATTAAATTTCAGCATAACTTTATTTATTCTTTATGGGGTCTAGAGTTAATAGTTCTAGAGTTATTGATGTTTTTCCAAAAAATTCAACGTTTGCAATGGCCAAAAAATATAGTAATTGTTGGAAAACTAAGTAAGATAAAGATCAACTTGTTTCACGGTTCAATAGAGCACGCGTGACAGTATCAATTGCAATAACCCATACGGCTTCATTTTTTATGTCTGCAAAAATGTTGATTTTTAAATTTCAGATTATTTCATTATAGAGAACTTGAATTTCAGAAAACTTTTTCCTACAATGTTTTTTCATATTTTTTATAATAACTTAAAAACAATCCAGCAAAGTTATTTTGTTGGAACTTTTTTAATATTACATATCCAGTTTCAAAAAGTCGCTCATTCTAGCCTTAGCATACAAACTACTATTTCAGACTTTCATTTCAGATAGTGAACGTCATTAGATAAAATATACATCTATTTGTTAGATGCTTGTAAAACAATCCAGCAAAGTTATTTTGTTGAAAGTACTAATGACACGTGCAACAATATGACATATAAAGCATCTCTGTAAATTTGTTGACAGTCAATGTACAATTTTCTCTATTGGTTTTACCAAAAAATTTGTGTAATGTGTGTGACCAAAACTTCTTCTTTGCTGGTTGTTAGGTTTGTTTGACTCGGTTAACAATCTCCCAGCTTCACTCAACAAAGTTGTCTTTTCTGGTCTTAGCATACAACCAACTATTTCAGACGGTCATTTCAAAAAGAGAACTTTGTTGCATGATACATCTATTTGTTAAATAGTTGACAAATAATCCAGCAAAGTTATTTTGTTAGAGGTTACTAATGACATGTCCAACAATATGACAGTTAAATCATCTCTGTAAATTTGTTGACCGACCATGTAAAATTTTCTTCATTGGTTTTGCCAAAAAAATTGTGTTTAACGTGTGTTTAGCCAAAAATACTTCTTTGCTGGTTGAAAATTGTTGCTAGTTTTAGGTCACTGGGTTAACCACCTCCTAACTTTAGCCAAAAAAGTTGCTTTTTCTGACCTTAGCATAAAAACAACTATTTTGGTCGGTTACTTTCTGAAATAGTTACTGAATAAAGTACGTCTATTTATTGAAAACTTGAAAAACAGTCCAGCAAAGATAGTTTGATTTTAACGTTACTAATGACAATGTCCAACAAAGTGACAGATAATTAATTTCAAGAGTTTGATAGCTTGTTCCTAAATTAAGTCATCCCAATGATGTGAGAAACTCCATTTTATGCTTTTACATGACTTAACTTTGTTACTTTAAAATGGAACACTTGTATATTATTACATTTTTGAATTTTTTATTAAATTTTAATATAAGTTTATTTAAGCTATATGGGGTATAGAGTTAATAGTTCTAGAGTTATTGATGTTTTTCCAAAAAATGCAACGTTTGCAATGGCCAAGAAATATAGAAATTGTTGAAAAATTAAGTTTGCTGAAAGTCAATTTGTTTCAGGGTTCAATGGAGCAAGGATGACACTATCAATTGCAATAACCCATATTCCATCATAATCAATATCTTTCACAATATTGATTTTCAAAGTTAGGTTTGAATCGGAAAAAATTAAGTTATAAATGATTAAATATTCCTTATTTTGAAAATCAATATTGTGACAGATATTGAAAATGAAGGAATATGCAATCGTTCAACTAATAGTATCATTCTTGGTCTACTAAAAACTGAAAACAATTGACTTTAAGATTACTTAGTTTTTGAACGATTTCTATTTTTGCTGTCTATTGCAGACGTTATAATTTTTAAAAAAACGTCAATATCTCTAAAACTATTAATTTCAGATTCTATAAATGTTAATAAAACTATATCTAATATCTGTACAGGCTGTTCTATTTAAAATAACAAAGTTTAGTATGTTCACGCTGAATGAACACTCTGTACATGACGAACAATTTCAGAAATATACACTAATAAATTTTAGAAGATTTTTGTTTACAATGTTTTTTCATATTCTTTATAATAACTGACGTATTGATCGTTCCTGTATTCTAATAGTTTTCTTAGAATAAAGTTTCTACATACTTTATAATCTGATAAAGCTGCATACTTAAAAAACAATCCAGCAAAGTTATTTTGTAGGATGTTACTAATGACAAGTTTGTTGCTTCTTTGCCTAGTTAAAGCTGGTTGCTAGGCTCGTTTCACTAGCTTCGACCAACAAAGTCGCCTTTTCTGACGTTATATATATATAAGCAACTATTTCAATCGATCACTTCGGAAAGTAATCGTTGTTGGATAAAATATACGTCTATTTGTTGGTCACTTGAAATGATATCCAGCACAGTTATTTTGTTGGAAGTTACTAATAACAATCTCTAACAAAATAAAAAATAGTTTATCTCTGGATATTTGTCGCCGCTTATGTATAATTTGCTTTAACATTTTGCTAAAAAAAATATGTCCAATGTGTGTGTGAGACTAAAAAAGTCCCTTTGCTGGTTGAAGTTGTTTAAGACTCGTTTCACTCGGTTAACAATCTCACAGCTTCAACCGACAAAATTGCTTTTTCTGGCCTTAGCATACAAACAACTATTTCAGAGAGTGAACTTTGTTAGTTAGAAAACAATCCAGCAATGTTATTTTGTTGGAAGTTACTAACGACAACTTTCAACAAAATGAGAGATAATTCATCCCTAGAAATTTGTTAACCGTTCACGTATAATTTTCTTCAATAATTTCTCCAAATCTATATTGTGCGTATGTGAGACCAAAAATTTTTTTTGCTGGTAAAAACAGGTTGCTATTTTTATTTCACTCGGTTAACCATCATCCCAGCTTCAAAAAACAAGTCTCTCTTCATCACTTCAGATAGTAATCGTCGTTAATTATATACATCTATTTGTTAGATACTTAAAAAACAATCCAGCAAAGTTATTTTGTTGGAAATTACTAATGAAAAAGATTAACAAAACAACAGATAATTCATCTCCGAAAATTTGTTAACCGTCCATGTATAATTTCTTCATTGGTTTTGCCAAAAACAAATCTGTGTAATGTGTCTGTGGCCAAAAATGCCTTTGGGCTGGTTCCTAGACTCGTTTGATTCGGTTAACAATCTCCCCGCTTCCCCTAACAAAGTCACCATTTCTGGGCTTAGCATACAAAAATCTATTTTAGACGATCACTTGAGAAAAATAACTTTGTTGGATAATACGTCTATTTGATGGATACTCGAAAAACAATCCAGAAAAATTACTTTCTTGGAAGTTACTAATGACGCGTCCAACAAAATGACAGATAAATTATCTCTGGAAATTTGTTGACCGTCCATTCAAAATTTTTCTATTGGTTTTGCCAAAAAAATTGTATGTATCTAGTGTGCAGCCAAAAATGCTTCTTTGCTGGCTAAAACTTGTTGCTAGCCTTGCGTTACTGGATTTACCATCTATCAACTTCAATCAACAAAGTCGCATTTTCTGGCCTTAGCATAGAAAGTGAACATTATTGAATACTTGAAAAACAGTCCAGCAAAGATAGTTTGTTTTTGTCGTTACTAATGACAACGTCCATCAAAATTACAGATAATTAATTTCAAAAGTTTGATAGATAATTTCTAAATTAAATCATATACAGAGTGTGCCAACGATGTGAAAAACTTCATTTTATGTCTTAAGATAAATATTGAAAAAAAAAATTAAATAAAAGTCTTCTGCTTTATTTAAAACTACTATCAATTATATTAATAGATTTCTTTAGTTTTTAAGAATATTTGAATTCTTTGACAAAAACACAAACTTTTTGAAAATCGATTACACAAAGAGTTAAGGATTCAGAGAAATAAAATTAACATTTTTCAAAGATTAGATTTTTGAGTTATGTCTTATTTTGTTTATTTATTCAAAAAGTCATTGAAATAGAGAATAACTTTGATGATTTAAATGGAACACCCGATTTCTGGCTTTTGCATCTGAAAAATTATCATATTTTTTATATAAAACCATCATTTAAAATTTTTAAAATTGATAACTCAAAATATAAAATTCTAAACTTTATCAATGACGAACTATTGGAATAACCATAGTAATGGATAGTACTATCAGAATCATGAATGAAAATACGTAAAAATGCATTGTGGTTACTATTATTACCATAGTAACAAATAATAAAGTAGTTGTGCATAATTTTGTAAATATATTTACAGTTTTTTAAAATTCAACAACAACGCTATAATTTTCGATGCTGATGCTTATATGGAACACTCTTTATTATAACCGCGTGTTGGTGCTTATCTGAAGATAGTTCCAAACTGAACTTATCAAGAATAAAGTTTTCCAATTAGAGTCACACAGGTCAACAGCCTATCGAATCAATCGAACGCTTCTAGTTTTAGGTTATTATAAGTTTTCCTATGTGTCCAGTTAGAAAAATTGCAAACATCAAACTAATACAAGATCCAACCAAGTTTTCTTATTTAGATAAGCGATAATAATAACGTTGTTTAAATCCAAACTTTGCGAATAAATAGTGTCGTAAACATAACTAAATCTTAACTATTACAAATGACTAAAGTTTAGAGAATAAATAAGTAATCAAAAGAAAAAATTCAATTTTGATATTTTTGTAGCTCTTCTATTTTTAATCAAGCTCAAGAAGTTTGAGTAAATCTAACAAAAAATTAATTTTCTTTGTTGGAAATTTAATCTGGTAGTTGAACTACAACTTAATCGTAGTCTTAGTAATTTAGACGCGTTAACAGAATCCTTATTTTAATTAATTCGTTTCAGTTGCTCCTGCTATTAAAGTGCCAAATCAGCTTCTGGGAGCACCTCTGAACACAGACGTACAACTGGAATGTTATGTTGAGGCCTTTCCAAATACAATCAACTATTGGGTAAAAAACAGAGGTGAAATGTTACTAAATGGGTGAGTTTTTAAAAACTGACTTTTGATAAATTGAAAACAGTTTGTTTCACTTTGTATGATTAATTAAGTATTTGTCAAACATTAGATTTATGAGCTGCTATTATTATTTGTTCAAAAGAAAATTTATGAGATAAATTGAGTATAAATTTGCTCGTTGTAGAGCTTACAAAAGCTGCCTTCTCAATCTATTTTCCTCGTGTCGTTCTTAAAATATGACTCTTAAGATCGTTTTGCAAAAATAAATTTTTACTCGATCAGATTTAATCTCTCTTTCATTGAATTTTTTTTTGTAAGTTGAAATAATGGCAACGAATTGAAGACGTTAATGGGATAAGTGCCTTCCTTACCTTATTATAGGATTTACAAGCTGTTTGAAACGTTATTTTCGATTGAAATTTCCCGTCTCTAATTAGGGCACTAATAAAAGCGCCTAAAGAGAAAACAGCTTTTGTGTTGAAGCTTTTCCTCTGTTTACAAAGATCGTACGAATTTTTGATATACGACTCGAAAGGTTATCTTTAACGGAGTTTTGAGGTAGGAAGAGTGACGGATATTTACATAAAAGAAAATCATATATTTTGTTGTTATGGATTTAATTATTTAAATAAGCTTGGGATAGTCTTAAACATTTTATAAACGTTAAACGAAGCGTGTTAATCACATTGAATGCTTTCCTTTGTGCTTTATAATATTTAATTTATTTAGAGATATTAATTTGATAAAATAAGATTTTGACTTTTGCTTGTTTGAATAGTTAGAAATAATTTATTTTATTATACAGGATGAGTCGTTAATAATGGTATGTAGCTTAAAATGTGATTACCCAAATCATAAAAATGCGATTGAGGTAGTAAGTCTTGTCCAAATGTGGCTTCTTATCGATCTGCAGGCTGCTAAAATTTCAACTTTTTTTTTAATTTTGCTTACACCTTGAGAATGGTTTAGTCAAAAAAATAACTCACTATGATAAAAACGCACACCGACACTTCCGCACGAAGACAACTACTCACATCGTTAAAAACGCACTGTGACAATGAGCATAATGAATATTTTCGATTCCATGACAAAAACGCACTTAACAAAAGCGCACAGGACAAAAACGTACTATGATAGAAATGCACACGAAATAACAGCACACTAAATTCCGCTTAAAGACAAATACTCACATAGACAAAAGCTCACTGTGGCAAATGCTCATAGTGACAATTACTCACTGCGCACTGTAATGTTTCCGCACAGTGATAAAAGCGCAAACGACAAAAACTCACAGTGTCTGTAACTCACGAAAGCAAAAATGCATTTTAGTAAAAGCTCAAAATTTGTCTTAGTGGAATTTCTGATTAGTTACACTCACAATCGACATGTTAACGAAGATGAATGAACAATCATATGTTAAATTTCATGTTAACTTCAACTTCAACAAATAAATTATCAAACTGCAGACAAAATCTATGAAATTTGAGATTCATTTTTCTGTTAATCTGAGAAATGTCTAAATTAAGGAGTCATTTTAGGGTTTCGCCAGGCTAATTTTAATGTCTAATTTTCAACAAACTAGTGCTGTTATAGATGTAAACTCAAATTTCGATAGTTTGATGTCATTATGAGCATATGTCATGGTGCGCTTCGGTCTTTGTGAGCATTTGCCTCAGTGCGATTTTGTCCGTGTGAGCATTTGTCTTAGTGCTTAATTGTTAGTGTGCAGTTTTGTCTTGTGCGTTTTTATGACGGTGCGTAATTTTCTGTGCGTTTTTGTCTGGCCACGAAAATTTCCTTACAGTGATAAATGCTCACAAAGATATAAACGCACTAATATTATAGAATAAAAATAACAACAACTTTTTTATATTTCTTCAATACAGAGCAAACTGCAATCAATCAACTTTGTGGCTGCTGGGTGTTACAAGTATCTTAATTCAACAATTAATTCGATGTGTTTCAACAAAACAAAAGCTTAAAAAAAGTTAGTCGATAATTGGAACATATAATACTAGAGAAAAAATAATCAAAAACTCTGTGAGCATTTATCATAGTGAGCTTCTATCACTGTGCGCTTCTGTCTTTGTGAGCATATGTCATAGTGCGCTTCTGTCTATGTAAGTATATGTCTGTACGCTTTTGTCTGATCGTAGTAGGCTTAGATATCAGAAATTACTAAGACTGGCATTGATAATTTGTTTCATTTATTGTCTGAAATTACAAGACAAAATTGACATTAATGCTCTGCAAAAACAATATCCTGTCATTTGCATTGAAATTGCTAATTTTCTCAGTTTTGAATTTCTTAGTACTGAAGAGGCAGCCATGGAAGTCAGATTTTAAGGTGACTACAGTGGTGACATTGGTTCATAAATCTAGTTTTAGTGACAGAATTAAAGCCGCATTTAGAGTTTTTCAGCCTTCTTGATGCACATTAATAACGAGTGGAGTATACCTACTAAAGATCTAATATCTAGGAAATTTAGTGTTTTTAGGTTTAATCAACAATTGAATTTGTCCAGTGAGTTATATTATCAAAATTTGGTAGAACATTTCCAACTTGCTTGACATGACATCTGTTATCTGTATTTGTGTTTGCTCTTGTGTAAATTTCAAAGTACTTAATCTCAATTCCTTTAAAATTGTGTGATTTTTGATGACCAGACAGAAGCACACTCGACAATAGTTTACAGAAAATTACGCACCGTCATAAAAGCGCACAAGACAAAACAACACTCGGACAATTACGCACTAAGACAAATGCTCACAGCGGTCAAAAACGCACTGAGACAAATACTCTCAATGGGCAGAAACGCACAGTGACATATTACATTGTTGATTTACCTTCGTTGACTATTATGAGTGTAACCAATCAGAAATTCCACTAAGACAAAATTTGAGCTTTTACTAAAATGCGTTTTTGCCTTTGTGAGCTACTGATACTATGAGAATTTGTCGTTTGCGCTTTTATGTTTGTGAGCATTTATCACTATACGGAAACTTCACAATGCGCTTCAGGCTTTGTGCGCACTTGTCACAATGCGAATTTATCAGGGTGCTCTTTTGTCTATGTAAGTAATTGTCTTTGTACGGAATTGTCAGTGTGCGGTTTTTTCGTGTGCGCTTTTGTCATATTGCGTTTTTTCTGTGCGCTTTTGTGATAATTTTTTATCGTAATTTTCATTTATCCCAACATTAATGGACTGTTTATTTCTCTCCCCACTTTATCTCTAAAGTTTATTCACTCAAAAATCAATTTATCCTATTATTACAAAAATGTCAAAATTTTGAAAATAAACATAATGCAGTACTATTATTGTAGAAGAAATAAGCGTAACTATCGTCTTCAACACCCTGTATAATGAAATAAAACAACTTTTGGATAAAGAAAGTATTCTTTCGAGGTTATGTGTCACTTGTTCAGTTATGGACCATTATAAATGACTCACCCTATATAACGATTTTCCTCTTTAGTTTATAGTTTCGTCAGATGTATTTACTTTTGTTCTGAAACACATCAATATTTACTCGTCGAGTAATAACGTATGCAAACTCATTTACTTTCCAGTCTCCATTGTTAACACCTTCAAATATTGTAAGAGAAACCTAATTACATTCCCCCTATCTACTATATTAGAAAATTGGATTATTCTAAAGACAAGAACAATAATCTTGTTATGCAAATGCGTTTCATTAGACGCCAAATTACCAATTTATGATAAAATAAAAATTCAATTTGCTTCTGAAAAATTTCAGATTAAACTTACACCTTTATTGGCACAAAAGAGTTGATTAAATTCTGACGATGACAAATAAATTTTTTGGTCATTAATATGGATAACAATGAATTAAGCGCGCGCGCGCGCGAAAAAAAAAAGAGTTGATAAATGTCTGGGAAATGCGAGACACAGAAGTTAATTATTTCGACGCGCTTCTATTTACTGACAATGAGAAATCACAAAGTAAATTTAACTCCTTTCGAAGTGCATGTGCAATAGAGAACTTTCATAATTAATATCTTTCACTTGTCATTTCTAGTCCGTCTTTTAAAGCTGTTTATTTAAGAGATTAACTATCATAAATCAACAACACTTTAAAAATTCCATCCGGATAATCATTTTTCAAGGCACGTTTTATTACAAGAGAATGAATAAAATGTTTTTCTCTTCTTTTACTCAACCAATTATAAAATCGATTTAATACGATTCAATCGACTTTTATTTGCCAACGAAATATCGAATACACCTTTTCATTAATCGCATCGTGTGGTTTAAAGCTCGGTTTAATGCAAACAAATCGTTTAACCTTTTTTTTCTCTACATTTGCAAATATTTCCTCTTCATAAATTTGCGTTGGTTTGAAGGGAAAAAAGTCGTCAAGTAAATTGAATTTTTTACACAAAAATTTGACTTTTTTGTACTCGATACAAAGCTTCAATTAGCAGGTGTTTCGTGTTTAAAATTTTACAAACGAATTAACCATACACATAGTCTTGTACACTAAATACATATTTAACCTTTCACGCCGTTGAAATGTAGAAGCACACATGGGCTTAACCGCATTATGTCTAAATACGCAAAGCAATTATACGTTACACTTTACTGTATGGATTGTTGAAGGAGAATTCCTCTAAGTAAACATACATTGAAAAGCTAGCAAATAAAACACTGAAAAGAATAAATATTTGTGTTTTTTTTTCAGGTATTTTATATTTTTATTTTTCCAGAATTCATTGCATTTTTTGAAAAATAGTTCCGCTATTTACTTGAGCTATTTCTGGAAGTTTATGGTTTTATTTATGTTAAAATAATTAATTAATAATTTTTTCATTTTTCTTTATTTTTCTTGAAGATATTAAGAAAAATGAAAAAATTTGTTATGAAAAATTAAATAAATAAGTTTTAATAAGCAAAAATGTTAATTTAGATAAATTTGATGTAAACATAAAGATGGTAAATTTCAATTTCAAACATCATCAAACACAGAAGTTTTTTAAGTAAAAAAAATTGATTGAAGTAAGTTATGATATAAGAGCATAATCGAGTCTTTGTAGCACGCGCAGGTTTAAGGACACGAGCGTTACTACATGCTAGAAAGACAATTATTGATTTTCTTTAGTATATTATGGCAGTCCAACCAAATTTTCAGATTCTATAAGATTTAACTCGTTAAAATTTTATACATGAAAAGAAAGAAAAAATGTTGCTTCACAACTTCCAATTTTTTGTAATTTTTGAAAATTTTTCTGTTTTATCTGGTGACCAGACAAAAGCGCACACGACATAAGCGCACAGAAAATAACGCAATGTGACAAAATGGCATAAGAAAAAACCGCTTTTGAATATTACACAAAGACAAATGCTTACACAGAAAATCTAGTACTCTATTACGTAAATATTAGCGGCAGTCTTCATATTTATGGCTTGTAAACTGATACTAAAAAAAAGTAATATGCTAACAAACAAATAAAAAAGTAATTAAAAAAATAAGTTGAAAAAATGGTGGGAGAAACATACGCTTATAAACTATTTTTTTCCAAATACAAAAGTTTATACAAATTTTATTATGTGGAAAATATTGCATTGACTCTTATTTCAATGATATTCCATCAAAGTTGTACTTTTCACAACATTTTTTTTTTATATTTCCGCAAACTTTGCTTATGTTTCTTCTCAAAATTTTTTGTATTTTTTTCTTTTCCTTTGATTAAAACAAAAAAAATTTTCACCTAACATCTGTCAGAGTTTCAGCTTTTGATACAGGAGAAACCACTGCCTTAGTAATTTTTTTTTTCAGCTAACAAGAACGATTGTAGTTGTAAATAGTAAATCGAAGCCAGAAAAATATGAATCAATTCCGTTCAAATTTTTCAATTATGAAAATGCAAAAAAAATGTTTTAAAAAAGTCTCTAATACTTGACCTGACCTGACCTGACCTGACCTGACCTGACCTGACCTGACCTGACTTGACCTTTTAATTTTAACGGGCTCCACCCCGCCCGTTAACGTGAGGCTCGTCCTTAAGGAAGAATTAGCCCCCCGTTTCCGCCTACCTGTTGCCCTGGAATCACCGTTAGGCATGCCTTCAAGGTAACAGGCTTGTCTTTTCTGTCTCCTGGACTTTTGCTCCTCCATTTAACTTTGCTTCGAAGAGGATGACTTTATGCCAACACAGAGGCCTCCTGCCTCTTAGTGTGCTGACTCACGTCCCCTCTTCTAGCTTCTTTTTTTCATCATTCCACTCCTCACTCGCTTAAGCAGTTTTGCTACAACAGAGAAGTGTCTCTTTTCTACTTACAGCTGGTTTTGTGCTGTCTGCTTCTCCTTCTCATCTTTCTACTTGTCTTTGAGGATTTCCTCAGCACAGCTCTGCACACTCCTCCAGTTTCCATGGTCACGGAGCATGATTTCGACTAAGTTGTCTGGAGTGATTTTTTCATCTACCAGCATTTCCAGCCTTCGTCGAGGTGCGTTCCATCTGGGACACTCGAAGAATACATATTCGGCTGTGTCTGTTTCTGAGCAATAGACATCTTCTGCCCGATGCATTTTATACAGATACGATCGGAAATCTCCATGACCTGAAAGTATTTGGGTTAAGTAATAGTTTACCTGACCCGCCTGCTTTCTTCTTTCCAGCCATCGTTTGATGTTAGGAATAAGACGATGGGTCCATCTACCTTTGGTGCTAACATCCCACCTTGTCTGCCATTCAGAAAGAGAGCGTTCCCGTGCTTCCCGTTTGGAGCACATGCGATCTCTTCAATGATTCTTAGATCGATTGAAACGATCCGTGCGATAACTTGGGCAGCATCTAACGAGATTGTTCGATAGGCTGAACATATCCGAAGAGCTGCCTTCCTTTGGACACTGCTGAGTTTATCAGCATATTTATGAATGCTTGTTGCTTTTGGTCCCCAAATGGGAGCCGCATACATCATTATGGAATTAGTCACTTCCGCTAGTATTTTTCTTTTGGAAGGTGACGGTCCTCTTACATTTGGCATTAGCCTAGCTAGCATTGCCGTCATTGCTTCTGCCTTAGCCGAAGTCCTCATTACATGAGGACCGAAAGACATTCTTTGATCTAAGTCCACTCCCAAGTATTTGATGACACTTTTAGGTCTGAGCTGGACATTATCTATCATGAAAAAGATTTCAGTTTCAGGTCTACGTCCTCCCATTAGAAGAACCGCTTCCGTTTTCTCAGGAGCCAACTGTAGGCCTTTACTTCTCATCCATTGACTAATGATTATGGTAGTCATCTCTACCGTCGACACTAGGTTTTCCATGTACTTTTCGGTAACAACTAGTGCTAGATCATCAGCATATGCTACAAGCACCGCCTCTCTTGGGATGGTTAAACGTAGCACTCCATCGTATAGAATGTTCCACAGAGTTGGTCCTAACACCGAGCCCTGTGGGACCCCGCTCGTTATTTGCATTACTTGTCCTTCACCTAAGTCTATATTTCTTTCGGACAAGTAACTTCCTATTACTTTTCTTAAATATTCTGGAATACCCTTTTCTGCAAGAGCTTCAATTATATTTTTCCAATTTGCAGAATTAAATGCATTTCGCACATCGAACGTGACTAAAGCACACCACTTTTTGGCTTTAGTACTACCAGAGTTGGCGCATTTTGCCAAGTCCAACACTCTTTCTATTGCGTCTATAGTAGACTTCCCTTCTTGGAAACCGTACTGTTGAGTACTTAGGCCTCCGTGATTTCTCAACTCTTTCTTTAGCTTTTGCAGTATCAACTGCTCATAAAGCTTTGCTAGTACATCTATCAGGCAGAGTGGTCGATAGTCCGACGGTTCTCTGCCTTCTTTTCCTGGTTTTTTCAGCAACACCAATCTGGCTTGCTTCCATTGCTTTGGGAACACTCCTTCACACAAAAGATCATTATAGATCTTGAGCATGATCTCTTCCCCTTCTTCAGTAGCAACCGCTTTAACAACCTCTACAGGTATGTTATCAGGACCTGGTGCTTTTCCAGTCTTTAGCTTGCGCACAGCACTACGCATTTCATCAATTGTAAACTTTTCTACCTCACAATTTCTTGTGAAGCGCCATTTCTGGATTGGATGCCTGGGGAACAGTGCATCTGCTATCTTTCTTTTAAAATCGACACTCAGAGCAATCTGCTCTGGGTTTAACCTTAGTTTCTTGGTGGCTATTTGATATCCTAGCCGACCTGACCTGACCTGACCTGACCTGACCTGACCTGGCCTGACCTGACCTGACCTGACCTGACCTGACCTGACCTGACCTGACCTGAACTGTAGAAGTGGATTATAAAGCTAATTTACAAAATGTAATATGTAATCGTGAATAATTCTTAAGACCTTTGAAAGTAAAATTTTGTGGAGCTACATAACATTACCACTGGACGTAGAAATCCAGTGAATGAACATTTAGACAAAGCGTTTACTTACATCTAACCAGCTGTTTTTTTTTTAATAGTAACAAATTTTTCAACAATAGTTGCTATGACAATCTCAACTCAACTCAACGTTTCCATAGATACTAATATGCAAGGCTAATAATATTCTTTATACTTTAAATAAGGTGAAACTTGTTATCATCGTTGAAACTAGTGTCAGAGTTATCAGAACTTTAAAGATCTTTAGTTGTTATCATCACTAAGCAAAAAAAATATAGAAATAACTAATATTGCTAACTTGAGATAATTTTCTCAGATGGCTCGCCAGTATATAAGATTTCAATATTCTGAAGACGATTTACGTAAGGCGATTTACGATATAAACAATAAAAACATAAGCTTAAATAAAGCTTCATTAAAATATTCAATGCCAAACTCTACTTCACATAATAAAATCACATTTAAAATGGGGCTACCACCAACTCTGACCTAAGCTGAAGAAGACAGATTAGAAAATTGGATTTTGACAAAGGCAAAATTGGGATTTCCAATGAATGCTGACGAAGTAAGAGATGCTGTGCAAAAAGTATGGAAGGATACCAATAGACCAATTAAATTTAAAAATGGCTCCAGCTATTTTTAAAAAGGCATCCAAATATTTCGAAAAAAAATACAGAAATCATATCTAAGAGTCGTGCTGCAGTTACCCAAGGTGGAATACGTGAATGGTTTTTTGATTTGAAAAACTACTTAGAAAACGAAAATTTAGTTGATTCAATGATGAACGATCCATCAAGAGTTTTCATTGGTAATAAAACTGGTATGCGAGCGTGCATGAAGTCAGGGAACGTTTTGGCACCGGCAAAAAATTTTAAAAACGTATACGAAATTGTTTCTGGAAACGAGAAGGATTCCATAACCGTTTTATGCAATTATGTTGTTGTGGGTATTGCGGCTCCACCAATGGTTATTTTTCCTAATAAAAGAGTACCAAAAGAATTAGCGCTTTCTGTTCCGTCTGGATGAGGTATAGGACGGTCAGATTCAGAATGGATGACGGCAGCTACATTCTATGAATCTATTGCCAATATATTTTATCTCTGGAATAGAAAAAAAAATTATTCTAAATTGTCTTTTTCCAAACTCTACTCATACTCTTCAGCCTTGCGACGTGAGCATTTTTCGACCTTTGAAGATCCAACGGAAGGAGGCTTGTCGACGTCACAAGCAAAAAACGCAGGCATAACTTTTGCACGTTATTTAAAGAAAATTGGCAGCCTAATACGATATTTAATGGTTTTAAAACGTGTGGCTTATATTCACTAAATGAAAATGCCGTGGATTATTCGAAATGCATATCTACAAGGCGCAAAAATATTTAACAAACATCTTCAGGGTCTGACATAACAGTAAATGATTATGAATATTGTTTGAAGGTTTTAGGACAATATATGACAAAAGATATATTGGCTGACTTTGAAAACAAATTCAATAATGGAGATGCCAACTATAGGGAAGATAGTATTTATGATTTTTGGAAGCACTACGAATTCAAAGTAGCCGACCAAAAAAATATAGAACATTCTACTATTGTACAAGAGATAGATAGTGAAAATACTACTGATTCGTTTTTGAATGATATTCCTTTCGAAATAAATGGTATGCTGTATCCACCCATTCTAGACGACATAATTTCTAAGCTTGAAACTGACTGTTCATACGAAACAAATAAATTTGAAGCATTAACAACTGAAGCTAGCGAAACATCAAAAGAATCATCTAGGAATAATAAGATTGATTGTGAAAAACTTTTAGATCAAATTCTTGAAGATGTCTTTGATATTGTAGAAAATAACAAAAAAAATATTAGTGTAATTTCAAATATTTTGATAGGGACTTCACAAAATAATAATAACTCTTGAAAAAAGCATTTGCACTGGCCTAAACCTTCAGATAATAAAAAAAATCCAGTCGTTGCCTTAAATTGATGCCATTTGCAATTACTTCTAATAAATGGATAGATTACTATCATGAACAGCAGAAGAGAAAAGACGAAAAAGAGAATGATATAAGAAAGAAAAAGCTGGAAAGAAATGAAAAAGAAAGAGAATGCCGGAAAAGCCAAAAACGTCAAAAACAAAATTTACAGAAGGAAAAATATGACGATTTCCTAGACAACGCTGAGGATGCTACTAAGAAAAGAAAACTGAGGAGAAGTGATGAAGAAAAGTAGAAAAAACTGAAGAAAATAGTAAAGAAAATTATAAACCAAATAGGAGACTATGTGATTGTACAATACCAAAACAGAATTTACCCCGGCATTGTGAAAAACGTGGAAGACGGAGACTACGAAGTAAGTGTAATGACTAAAATGGAGAAGCAGTGGAAGTGGCCAGATGTTCCCGACCAAATTTGGTACACGAGAAAACAACTTATGAAGAAAATTCCAAATCCCATCTCAAATATCATAACTAAATTGAATTCTGGAATTAAGTTTTGATATTGTATCTAATATAGTCTTCTGATACATAATTATTCAAAACATATACCATGTTCATTCACTGGCTTATCTATGTTCATTTACTGGTGATTTAGTATTTTTGTCAAAACTAATAAAAAATCAAATATTAGAATTAACTTTTCATAGTTTTGTTTTAGTGCTTAAAAATGTACAAACATAGAGTTCACCAGCCATATTAAAAATTCAAACACACTATGGCCCTAGTAGTAATTATCTGAACTCAAACTGTCAATATGTCTTATTTGTTCATTTACTGGTTAATTTACTCTACTCAAACACTACAATTTTCATTTTCTTAGACAAAAATTCGTAGAAAAAAATTCAACATTTCAAGTTTTTGTTTTGAAATTCCCAACTTCTTTGTAACTTCAAAATTTTCAAGAATTTTACAATTTTATCTGGTGACCAGACAAAAGCGCACACGACGTAAGCGCACAGCAAATAACGCACTGTGACAAAACTGAACACAAAAAACCGTACTCTGATTATTACGCACATAGACAAATGCTCACACAAACAAAAACGCATCAAGACAATTTTTTTTAGGACATAAACTCACATAGACAGGAGCGCACTATAGCATATGCTCACAAAGACAGAAACGCACAGTGATAGAAGCTCACTATGAAAAATGATTACAGAGTTTAGTAGTAGTAGTAGTAGTGTGCGTTTGACAATGTGAGTGATTGTCTTGATGCGGAATTGTCGGTGTGCGTTTTTGTCATACAGTCATGGAGTCTATTAATTATTGTTTCAGCATTTCTCTTTAATTTTCTTTGACTCGAGTCAATATAAAAACAGTTTAATTTTGCTTCAATGTCCACGAATAATCTTCAAAGAAAAAAAAATGTAAATTCTAAAGCCTTTTTCATGTAAATTAAACTCAAGTTTCTTTATCAAAAAATGCTTGGTTGTGGAGTTGCAGCTCTTTAAAGTTTAAAAATTAAAATCAATTTTTCAAGAGAACGGTTTACTGTAAAGACTTGAGACAAAAGCGTATTTTTTTACGAAAATTTGTTCAATACCAAATAAAAATGTTGAAATTACCGATTACAAATCAATTATAAATAATAATATCCAACCTTTTTCTAAGGAAGTGGCTATAAATTACAACAGAAATTTCAAGTGATGTGATTTGAATTGAATTCAAATTCAAAAAAATAAAAGTGCAGAATTTCATCATTTAGTAAGAATCCGTTTTAGAATTATTTGAATTAAACTGTTGTTGCTTTACTATCTTTAAAAAACTCTAAGGCCGGAAAAAATATTTTTTGTTAAAGTTTAATTGAGACAAATTTTGGAATAGAATGATGAATTTCTTTTTTTAGATAAGCGCTTTTAGACACTCTGTAAAAATAAACAAAGACTGCTGTAAAAATATTCGGAAAAAGTTTTTGCTTAAAATCATTTGTTGTAACGTTTTTTTCATTCAGAAGACATGCATTTTGAAAGCTTTGATAGCTTTTTCAGGTGTACCGTCGTGCATTTCAAAATCTGACAAGCCTTTTTTTTGTTATTGAGTACTCAAAGCTAAAAAGCTCAATTTTTTCCACAATTTTGTAGCCTGCACAAATTTTAAACTTCTTAAAATCCGCTTTATTGAAACTTTAATAATCCCTCATTATTTTTGCAATTATGAATGGCCTTTTTAAGTTCTAAAATTATTTCAACTTCTTTGAATACAATTCCTTTCAACATCTTATCTATAAATAGCAAATTTTTCATTTACTCAAAAACCGTTGGTTTCCGTAAATTTTCAACTACATTAGATAAAATTCTCGTAAGAAGTTCAAGTTTTTTTATTTTTTGTTGCTTGTTTGTCATTACAAAAAATATAATAGAAGTCAGACTTTTTAAAAATCATAAATATAAGCTTACCAATTTTTTTTTTAAATACAAAGCTAGATGCAAACTTGATTATTTGAAAAATAGTGCATATACACTTATTGCAATAATATTTCGTCAAGGTTGTACCTTCTACAACATTTTTTTATTTAACAAACCCGCAAGCTTTGATTATTTTTTTTTCAAAATTTTCTGTATTTTTTTTCTTTTCGATTGTAGCTAAAAATTGAAGCTCTAAAAATCATGAATTCCTTTCAAGATTACAGCTCTTTTCTAGTTTCAAATTTAAAAAAATTTTCTAAAAATTAATTTTTTGTTTATTTTATTCGATTATTTTCTGCAAAGTTAAAAAACTGATAAAGATCTAAGCGGCTCAATTCTTTCCCTAATTTTGTTTTCTTCACAAATTTTAAACATCTTAAAATTTTGTTCATCCCTCACTATTTTCGCATTTATGATTCTTCGATTTCTTTCTCCCCTTCCAGTTTTAAAATTATTTCCACTTCTTTGAATACAATTCCCTTTAAAATAGCAAATTTTCCATTTACTCAAAAACTGCAATTTTCATTTACTTAGGCAAAAATTCTTGAAAAGTTATAAAAATATTTAAGAACTCTTTGTCCCTAATCAATTATCTTCACAAAAAAATAATGAACAAATTTATCCTAAATCCAAATTTTAAACAAAAAAAAATATTTTTCAGAACTATCACACAACCATACTCCTGAACGTCTCCAAAAATAAATAATATTTCACGATTGCACGAAGTAATCTCCAAACAGAAAGAACTCTCAACAAATCTGATTACATTTTAATCTATAATTGAATTCTTCCAATTATTGAAGCTTTTCTCAAAAACAACCCATTTGAAGACTTTTTTTATCAAAAGAATGTTTTCTCTGTAATTCTTTTTAAAGAATCTAATAATAGCGACTGTAATAAATTAAAAAAAAAAATAAGAAGAATTTTCATCAATATTTGTCTGCAAATTTTTTGTTAAAAAATTTACACGAACATCGCATTCTACTTTTATTTTTGCTACTTTTAAAATCTTTTTGAAACAAAATGAAAACATTCGTTTTGTTATTGTTCTAGAACAAATGAAAAATTTCCATTGTGTTAAAATAAATTCGATTCTTGTAAATAAATCTTCTAAATCCTTATAAACGCATAGCAGATGCGTTACAAACGTATAGATAAAGCAACCGAAATGATATAACAATGTCATTTCTCCCTATAGTCCTTTATTATTATCCACTAGATCTTATTTCACATTCCTGGAAACATCAGCATTTGATAAAACAACGTTAACTCAAACGTAAATTCTAAACACCATCATTATAAATGTACTTTGTAATGTAAATCCTCACACACTATATTACCTAACGATCTTGCATCCAATTTAAGCTTCTTGCATCTTCACACACAAACACAAGTCATACACAAACTTTAATAAACAGTCTAGCTATAAATTATGAATAAATACACTTGCAGAGACATTTTATTATCCGAAAGAATCTATATACAAATGTACAGATATTGACTTGAAAATTTGAATTACATTCCATTCTGTTCAGGAAGACAGTAATTTATAGTTCAGAAAATGGAAATCTTGATCTTGATATAATCATGTATTAAAAACGAATGGAATGTTACATAGAATTTGAGCAATTTTTGTTTCTGAATAGATTACTTTGTTGTTTTCTCAACAATTTTATTAATTTAGATAATTTGTTTTTCAGGAGCAAGTATTCGATAAGAGAGGAACGAAGCGGCTACAAAGTTTACATGTGGCTGATTATCCGTTACTTTTCAGCAAATGACATTGGGACGTATAATTGTGTATCAACGAATTCTTTAGGACGAGCTGAAGGCACTTTAAGATTATATGGTTAGTGTTTATATATTAACGATGTAACAATACATTTTATGCTTTGAAATGCGAGAATTCCAGAGTTTTTCGGACAAAAGATATAAATATCTTTTGTCTTATCTCTTGTTTTATTTCAAGTTATTTTTAAATATACAGAATAGCACATTAACAAGTTACATTATAAACTTTTGTTTTAATGAAACACTCTAGTTTTTTGTATGTTTATAATTATAAATTTGGGTTAACTTAAACTTTCATTGGTTGATTATTCTTAGTTTTTGGAACAATCTAACTTTTTTGATACAAGCGAGCTTAATTAAAAAATTGAGAATTCGTACAATTAATAGTATATTATGGATTAAGAGCATGATGGAGTTTTTCTAGCAGGCGCAGGTTTAAAGACACGATGCTTGCCGAATCAAAATTCTATTAAACAGTTCATGAATTTACATACATCACATTGAAACTGATTTATCTTACAGCAGTAGCAACTTCACTTGCATTTATTAAATCTTAACAACAGAAATAATAGATTCAACTATAACCAATTTAGATAAAATTTAATTTTTCGAAAATACAAACTACAAAATTTAAAATAAAATTACAAACTAATTTAAATAATCTTACTTTAAGAATATTATTCTTTAAGTATCTAGAGTACTATTTTTAATATCGATGTTGAAAGAAATGATTATAAAAGAGACGATTAAAAAGACCATTTTCTGTGGAAGACGAGAGACATGGAGAGTAATTGGCATTGATAAAACTTGTCAGCAAAAAATATAAACAATTTTCTTTCACCAACTGCAATAATTCTGGCTTCACCATATCAGCAAAAAATTCAATACTTTTTTCTTGCAACTATTCCTGCAGTTCACATTTTCGGTAATTATTGCTTGGTGCTCGATATAACAGTCGACTGAGGTTTTGAAGCATTGTCAAGTGCGATGACAGAATTTTCTTCTAATTTTGGATATTCGTCCAAACCAATTTTCAAAATGGTTGGCGTCCATATCCTCGTGATAACCAGTTTTTTTTAACTGGAACAATAAAAGTCTTCCATCTACAAAGCCTTCTTTCGAACCTATATGGACAATAATAAACCGTGGTTCTTTTCCAGAAGGATTTTTCAATTCAGTTGATAAACCTTGGATAAATGCTTGTCTTAGGTTTTTGATAGTTTTATTAACTCAAATCTCTCGGCTCATCCAAATAATAAATTTTCTACCTTCTTCCCTAAATTTTTTTATTGATCTCAAATATTGTCGTCGCCAGCACACGATTTCATCTTTCTCCTTTCGAAAACTGTTGCGCGACCTTTTCTCAAAACTGAATCGAAAATTTTGATTATAAAAAACAAATCTCGATTGTATTATTAATAAACAAACTTAAAGTTAAGTTCCTTAAGAAGTGTTGTTAAAGTAGTCTTCTTGAAATTAGGAAGATTCTCATCATTATTTATCGACGTAAGAAATTTCTGCAAAGTTGGAAGTTCATTTCTGAAGGAAAACTCATGTACTTTCTTTCGAATTGCGATTGGATATAGATCAACATCAGAAATACCTGGTACCTGCAGCCTTTGCAGTGATTTCTACTATTCGGACTTTATTCATTGGAAGTTTTATAAATGCCAATTATTCTTGTCTTGTCTTCCACAGAAAATGGTCTTTTTGTTCTTTTTTTTTGGAGGTGAATTCATTTTATTTGTTTTTAACGTTTACTAATTTTTTTCGTTTCAAAACATGAAATACAACTATTCAACTATTTAAAAAAAACTACTTGATATAAATCAGATTTTTTAAATAATGACCTCGGCAAAAATTTTGACGGTCTATGCAACCAATTTTACTCCATTTACTTTTCGTCAGTGTGAAGTGAAATGGGTACCGACCAATAGAAGAACTTATTTTATGTAGCACGTGCTAATGACGTTTATCTGTCACTGCATTGCTTGCAAATGAAAAAATTTGTTAATATTTGAATAACTCTAAACCAATTACCAATTTTTTTTTTCAAATACAAAACTAGATGCAAACTTGATTATTTGAAAAATAGTGCATATACACTTATTGCAATGATATTCCGTCATGGCTGTACCTACAACTTTGATAAAATTAAAACATTCATACAAATAATAGTATATTATGGAATAAGAGCATAATGGAGTCTTTCTAGCACGCGCAGGTTGCCGCATGCTCCTTAATGCTGCAAATGTTAGAATGACTCGAATATCATACGATAATTGAATTAAAACCTGGAACCAATTTCCTTTCATTGAAATCAGTAGGCTCGTTATTATGGAGAGAATACTTATAAGGACTTTTATATGCCAATATGCAAAAATTCAGTTTAATAACTTTTTTAGTTCTTTAACTACTTCTAATAGGCTATCACGGTGATACACCCTGTATTAAAATTACAGAAATTCAATAAAACGAAGAACTGAAGACTCAAAGAATCTTAAAAACTTAAAAAATCTACAAAGTAAAAATTTTCATAATACTGAAGAATCTATAAGAAATTCAAACAATCCAAAGATTATAAAATTTAAACACTTTTAGGAGATATAAAAAATTCAAAAAAAATCTAATGAAAATCTAAAGAGAGAATTTAAAAAATCAAAACATTTTGAAAAAATCTGTTTGGCGTATTTAAAGAATTTTCAAAAATATTGGGAATTTAAAGTATCTGAAAAATAGAGAATATTCTGATAGAATTTGATGAAAATTTTTAGATGATATCGAATACTTTCTAGATCTTCTACGTTTGCTGAAAGTTGTTGAGTTTTTAGATTAATTTTTACTGCATCTCCTCGAGAATTTTCACACTTGCAAGAAATTTTCATAGACTAACGTTTCTAACTATAAAAATATTCCCAATAAACGAAATCTGGTAACGTAAAATTAAGCGATTTTACAGGTCACAATGGCAATCTACCCCTACAGAAAACTTCCATCCCCGAAACCGTTGATTTGCGAAACCATGTTTATTATGGCTTTTCTTATCTTGGTTTGTACTATTATCTCTTAGAATATTTTACCAACTTTTTTTTTAACACCTTGTATGTAAGGAGTGTCCAAAAAAATTTGAAAAATTCAAAAAAGTCAATTTTAAGACTTTCTATAAAATTCAAAAAGTCTAAACAACTAGAATATTGAGAATTCATGAAATCCTAAAAATCTAAATGATTTGAAGTATTTGAAAATGTTAAAAAATTTGAAGGAGTTAAGAAAAATCGAAAATCCAACAATTCTTAAAAGAATCTAAGGAGTATGGAAAGTATGTGGAAAAATCTATAGAAATTCGAGAAACTGAAAAAGTCTTCAAGAGTGTGGAAAAAAGAGAATCTAGAGAATGTTCAAAACAACAAAAAATTAAAAAATCTAAGAAATCTCCAAGAAACTTGACAAATAAAAAAAATTTTGAAGATCTATAAATTAATGAAGAATTTTCAAAATCTGAAAAAATTAAATTTTAAATCTTGGAGGAATCTTGAGATTCCAAGCAGTTTATACAATAATTGAAATTACTCGTTTTCTTTTAGATGAATATGTTTTCTGGGTCGGAGTTTTTAAATTTAATAGTCTTCTGAATTCACAAACACAATTAAATTTTTAGAGTTATTCAAATATTAACAAATTTTTTCACTTGCAATGAGAGGAAAAAATATTATCATCCCATAATCTGAAATTTTTCGTGGTTACTATACTCTTTTCGCCGAAGCAATGCAGTGACAGATAAACGTCATTAGCACGTGCTACATAAAATAAGTTCTTCTATTGGTCGGTACCCATTTCACTTCACACTGACGAAAAGTAAATGGAGTAAAATTGGTTGCATAGATCGTCAAAATTTTTGCCGAGGTCATTATTTAAAAAAACTGATTTATATCAAGTAGTTTTTTTTAAATAGTTGAATAGTTGTATTTCATGTTTTAAAACGAAAAAAATTAGTAAACGTTAAAAACAAATAAAATAAATTCACCTCCAAAAAAAAAAAAAGAACAAAAAGACCATTTTCTGTGGAAGACAAGACAAGAATAATTGGCATTTATAAAACTTCCAATGAATAAAGTCCGAATAGTAGAAATCACTGCAAAGGCTGCAGGTACCAGGTATTTCTGATGTTGATCTATATTCAATCGCAATTCGAAAGAAAGTACATGAGTTCTTCTTCAGAAATGAACTTCCAACTTTGCAGAAATTTCTTACGTCGATAAATAATGATGAGAATCTTCCTAATTTCAAGAAGACTACTTTAACAACACTTCTTAAGGAACTTAACTTTAAGTTTGTTTATTAATAATACAATCGAGATTTGTTTTTTATAATCAAAATTTTCGATTCAGTTTTGAGAAAAGGTCGCGCAACAGTTTTCTAAAGGAGAAAGAAGAAATCGTGTGCTGGCGACGACAATATTTGAGATCAATAAAAAAATTTAGGGAAGAAGGTAGAGAATTTATTATTTGGATGAGACGAGAGATTTGAGTTAATAAAACTATCAAAAACCTAAGACAAGCATTTATCCAAGGTTTATCAACTGAATTGAAAAATCCTTCTGGAAAAGGACCACGGTTTATTATTGTGCATATAGGTTCGGAAAAAGGCTTTGTAGATGGAAGACTTTTATTGTTCCAGTTAAAAAAAAACTGGTGATTATCACGAGGATATGGACGCCAACCGTTTTGAAAATTGGTTTGGACGAATATCCAAAATTAGAAGAAAATTCTGTCATCGCACTTGACAATGCTTCAAAACCTCAGTCGACTGTTATATCGAGCACCAAGCAATAATTACCGAAAATGTGAACTGCAGGAATAGTTGCAAGAAAAAAGTATTGAATTTTTTGCTGATATGGTGAAGCCAGAATTTTTGCAGTTGGTGAAAGAAAATTGTTTATATTTTTTGCTGACAAGTTTTATCAATGCCAATTACTCTCCATGTCTCTCGTCTTCCACAGAAAATGGTCTTTTTAATCGTCTCTTTTATAATCATTTCTTTCAACATCGATATTAAAAATAGTACTCTAGATACTTAAAGAATAATATTCTTAAAGTAAGATTATTCAAATTAGTTTGTAATTTTATTTTAAATTTTGTAGTTTTTAATTTCGAAAAATTAAATTTTATCTAAATTGGTTATAGTTGAATCTATTATTTCTGTTGTTAAGATTTAATAAATGCAAGTGAAGTTGCTACTGCTGTAAGATAAATCAGTTTCAATGTGATGTATGTAAATTCATGAACTGTTTAATAGAATTTTGATTCGGCAAGCATCGTGTCTTTAAACCTGCGCCTGCTAGAAAAACTCCATCATGCTCTTAATCCATAATATACTATTAATTGTATGAATTTTCAATTTTTTAATTAAGCTCGCTTGTATAAAAAAAATTAGATTGTTCCTAAAACTAAGAATAATCAACCAATAAAAATTTAAGTTAACCCAAATTTAAAGTTATAAGCATGCAAAAAACAAGAGTGCTTCATTAAAAAAAAAAAAAATTCTATTGTAACATTTGCTCAGAGTCGGCTTCTCTGTTTTATAAATTTTCAAAAAGTGCGTATTTTTGACAGTGAAAGCAAATTTTTTCAAAATTCAAATAAAAAAGTGCAAAGAAAAGTTGAGCAATCTATTTTAAAAATATTTTCAGTAAACAGCTCCATATGTTTGAAAAATATTTTAGATAATGCAGAATGAAATCTACAACTTTTGTCTTAATTTTTTTACACTTTTCAGACATAAACGTACTTTGTTATATCGTTGGGACACTCTGTAAATTGAATCAAAACCAAAATTGATTGAACTTCTTCTTGTTCCACCTCTGTTTTATTCAGTGTTTGTGCAGAGTGATAGATCGTTTAAAAGAGGAATTTCAATACTCTATTGTCTGAAATTGACGTCGTTCGGAAAAACCTCCTTCAAAATACATCTATCGTTTTTACTCAATAATCAATATTTTTAAAAATAATTGTAGATTTTGTTACCTTGACTGAAAAGATAATTTACTTGTCAAGAAAGTATTTAGTATTTGATTAAATAACCCTTCCGTTGGGATTTCGTGACTTGATAAGTTGTTCGGAAGCTTCAGGTATGTATTATGTATCAACCGAACCGCATTTTTTATTTTCTTATCTACATAATAAATTTACGTTCAACGATGGAAATTTATTTTTAGATTTCTTCATACAAATGTATCTCGTGTTTAATGTTGTATACAGTTTCTGATCACGTCCTTTTAACTTTGCTAACTGTGTTGAGGGTGTTGCTTTCGAAACTTGTGTATCACACTTTCCAACAACTGCATACTTTCCTTACTCGCTTTGTCTTCCCTTTCCAAAGAAAAACCAATTCTTGAACACGAAAATTCTTTAGTTAAATAAGCTGAATTCATAACTGCTTGAGCTAGTTCTTTTTTATCAAATTTGTTATCGCCATACAATAAACGATTTAATTTTACGCTAGCTTCAAAATTTTTTTTGTCTTTTTCATCGCTTGTTGATACACTTTTAGAAGAAAATTCCAAAGGTTTAGAGTGACAAATATTCCCGACTTGAATTTCAGGTTTTGAGCTAAGTTTTTCCATCAAATGTCGAAAATCTGTATCTGTTACTATTTGTTGAGTTTTGTCAGTTTCAACAAAATCTTCATCTTCACTTGTTTCTTCCGATTGAGCTTTAGGAGGTTGAGTTTTAGCTCGGCCCCGATTTCCATACAAAAAATCAGCAACTGTTAAACCATCTAACATATCTTTATCGGTTTTGCGTTTCGGCCAATATTTTCCACGATGTTCATTAAAAGCTTCTTTTTTAACAAGTTTAACACTTTTCGGACTATTAGTTTTACGTTCTTCTTTAATAGTATCCAAAGACGATGCAATTTTCATATCGCTGTCGTATTTATCAAAAAGTTCGGTTTTTTTCTTGAAGAGAAAGTTCACATTTTTATCTTTATTTTCTGGAATTTTCATTTCTTCGGTTTTTTGTTTCAAAGTTACATTTTGAAAATCTTGTAGTGATTTGTATTTAATTTTGGTTTTAGTCAAATATTTCTTTTGCATTCTTTCGAGTTGTTTGTTACAATTATCAAGAACTTTACATTGATGGCGTTTAGTTTCTTCATCAAGTGTTAACTTCTTGCGTTGCTCTATTTTGCGATCAATTAATTTTTGTATTTCTTTTAGTTGCTCATAAGCAGTGTCTAATTCTTTGTTAGTTTGATCCAAAATATTCGATTTTTCTTTAGAAACATTTTTTTCTTTTTGTTTTAAATTTTCGATGAAATTCAAAGTTGATGATTTTTTTTCACTCTTGGTAATTTTAGCTTTATGTTCTTCTAATCCTAATGGGATGTTCCTTAAAGGATATTTTACAAGTGTTGGTGATTTTTTATGTAACGAACTATAGGTTTTCTTTAATGGAGCTTCATACTTTAATTTATTGATATCTTTATGAGATTTCGATTGTTCGGTGTTGTTCTGTTTAAAAATTGAGTTAACTTTAACACTATTTTGTAAAAGACGTTCTAACGACGTCATTGTAATTTATTCAATTGTCAGAAATGTCAAATTTTGACTTTTTACAGAAATTAAAGTCGGACCAGGAGGACCGCATGATAACCACGTGAGCATAGTAGGGGGTAAGCCATAAATAACAATTCTTTTTGATTAAAATTTATTAGATGTACAGTTGTGAATAAATAAAAGATTTTTGTATACAATTGTCAACAACAATTCCGAGTAATTTTACAGTAATTGATATAAATGGATGCTAAGTGATCTCTATAAATGGAGCTTTCCAACTTCTCTAATTCAATAATTCATCGGACCTATAAAGCATTTATGGTTATTAAGTTAGGATGTAAAGTCTTATTGAAAATACATTAAAACAATTTTTGTTTGCTAGGTTTGGCAGAACCAGCAAGAGGTCACCGTTCTCGAGGAAACGAAGCTTTTTCTTCAGCATTTCTCTCACGTCCACTTCTCGCTTTGATGACATTTCTACTTCTGGCGATTTTCCGGTGACACATCTATTAAACTAATTAGAGGAACATTTTGGAAAATAATATAAAAAAAATAGTGTTTTAGTGCTCCAAACATTACTATATCCATCCATCATTTAAAAACTTGAAGAGTCTTCGAATATTCAGTAAATCCAAATGGCGCTTTGGATCAATAATATTCCAGTTTTTTTCGAATTTGTGTATTACATGTGTGTGTGTGTGAAGAATAAAAATAGTTGCGTTTCTGAATGTAACATGACATTTGAGACAAGTTTAATTTATTCTTTGATGTTAATTGCAGAGGTGTGTCTTAATACCGGCGATATCATGTTTAATTAATCAGCGGTAATCAAAAGGATGTTTTTGTCATCGACTCGCCCTATACTCACAAGAAACGGGAAATTTGGGCCCAAATTACCATCATCTACCTAATTAATTACCTTGCAGTAATTCGTTCGATGTTAATGAGATTCTGACTTTGGCAGTTTGCTATAGAATTTTAGACAAGTCTCAAATTGTCGACAGAAGTACACTTCAGTGCTTCGTTGTTTTTTTTTTTTAATAAAATGAAAAAAAAATAAGTCAATTTGTAAAATTAGAAATTCACAGTCCCATTTTTAAAATTCTATTTTTTTAAACATTGTATGATAATGTAAATAAGGTGGTAGTTAAATGTATTTGGTAAATTTTTTGTATAAATCCAAGTGTAAATAATAGAAATTATTTGATATAATTAGTTTCCGTGTAATAATTACAAATGCTCGCAGAATAATACATTTGTATTAACTAAATAGAAATCTGATATTGAAATTAGTAGTTCTAGATGACATGTATTGAAACGGTGCCAAATCAAAAATGAATATAGATTAAATGTACGCAAATATATGTAAATTATGTAAGGAACTACTGTTTACTTTGCTCACCCTTTATTAATAAATTTTCTTATTTCTCTGTTGTCTGAGTTTTCTTCAAATTGACGAAAATATAACCTTTCAAGTGAAATAATGCTCTTTGATTACAAATAGCTGTTGCATTAATAATGAAATTGAAAATAATAAGTAGAGTTCCATTACGGAATCAAATATGAATGTCATTACTTTGATTTCTCCCACCTAACAAAGTATTGATTTATCATCAAAGAACTTTTTAATATTGAAAAAAATGAATAGAGTTTTCCAATTAAAACGAATATTTTGTGAAAGACTGACTCATTTCAATGAAAACTTTTGTGGAAAAATCGAAACCGACAAACTATTTCATTAAATTATCGACAGAAGTTTTTATACAAGGCGATTCACATAAGTGGTTTATTAGAATTTTTTAGAGATAATGTTAGAATTAAGATTTAAAAACTTAAGGCCAGTTTACAGAAAAATTTAATTGGAGTTAAATTTAATTCGAATTAGTTTAATTTTGAATTAATTTATCAGACAGACCAATATATTTAAGTGCACTTATACTCAAAATTTTAGCCGATATACAAATTACAAGAATTTTTCAAAATGTTTTGCAGAGTGCTACAAAATACGCACTAAACATTAATTTATAAATTATCGAAAAACTTATTCTAATCAAATAGAAACCCTTGTTTTTATGTCACCATTGAAATGCGGATCAAATTTTGAGATGATTTCCATTCATTTCCTATAATAACAATGCTGCACCCAAATTATCATAGTAAGTCGTGACCAATGATTAAAATTCACAAAAACCAAATTCTATAATAAAGTGTTCTTCAACTTAAATAAAAAAAATTATCATTAACTCGATAACAAAAATATTTTTTTCTAACGTCATTAAAGTGACAAATTATATCTTAGTGACAATGACACTCAATTTTGTTGGAAACACACAGCAAAAATCATTTGCAGCCACGGCGGCAAACATTATGAAAACTTGATTAAAATCGTGAAGTTTTATTAACCTTATCAAAAGTTAAGGCTCTTAACCCTCAATAGACCTGTCTATGTTAAATACATGGGATTATTTTTTTAGGAATTTTTCTTCAAATTTGACTTTGAAGAGACGCTTGACGTCTCTATCGTTAGAACACACTCAAATGTAGTTGTAAAAAATTTTTATTTTTTGATTACATTGGAAATTAGGGTTTAATCGATGCAAAACTACAAATTTGATTTTTACTTTAATACCATTTAATAGAGAAGTCTTAACTGCATTTCCAAATTTGTAAAATGATTGCGTTGACTAGATATTAAGCATCATTTAAACTAAAATTTATCGAATTTAGGCAACTAACAATACATCAAGAAACTATCCCCAGAAATCATTTATGGCTTCGTCTCAGCAGGGTGCTTTTAATCCTCTACCCATTTTTACTAAATATCAGCATATCTTCGCATACATTTAAATGTAATAATAATGGTGTAGCAAATATACAAATATAAAATGTAATAAAATAAGGATCTTCCATGATTTTAAATGAAGTAATTAATGCAAAAAAATTTATGATGCATACGTACAAGTGTCCCATTCTATCTACTAGAAAAGTTTTATAAGAATGTGGAAGCAAAAAACCCAAATGTCATTTTGTTTAACCAGAAAATAGCAAAATATTCAAAAAAATCAAAAAAAGTTTCTGCTGTGTCTTGAATCAATTCTTTCCGGCAACATGACATTCAGATGAATTTTTTCCATTTTAGTATTTATTCTCATCTCTTCTAATTAGTATATAATAAAACGCTATTTGATGCAATTGAATATTTTTAAATGTGGTAATGGAATAGGCAATATTTTATCTCTTAATTATTAAAATTGAGAAAGATATGAATTTTTAAAGTTTGCTATTGTCTACGTGTTTTGTTTCGGTGTACGTAATGTGCGTAGGTGCTTTCGATTTCGAACAGATTCTTCCAAACATTCGTCCCATATGCTGTGCGTTAAACACGTGACACCGCTTGAAGACAGTACCAAGAGTACTTACCCTTAAGCTTGAATGAGTTTAGTGTGAATAGTGCGTCTATGTGTTTTTAAATATATTTTCCAATTGTTTTATATAAGTGTGTGTTATATCTCAAAGAAGTAACTAGATTTTTAACTTTTATTCTACATCTGTTGACCAATTTGTCTTTTAATAATTATTTTTGCATTGTCTTAGGTTATACGCTGGAATGTAAATAAGTGTTATGTGCTTGATGACGAAACGATAATCGGTTTTTCTAGAAAAAGGAGAAGAACAAAGAAATGTATTCGGGAATCTGTATTTGCTATTATACCATTGTTGTTTTAAATACTATCTGTCGACATTACAAAAAATTGTGTAATGAATGTAAGTAAATTATTATAGAACATTGCCTCTTCTTACAATTCTTCTTTTTTTAGATATACGTAAATTGATGGAATTTTTCTCACTGCATTCAGACCAAATGAATCGAGTGAATAATTGGGAACAGCAGTGGCGGCAGTGGCTACATGGAAAATGGTACTTGATCACTTATCAGCAGAGTAGATAGGAATAGAAAGAAACGATACTTTATCACTACATTTCAGATTTTCCGTAGAAATTTGTTATATTTATTAAGATTTTTTTACACCAATCTCTTCAATAGGTGAGTGTCAAATTAAATGACGAATAAAAAAATTTGATTCACGAGTTATTACTATGACATCAAAACAATTTTTTTGCAAATTTTTCAAAATCTTGACAAATTCATCAAAAATTGATAAGTGGAAATTTTTGCTGTTAAATTTATCAGATTTTATTGAACTACAGAGTTTAAATTTTGCTTAATATAAAAAATATAAAAATGGATTTCTCTTTTTTAAGGTTTGTATAGTTACGATTTTCTTACAAAATATCATTCGAGCATCAATAATACCTTGAAAAATTTTTTCGTGTATTCCAAAAACATACTAATTTGCCCTCGCGTAAAAATTGATGCTCTTATGATATTAGAAGTGAGAATATAATTCTTATATTTGAATTTGAAACAATAATTTGATACAATTCAACAGAATATTATACTAACTTTTGTTGAATTGATTTATAGTATTTATTCAGTTCAATCAGTAAATAAGACAATAGCTTGACGTTATTTCTCAATTTATTTCCTCTACGTTAGATTTATACAGAACAAAACGAAAATTTTGTTACATTTTTGATGATTTAGTAATGTAATTTTTTTTCTATATAATGTTATGCTTTTTCAATATTGATAAATGGTCAATAATTTACTGTATTTTCTGCTTAAAATGGATTTATTTTTAATATGGAAGCTATAATTCATATTTCAAACATTTGAGGCTGTAAGCAGTTATTAAAACAAAAACGACTGTTTCTAAGTCGTGCTTATTTCTAAGACTACGCCGGTATAAATACCTCTCTCGATTCAACATAGGTATACGAAATATCATTGATTTCTGGTAACTAAATTATGAAGTTATAATTGAGAGAAAATTTTGAAATAGCAGAGATTATTTCTGATAACACAATAAAGTGAATGAGTTAATGGGGAAATGAGTGAAAAAATGTCGAAATATTTGTGTAAATTCTCATAGACTGAAAAAAATTGAAGTAAAACAGAAAAAATGAAGTTTATATGTTTTAGCTCGCGAATCCGGCGACATACTGCGGGGAGCGGCGAAGCCGCGACAGTGTGTCATGGACACACACTGATGGCTAGTTATACAATATTTTCCATCAGATATAGTGAACACCACAAAATAACACGTTTTGCGATTTGTGGTATGAAGTTGCCCTTGCACTCGATACATAAAATTATTCTTTTCTTTCAACGTTATTTTACATTTTGATTTTAGATTTGACTCTAAATATTTTGTGATATTTAATGTTTCATTATCAGCAAACTTTTTTAGTGTGAATGCCAACTTCGTCAATTATCTTGAATTTTATGAAATTATTTCCCAAAAAGAAGAGCTTACACTAAAATTATTGAATTATTTTTTATTATATTTTATTTTTATTAGGAAGTGTAAGAAGTCAAAAAATTGCCACGAAATGATTTGAGACTTGGTATCTCTTTCCACCACCTTTACATCTTACAGATTACTATTTCTGTCAAAGCACGGTCAAAAAATTAGGCAACTCTTGTAGATACAAGAGGCATAGGCTGGTCTGTTGAGGGTTAAGAGCTTTAAAAACTGGATTTACTAAAGTGAGACAGTCTAGACAAAGAGAGTGAATGAAACGAATCAAATCAATTCGATCGCCTTCGATCTTATATCTAAATTAAGCCTCTAACAATAACAATTATAACGAGCCTGAGTTCTAGTACTAGAGTAGTTAGTACTCTATGGATTAATATTTCCAAAAAAGACATCATCAGTAGTCATCTATAGTTATAGATTTCATCTTATTTAGATTTTTGACGTGTTAATCATATTCAAATTTCTAATCTAAGTTTTTCAATAATCAAGAGCTGAAGCAAGCCAATTTTTTGGACATATAGTTATTACGAAAAAGATCATGAGTCTAATTTAGATGCAGTTTTATTCATCTATATAAACAAAGCAGAATTTATATGCAAGATAAAAATTTTTAACGCCCTGAAGAAAAGTATCTTCTTTGAAATACTTTTCATTTCAAGAAGATATTTGCTTTCATTTGTTTAAAACTCTGACTAAATCGAAAGCATGTTTTGTTATATATTGGCATGTAACATATATACAGGTTGTCCCACACAATGGGCGTCTGTCTATTCTTAACACAAGCTTATAATTGAAAATATGGCAGCGAAATTTTTTCAAAATGTTAAATATTTTCAGAGAGGTGGCACAACCGGTTATACCGAAAAAAGATTTTATTTTAAATGGAACATACCATATTTTTTCACATTTTTGAATTCTACGAAGAGATTTTTTATAGATACCAGATTTTTTTGTAAAGTCAACCATTTCAAGAATATTTGCAATTTTATTTGAAAAACGAGGTTGTCAGTAATTTCGGCTAAACGACTATCAATTTCATAATGGTCCTTGGCATTTTATAACGCAAGTCCTGAGATAATAAATCCAGTTAAAAAATTAAACCGATCTCCTACAAGGTGTTCAAACAATTCATTTGAAAACTCACTTGAAAATGTTGTCAAAACTCAAAATTTTCAAACGGAAACCCTTTTTATGTTTTAATATTTAGCTTTAGCCTCAAAAATAGAGACATTTTTGTATGAGGTTTTGTATACTGGTTTTCTAAATATTTAGGAAAAAATGTTATCTACCTAGTAAAATGTCATGTCAGTTTTATTTAGAATGGTTTCTTAGTCCTGTTAGCTTCAAAGAATTGTCAAAAATTCTAGAGCACGTTGTATTATTGTATTAAAAATTATCTAAGTTTATTTTTCATTTCTCGAGAGTGTAACAGTTTTGTCTACTATGACGTTTGACTACGCAGAAAAAAGATTTCTTTAATGATGAGGTTTAAGTATAGAAAACCTTATATAAAATTTCGAGTTTTGATGATAATTTCATGTCAATTTTCAAATATATTTTTGAACGTCTGTGAAAGATTGGTTTAATTTTTTAGTGAAGTTTACCGTCTAAAACGCTGCATTATAAAATGCCAAAAGACTATTTTAAAATAAACAGTTGTTTAGCGGTAATTAATGATTACCTCTAACTCTGCATCTGTCATTTTTCAATTTAAGATATCTTCAAAATGATTGAATTTGGGGAAAAAATTGTTGGTATAAGTGTGGCCTAAAATACGTCGCAAAATTCAAAAACGCAGAAAAATATAATGAGTAGGTATCTGATTTTGGGTATGTGGGACTTTGGGAAAGAAAACGCTAACTTTTTTCTTCCAGTATTATTCCGCAACGTTTCGTGCCCTTTTTGGCACTTCTTCAGGCTATAAGGTAAAGGTTCTATGGTCCATTTGTTATTCATATGGTGACACGACTTACCGTTTCTACTGTTTTTTCCCCCCTTCTTTTCTTTCTCCCTTGTGTTAAAATTACTGCACATATTACACATTAGCGTCGTTTTTTATTTTTATTTTATTGTATTTTTTATTTTTATTTTTTTTTTTAATTATATTCTAGTGTTATTCTTTCTGCACAGTTGGTGATATTTCTTTTCGTGTCAGTCGTGTCACTTAACCTGTCATAACAATTGAACCTAACCTCACCATGTCAAATTTAAAATAACAAACAGATAAACATAAACTGGACAATACACATGTTAAAATCACTTCTTTTCTTCGATCATCCTGTGTAATAGGCCGCTATAAATCCTGCTAAGGTGGTTAGTATCCTCCCGAAGGTTAACGGTGGGATTTGTGTAGATATGTACCATTTCCGCAACATTTCTTTTTAGCTGATTTTCTTCTTTTTCTAAGATGGAACAATTTTTGAAATTGAATATGTGTCCTGTTTCATAATGGTGAAGAGATAATGCTGTTTTATGTTTATCCAGACTCTGGCAATCGTACTTGTGTTGCTGAATTCTCTTATCTAGTTTTTGTCTGGTCTGTCCGATGTAATTCCGATCACAATTGCCACAGGGTATTTTATACACTACACTTGATTGATCTTTAATGTCTGTTTTATCTTTCAGGTCTGTAAAAAAACTTTTTGCACTCGTGTTGATGTTGTATGGAGTGATGCTGTAGATTGGTTGTTGGATGCATTTGTTAAGTGGACCCGTCAACGACTCTATGTATGGAAGTTTGTAATAAACGATGTCCGTGTTGTTTTTGATGCGTGCGGTGGTGTTTTGACATTTAATGTATAGTTTCTTGATTAAATAAACTGGATAATTGTTCTTGCTTAGTATTGCTTTAATTTTCTTGTATTCTTCTTTATGGTATTCTTTATGGCTGAGTCTTAGGGCTCTTTTTATTAAACCTGTAGCTGCAGCAATCTTTTGTTGAATTGGATGGTGTGATTTATAGTTTAGGATAACCCCTGAATTTTTGGGTTTTGAATACCATTTTGTTTTCAAGTTACCGCTCTCTTCTCTTATGACGAGGACATCTAAAAACGGGATTGTTTTGTTATTTTCTCTCTCTATGGTGAATTTCAGTTTCATATGATAGTTGTTGAAGCAGTCTAAAATTACGTCGTGGGCATCCTTTGGAATGGCAAGAATGGTATCATCCACATATAGCTGAAGAAGGGGAATATCAAAGTGTATTTTTTGAACACAGGTATCAATCAAGTCATTCATGACTAAATTGGCAAGGAGTGGGCTTAGAGGATTACCCATTGCGGTTCCGTCCAATTGCTTGTATATTTTGCCGTCGAACGAAAAATAACTTGTGTTATAGATGTGTTCTATGATGTGTAGAATCTCTACTTTTGGTATTTCTGTGTAAGCCTCAATAAATTTCCATTTTTTCTTGATGATTGCCATAACCAGATCCTTGGGGATGTTCGTGAACAGTGATTTCACGTCTAAAGATATAAGCTCATAGTTTTCTGGTAGTGTTGTGTTGTTAATTATGTGGATAAGATCAAAAGAATTTTTTACATTATATTTGGATGTTGTCATAATTGGGCTTAATTTGTTGTGTATGAACTTTGCAAGATTGTAGGAATGTGTGTTTCGACAATTTACAATAGGTCTATAACTTTTTTCTTTTTTATGTGTCTTTCTCAGGCAATATAATTTCGGTGGTACGCTGTTGTGTCTTTTTAGTGATCTTCCTTCATTGGATGTGATATGGGAATTTTTTATCATTTTTTCTATTAGTGTATTTGTTTTATTTTGAAATTTTGTGGTGGGATCTTTGTTAGTCACGTTATAGATCGGGTCGTTGTCTAGCATATTGCGTATATCTTGCAAATATTCATTCTTTTCCATTATGGTGGTGGTTCTTCCCTTGTCTGATTGGCTAATTATTATGTTGTCGTGAGATTTTATAAAATTCTTAGTTTTTGATATTGCCTTGTACAGTGCTGATTTTCTGTTGTTGTTTGGTTTGTTTATGTAGTTCGTGATTACGTTGACTGCTTTAGCTCTTTTATTGTCTTTAAGTGTGTCTGAAATTGGTTGGCTGTTTATAGCATACTCAACAAAATCACCAGTTGAAAAATATAATGTGTTTACAACATTTACAATAAGAAAGTTGAGGTCTACTTCCGGTATAACAGGAAGTGCCAGATTTTTGCAAATATTTTAGTCAAAAAGAGCATGTCAAATAAAATACGTTACTAACTTTCCAGTAATATGCTATCAGTATTTTTTGAGTTATGGACGGCCTGTATATCGGTACGCCACCGTTAAGATAAAATTGTTAGTCCTCAGCTACTCTACCAGATTTAGACATGTTAAGATCAGCACCTCAGTCTACCAGCAGTGTCCCGTATATAAATTTGGATTGGGCAATTTGAAAAAATAAGCAACTTCTTTCGGGACACGACCATCTTGTGAATTCCCATCACAGCTTTCTGGCATTTTCCGTTTCCGTATTTTACAAAGAATCGCGAATCCTTCACCTCTTTAAGACGCAAAGAAGCGTATTTTCTGCAAATTTGAAGGAATTTCTCGTCTACAATTGTAAAGAATCGGCTCTTATATGTTTTAGAATGTAGAATTTTGATGTGCAATAAAGTCTTCGTATCTTCATAGTCTTGAATTTTCATGTTTACGAGTTCATCGCAGCGACATCCTCCTGATACACCGACTACCAAAACAACCTACAAAAAAAGATTACTGTAATATTACCTATTTTAATTTTGTCAGAATGACTTATTTTGATTGCCAAATAAATTTTATCTGGAGCATCAGACAAGAAACACTCAATTTCTTCCTTTGTTAGAACTTGCGATTTTTTAGAAAAATAGCCCTCATTCTGTTTTTTTAAATAAGCACCTAGTTTCCTGAATCTGCTGATGTCTACTCCATGCTTAATATTTAAAAGTGATTTTATTCTTGCTGCGATTGTATTTTACGGATGCAGCTAGGGATGTCTAGAATGAAGTCACAAGAAATTTTTAGGTAGTTCTTGAGAATGCTATTGTATGGTGTTTCGATATTAACACTTAATAGAATGACGGTAATAAAATTTACTATGCTGTAAAAAGTTTACGTAGATTCTGGAAAATCCTTTCGGCAATTAATTTATGTTTACGTTTCAAGAAGTTAGTAAAAATCGAAAATCAGAAGTGAAAATTGTTTTTGTGATCAAATTACTTACCAAAAATTTCATTTAAGTTGAAGAATATTTCGTTATAAGAGCTGGCAAAACCAACGTTACCTTCAATAAAAAAAACAAAATGTAAAACTGTATCACTGGCGTTGAATCAAATATCCTAAGTTAGTTTAAAAATTAACAATTTCTTATTTTTTATATTATCAATTTAAGTAATTATAAATCTTTAATTTCAAATTTGTTAGATACGATTGTAAATTTCCGGTGTTTGCATGTCCACAAATAAAAAACGGAATTTTTAGGATTTATAAAAAAAAAAAACTGTTGAAACTGAATGTTTCTCAGCGATTTTCTTGCAAATAAACTGCCAAATTTATTTTATTATTATTTATTTTATTGAATTGTAAAAGCCAGAATTAATTTCAACGTCTAAATCTTTTTTTCATATGAAAAAAACCTCTCTTTTCTATCTAAAAACATATTCTCGAACTTCTGGATTCCTTCAAATTTGAAGACAAGTTTTTCTAGACTTAAGAGTCAAAATCTTAAATGTCAGTGATTGAACAAAAACAGTTTCACTTAGAATAACATCGTACTTCAATTTACAGTTTTTCCTATCCAATTTATAAAAAAATTTCAAGACTGACAATTTGTCTAATAAATTATCGTAAGTTTCCCGTTTTAAAGTTCCAAAAGACTTAGAGAGAGCTTCAAGTTTGATTTAGTTTTGAATTTATGTTTCTTACGAAATTGAGATTTTTTTTCAAACTTTATATAGAAAATCATTAAATTTACGGCTTAAGACCACTCTTGGTAAAAAAGTGCAAAAAAGTAATAGACAATCAAAAACCAACATATGAAAATTAGAATTAGAAGTAGAAAAACTGTTTTTTGAACTAGAACTCGAGGAATCTGTAACGCAATCTTTGTTGGTTTTTCATAAAATTATCAATTTATTCCTGAATAAATTATTGTTCACCGATTAATAAACAAGAAATTCACGCCTGTTGATTTTTTCAATCATCTTTTCGTCTCGATTCTTATTTCAACTCAAGTCTTCTTGATTTAAAAAGAAATCATTTTGCTTTAATTTTATTCAAATAAACCTAACAAAGAAATAATAAAAATAAGACAAAAATAATAAAAATAATTTAAATAATATTTTATAATAATTTTTAATAAATGTATGAAGTCGAAATCAATTATTATGTCAACAAAGCAGTGAAAGAAATGAAGCCACTTAGGTGTTTGCTGGGAATTCAGTTCAAGTTTTTCAATTCTATCCCAAATTAATCAAAAAACCGAAATTATGAAACTGTATCACTTTTTGATATGAAATAAAATTATTGTTTTTATTTAATTTTGACAGTATAAACGAACATTATTAACTCTTATGTCCATAATTCCCAACTGAAATCAAAGCGTTTGATTCACTCAAGTTTCAGTGAATAACAACATTTTTTATTATTTTTATTATAAATATTTATATTCAATTATTATTTGTCTTTATAGTGTGTGAAATAAAAGTCCAATCCAAGGCCGATTTATTCAAAACTAAATCAAACTTGAAGCTGTCTCTAAGTCTTTTGGAACTTTAAAACTTGAAACTTACGATAATTTTTTAGACAATTTTTATTATTTTTTTTAAGTTGAAACAAAAAAATTAAATTGAGGTACGATATCATTCTAAGTAAAACTGTTCAAACAATCACTGGCACTTAAGATTAAATTAAAAAAATTATCTCACAAAATTTGAAAGAATCCTGAAATTTGAGAATATGTTTCTGGATAGAAAAGCGAGTTTATTTGTCCTATGAAAAAGTGATTTAGCTTTTTGATTAATTTAGAAGTTCAATTCTGAACAAGCATGCTTCTATCAGATTTTTTTTGTTTAATTCTGTGACGCCGAAATTATTTTTGGCTTTCACAATTCAATAACAGTAATTTTGTTTTATTTCTTAAATTACACATAGCATAAATTTCGCAGTTTATTTGCACTTTGTTCACAAGGAAATCGCTGAGATTCAGAACTCCAACTATAGCTGAAGTCTTGAACATTTTACTGAAACTTTCTACTCGAAAGCGTGGCTTAAATATCTCTCAAAAACTGAACTTTTCGACACAATTTATTTGGAATTGGAAAAAAAAACAATTTTTTGAACTTGGTGCATTTTGTTTGGACATTAATTTAGTTTTGCGCGAACTTTGAATTAATTTCATAGTTTTGATAATCACAATTTTTTTTTAACTATTTTAGTTTATACTATCAAAATTAAAAAAAAAAACAAAACAATAATTTCATTTCAAATCAAAAAGTGGTACAGTTTCATAATTTCGTTTTATTGATTAATTTGGAATAGAGTTTTATTATTGAGGAATCTTCTGTGTATCCCTCCACAACACTATTTGAACGCGACCTATCTTGTCTTTTTACAACTGCTAAATCTGCCCCAGAGTCTGCCAGTAGAGGCGCACTCGAACGTCTGAAGCTGTGACCCGCATATTCTTGTGGATTTTGAAGACCAAGAAATTCTGCAATTTTTGGGAAAAATTGAATAAATATTTATTCCTACAGATTGTAGCGTGTATTTTTTGTTTCTGTAATTGATGAACCATTCTATCAATAGCACGCCCAGAATTACTTCCACTGATGATGGTAAATGTTCTGAGCTTAAAAGTTTTTGTGTCTGAAATTTCCACTACAATTACGTTGCACCTGTCATCAACATGATTGACTGATAAGGCAACCAATTCTACATCTTCCAAAAACTCCAACAATTAAAACAACCTTTAGCAGTAAATATTGAACATTGAAGGCATTATCCATTTCTTCGATTGAGAAGACCTTGGATTTCTTCGGTCCATGACCTACAAACTGTTGCTTTAGCAAAGCTGACACTTGATGATGTCACAAAACTGCTTATATCAATATTCTTCTTAGCTGCTAACATTTTCATCAATTGGGAATAATACGACCACAGTGACAAAAATTTCGCATTTTTGGGTCGTTTCAGAATATAAGCCAAAATTATTTTTTCATCGAATGCTTTTGCGTGCTTTCTCTCTCTCCATTCGGAAAAATCTGCATTTTTTTTTTTTAAATAGTGTTTCGATTCAGCCAGGCCCACTTTGCTTATAGCTTCTTGAACTGCTGACGGAACAACAACGTTATTTTCGTTTTTGTCTGTATCTTCCAAAATTCTAAACATTTTTTCACAAAACAATACCACCAAGCACCACTGTCATAAGAGCGAAAAAATATAAACAACTGATTCTTTTTTAATCAAAATTTTCTCAAAATTGTTTGAAATCATATACAGGCTGTTCATGCTTTCTGTTTACAATAGCTAACTTTTTTATTCGACTTCTGAGAGTAATAGTTCAAATGGAAGAGTTTTATTATTTTCTAAGAAGAATTCGATGCTGTTGACAAAAAAAAATTGAGCATCTACAATCCGAAAAAACACCACAACTTTGTTATTTTAAATGGAATGACGTGATTTTTTTTGGCGCATCGAAACAATCATGTTGAATTAAACAAAAAAGTTCTAAAACTCAAATATCCTAAAGTCATTTGTTTTTGAGATATTCTATTTTGAAAATGTCTTAGAATTTCTAGTGTTTATTTCAACTATAGGTGCTTAATTGTTTTTCTGTCAACACTATCGTATTTTTCTAAAAAAATATCATAAAATCTCCGCATGTCAAAAATTACTCTCAAAATCAAATAAAAATGTTAGCTATTGTAGACAGTTAGCATAAACACCCTGTATACGCTACATGATTAAACATGTTACTCACTCAAAGAGATGATCTCACTCGCTCTGGCGTGCTCGTAATCTTTTCGTGAATAAATGTATGTTTAATTCACTTGATGTATAATATTTATTATATTGTCTAAATACTTTAAGATTCTTAATTCTTATATCTCTAGGTTTTCTACTTTGTTTTTGAGTCTTTGAACTATTTAGACATTCAAAATTTTTCTCATTTTTCAGATTAGAGTGCTTTAATTTCTTATTTTTTCTGAATTTTCTCAGCTTTTCATAATCGCGATTTTTTGAGGTTATTTATATTGGATTTTTCTTTCCACTTTTTTTTCATACTTCTTAGATTCTTCATATTCTCTGTATTATTTTTATTTTTATCATTGCAGGAATTTGTTGGAAGATTCCCAGTTTTGGTACCTTTCCACAGCTTGAACAAAACCATGCTGGTTAGAATATTAACAGAGCCGAAGAACGCTCTTTTGCCTCAGTATCAGCGTTTATTAGCGATGGATCAATGCGAGTTGACATTCAGTCCTGAAGCGTTAGAAGCAGTTGCGACTTTAGCGATGGAAAGAAAAACAGGCGCTAGAGGTCTTCGAGCAATGATGGAGTCTTTACTTTTAGAACCGATGTTTGAGATTCCTGGATCAGATTTTCGCGGAGTTCATGGAACTGAAGAGTATGTAAGAGGAGAGAGTGATCTTGCTTCCGAAGTACAAGATGATGTTAACATTTCGATTAGGAAAAAAATGATAAAAGTTTAGTCACAGTACTATTTGCGAGTTTTATACATAAAAAAAATAATCGTTTTTTCCAATTTCAATAAATGAATCCCATAGTCAATAATTGTCAATATTTCTTGTGAAATCTCCATTATTGTTCTACTTCGAAACTGAACTAAGTTTAACACTTTGATACCCAAATCGAATCTCAATTTAATATTATTTTGTACATATAAAACTTTCATAAAAAGCTCGAAACTGACAATTTATCTAATAAATTATCGTAAGTTTCCCCTTTTAAAGTTCTAAAAGACTTTGGTAAGAAGTTTGATTTAGTTTTGAATTTATGTTTCCTGCACATGTTACGATTTTTTCAACGATCTTTTATTAATTATGAAAATTTATTTAGTGTAAAAATGCTGTTCATTTTAATATCTTAGACTAAATTCAAGTTCCAAATGCCATAAAGTTCAGCCATCAAAAAGCAATCTCACTTTCGCACTTATTCACAAACTGTCTCTCAGTTTTTTGTTCTTGTTCCAATCCAACAAGTAAGAGAATATCTATATAATACAGAATCTGGGTATGATCCTCAGGACAATTCTGTACAGAAACGATTGCAAGTTCTTGTGGTTTTATTCTTTCACTTGGTCAAATAGTCAAGCTTTTTGTTTTGTGAATAAAAATGTTTAAAATCCTCGCGCGCCATAAAACACTCTTTGTCAAGAATGTAAATACCGTCGCCAGTAAATATTAAACACAATATAGAATGGTGCAGTAGCCAGCGGGCCAGAATAGAGCCCATTTCTACGGGCCACATACGTTCAATTATGCGCATTATTCAAGCGACAAGCACAGTGCCGTAAATTAGCATTCCACCCCATCTAACAAAAGGACTACAGCATAAAATGAGCGCGGACGATTTGCGGTCCATCCGATGACGTGTCACATGTCGTCCATGTTGTTCAGAGCGTTGGATATAAATCAAGTAGCCGGAGGCGAACACCGCCCCCACCGCCACCGAACCGTATATCACCTGTTTACAAGCAAAATTGCCATGTCTGCTAATACTCTACTACATCATTATTTTATTTCGATACTGTAACGTAAAATGAATGTCTTGTCCAACTTTTACAACATTGCTTGTATTAATAAATTATGTGTATAAAAGGTTGCCTATATATTCAGGCTGTGGAATGAGTTTATGGCATGATCGGAATCATTTTCATAATACATTACTTCATTGTCATTCGAACAATCGTAACGTCATATATAACAAGATTACAGAGAGAGCGTGTCCATTTCCAAAGTGCCACTTCGATATATGCTCTGGGGCTCTTCTATTCACCCAAATTAATACTAGAATCGTATAGCTTTACGTTATTGTGGGTTCGTATTGTCTCTAACAGAGCTTTGTAAATTATGCTATGCAAACATTTCATCTTCAATATTTAACTTAAAACCCGCTGTAAAGAGACACCAGTTATATCAACGCAGAACGCGGAAACTCCAATCATAATTAAATCCACAAAAAGATAATCAACTTTCAAATGAATTTTCAACAAAGAAAATGCAATAAAACTAAATTTTATTTCTTTTTTAATAATTCAAATTATAATTTGGAATTTTCAGTGATATAACAAGCGCCATCTGTTACTTAATAGTTTAAATATACAATAGCTAAGCCACTGTTTTCTAGGTTATGTTACTATAATATAATTTTGTCTTTATCAAATTTTTAATTTTATCTCAAAACCAAATCCAATAATTAATCAGTTTGCATCATTTTTGTGGTTAGATTATAATTATTACAATGTTAGAGGAAGTTCTATCCGATTTTGCAAGTATTCCTGTGGAGCCCCCCGATATGCGGAGTACCTGCGCCCGCTGCCAGTAATTTTGTTTTAGTTATAACAATAACATCAATATGATTTTTCAGGCGTCCGACTAGTGTTTGTTGGTGTGACTCCTTGCCAAATCCCCCATTAAACCCTAAAAGTCGAGTGATTCTTCTCCAGCATCCTGCTGAAGAAAAACGCTGTTTGCGTACAGCCCCCATGTTACATTACGGTCTAACTGAAAACAAGTGTTTGATTTATAAAGGCAAAAAATTCCCTGGAAAGCATCAAGACTTGGAAAATATTCTCTCAGAAACTAACACTATTTTACTATATCCTAGTGCTAACGCAGTTGATTTAAAATCTCTTCTACAAAATTATACAAACGAAAGTTTCAATTTGGTTCTAATTGATGGAACGTGGCCTCAAGCTAAAGCTATTTTTGCTAGTAACCCCATTTTACATAAAATAAAACAAGTGAAGTTGCTTACTGATAATGTGAGTGATTATGTGATAAGGACTCAACCGACTGAAGGCTGTTTGAGTACTCTAGAGACAGCCACTGAAGCTTTAACTTTATTAGAAAATGACGAAAGTTATAGGAAATTGTTGGCGCCTTTGAGGACTTTGTGTGAGTTCCAGTTACAAAATGGTGCTGTATCGCATCAGAGTAAAGAGTTTTTGATTAAAAATAATAAATATCCCAAGTTAATTGGGAAGAGACTGAATAAAGTCTTGCATTCCGCTGAAGTATTCAGAAAGCAAAATGTTTTTAAATAAAATTTTAAACAATGAACATAATAAAATTTTATTAATTTTTATGGCGTTTTCCATTTTCTTGAATAAATACCCACTACTGTTTTTACTTTTTACTGAAAATGTGAAAAACAATCAATTTGACAGATTACTAACCTCTCTGTTTACGCATATCTGTTATTATTTTGAAAATGTTAAAAAACAATCTATCAGAATAAATTAGTTTTATTATCTTCAACGAAACAGAGAAAAATATTCACATTACGATTGAAATATTAGAAGATAATGAAAATAAAATCAATTTTTGAGGTTAGTAAACCTAACCTACAATTTCTGATTTGACATCAAATCAACTTCCCAAGAAAGTTTTACCGAGAATAATGATAACTCAATGATTCAATAAATTGGTAATACAATAAAATGGATAATTTTAAAATTAAGTTCAACCCAACAGTGCATAAAAAATATTTTCTAAGAATCTTACGTGGATTACCATCTTCTTTATCGTCCATGGATACGCACAGGTGTAATTATCATATTATTAAGGCACATTAAAAAAATGAATATTTTAGGGTAATTTTGGCTTATTTTGCTGTCTCTGGCTTAGATCTTTTGAATGAATTAGATAGCATTCCCAATAAACAAGCTATAATTGATTGGATTTATTCCTTACAAGTTTGTGACGAAACAGGTGCAATTAATACATAAAAATTTCAATTAATTGATTAATTATCAATTTATAGAACTAGTTAGTGGATTCCAAGGTTCTTCGACTTTTAATACAAAAGTTAATCGGGGCCAAAACGCTTTATACAAGTGGGGACACATCGCCACCACCTATTCTGCTTTAAGTACGTTGATTATTCTTGGGGATGACTTGGATAGAGTTAACAGAACTTCGATAATAAAAAGTAAGTTGGAAGAAAATAAATCAATTAAAAAATGATAAAATTTTAAGGTTTGCGCACACTACAACTGCCTAATGGCTGCTATACAGGAGCTAAAGAAGGCTGCGAATTTGACATGCGTTTCGTTTTTTGCTCCGCATGTATCTCTTATATTTTAGACGATTGGTCCGGGATGGACATTGATAAAACCGTAGATTTCGTAATCAAAAGCATAGTAATAAAATTCCATTTTTTTTTCTTTCTGAAATTCACATTTTAAATTTTAGTCTTATGATTTTGGCATAGCACAAGCTCCAGAATTAGAATCGCACAGCGGTTCAACATTTTGCGCTGTTGCGACTTTAGCTTTAACTAAACAACTACACAAATTGTCTGAAGCACAAATCGAAGGTCTTAAACGCTGGCTGTTGAATCGCTTTGAATATGGATTCACCGGCCGACCGAATAAACCATCAGACACTTGTTATTCCTTCTGGACTGGAGGAGCTTTAAAAATTCTTAATGCATATCAGTTCATTGAAAATGATGACAACAATCAATATATTTTAATAACGCAAGACAAAAATGGTGGATTTTCGAAATGGGTTAACACTGTTCCCGATCCCATGCACACTTATCTAGGGATAGCAGGATTGAGTTTTATGAAAGAAAAAGGAATAAATAGCGTTTTTCCCGATTTGAATGTTTCGACTCGAGCTCATGAACATTTGAAAACTTTGCATAAAAAATGGAGAGGATGTTAAGGCTTTTACTTTATAATTTTTACGAAAATAAATATTTATAAGATTTGAAAAGTATTTATTTTGGCGCGGAAATGCATTGTTGTTATTGGATAGAATAATATCGACAGCTTTCAATGTATTACTGGTTGCATAATTAGTCAAGCTTTGAAATTTCAAGCTTTGTAATACTGCCCTCTAGAGCTCCAACAGAAGTATCACTAGTAGCTGCAATAGAGGGGCATTGAGCAGATGTGAGAGTAGTGAGTGGCAGTGAATGTTCTGACCGTAAACAATTATTTCATTTAAATTTCATTAAATAAGCAAAAATTGAATTGATTTCTGTCGAGCTCATCAAGTTTTAACTCTTGTTCTTTCAAGAATCGGTTGTTTGCTTTTTGTAAGTGAATCAATTTTTTAATTGCTTGTTTATTATAATCTTCGATTTTTGCGCTCTTTTTATGAATTTCCGTAATTTAGGAATGATTCATCCTATGTTAAAAACCACTCCTTTTTCTTATCTTTTAACTCAAATAAACGCTTTTAATGTTGAGAAAATAATTCAATGACTATAAAAGTGATATTTGATATTTCGCATGTCATGAAAAATGGTAATTACCATTAACGTCTTCAAAAAGCATGAATCCGAGACGCCAGTTGTTATTATCGAGACAATCGGAAGGAGGTTGCTTTTAATGAGCGTTACACTTCTTAACAGCATTGATAATTTAGTATTTTTCATCTTCGAGTACCACTCGAATCGAGAGGTTTTGTCATTTACAGGAAACATTAATGTTAATGCATGTAACAAGTCATAATGGGATGTTCTTTCAAAAACGTTACGTAATTATTTATACAAACAACATCTAATGTGGATTGTTAAAAAAAACGCGCTCAAGGGACCAATTCCAGCAACTCACCTCTCGAGGTCACATTTTTACCACTTAAAAAAATTGGAAATTCGGTTTCAATGTTGATGAGTTCTGACATTTGATAAGGGTGCTAGCAATGAGATTTCGAATACTTTAAATATTTGAAGCTTTCCATTAATAACAAGTAACAATGTTATTCATACGATTTTCGCTCAGATTGTAAGAAGATAATCATCAGATTGTAGGCTTTAGAATTAATGAATATTTATATCGAAACTGGTTTTTGCTTTAACTGTTTATCAATAATTTATACTAAGCGTTTCTCTACAATTAAAATTATAGAGAATTAGTGGTAGTTTTGTTTTTGGTATGTGAACAGATTCTTCTTTGCCTGTCTCGTTAATAACCCGAGGACAAAACTGAACGATTCCAGCCAAACCGCATTGTTTTCCGTTATCTAACCACAAGAAACACGACAGAGAGTCGAACTATCATGACTTTTAGCTCATCATTTGTCTGTTTACATATTTGGCTCAACCCACCCAAATAAAATCTCATTTCCACGTATCCGTCTTCAAGAATCTGACCCGGTCGGTATGTGCACTGCTTGAGGCTTTGTACATGATACTGCTAGCTCAATAACCGAAGATAATCTGAATGATATGTCCAAATTGCTGTTATTAAACTGAATTTAATTGCATGAATATCAGTTAAAGAAAATTATAATTTTAAATTGGTTTATTCACTACACAGATGGTAATGGAATAAATGCGATTTTACAATAGACGAATTGTGTGACCTTACAAGGCTAGACTTGCGAATCAGGCTATAAACTCGCGTAGGTTGGAGCGATCTGTACCAGGAAGGAGAAAGCATTCCTGACTTTTTAGGATTCGCTTATTGACACAACGAAACCATAAAAGAAAAATCTATTTCCGGTGATTGGATTCAGTGGCGGATTCTCGGAAGGGGGCAAGGCAAAATTTAAGCAAAAATCACGTTTTTTTATTTTATAACTGAAAATATAGGAAATGAAAATTTTAAGAATTTGATTCCAAATTCAATTAAAAAAAAAATCTATAAAAATGTAAATAAATGAGAATTTCGATGAATCAAAGAATTTGAAAATTAAGAAGTTTTAAGAATCTAAAAAACTGGAAATATATTGGAAATTGTAAAAAAATTTTGACGATATAAAAAGTTTGAAGGAATCTTAACGAAGTTTAAAAATTCCAAGAAATCTTAAGAATATCTAAAACCTAATCTGTACAGGGTGTCACACAAACAAGTGCAAATGTTTTAATAATAAATTAAGAACCAAAAGCTAATCGATATATATTTTTTTTATTTTTCCGAAAAAACTTTTCGAATTTTTGGCGGTTAAAAATAGTCAGTCCCGAAAATAGACATTTATTTTTTTATTTTTATTCAATTTCTCACAAATTGGTCATGTACTTTCGGAGATAAAAATGTAAATGTGTATTTTGGGGGCTATATTCAAGAAACAATAAATCGAATCTAGAGGGCTTTTTTGGAAAATTAAAAAATACATGTCGACTTATTTTCAGTTTTTAATCTATGGTTGAAATATTTGCACATATTTGTGGTACATCCTGTATAGTCTTGAAATCTGGTAAATTAGGTTAGTCTATGAAATCCAAAAATTTCATTGTGAATAAAAAGAATTCAAAAGAAGCTGAAGAGTTTCAAATTTTGAAAAATCTGAACAAGTTAAAGTATCCAAGAAATTTCAGGATTATCAAGAACATAGAGAATCCTCAAAATTATAAATTATTCAGTTGGAGGAATCTAAAGTTTAAAAATTCAACAAAGAATCTAAAAAACTCGAAAAATTCAGAAGGAATTGGAAATTAGAAGATTTTTGGAGGGAGTCTACAAAATCCAAAAAGTCTAGAAAATTTGAAGAATCGAGAAAATCTAGTAACTATAAAGGATTCAAAAAATGTAGAAAATCTAAAGGTTTTGATATATCTAAAATATTTAAGAAATTTCAAGAACAAAATAAAAATAATATTAGGAAAATCCAGATGGTTAAAGGTTTCTGAAAAATTTATCAACTTAGAAAAATCCAAGCTTCAAGAAATGTCCAAAATTTATTAAAAAAATTAGAAAAGTCCGAAAAATTTTGGAAAGTGTAGAAGAACTAAGAATTAAAAAAAAAATTCGAAAATCTAAACAATTTAGAAAATCAAAGAAAAAAAAAATTTAAGAAAACTAGAAAAGTTAAGAGTTTGAAGCTTCTAAAAAAATAGAAAATTTGAAGAATCTAAACGGTCTAAAGTATTCAAGGAATCCAAAGATTATCAAGAACATAAGGAATTCTCAAAATCATAAAATATTCAAAGATTTCCGAAGCTAAGAGGAATCTAAAAAATCGATAAAGTTCAAAAATCCAAGAAATTTGAAGAATATAAAAAATTTAGGAGGAATTAAAAAATTAGAAGATTCTTGAAAGAGTCTACAGAATCCAAAAAGCCTAAAACATTTCAGGAATCGAGAAAATCTGGGAATTATAAAGAATTCAAAAAGTCTGTGAAGTATCTAAATTTGAAAATTTAAACAATCGAAATTATCTAAGAAATCTAAAAAACAGAGAATTCTAAAAATAAAAAAATTATTGGAAGGATTCAGAAGGTCAAAAGAATATGAAAAATATATCAAGTTTAAAAAATCCAAGATCCATGAAATGTCCAAAATTTATTAAAAAAATTAGAAAAGTCCGAAAAATTTTGGAAAGTGTAGAGGAACTAAGAATTTCAAGAAAATATAAAAATTCTGGTGAATCAAAGAAATATAAAGAATTCAGAAAACTAGAAAGTCTAAAGAAGCTAAAGCGTTTCAAATTTTGAAAAATCTAAACAAGTTAAAGTATCCAAGAATTTTCAGGATTATCAAGAACATAGGGAATCCTCAAAATTATAAATTATTCAATTGGAGGAATTTAAAAGAATCTGAAACTCAAAAGATTTAGGAGGAATGAAATATTAGAAGATTCTTGAAGGGAGTCTTCAGAATCCAAAAGTCTAGAAAATTTGAAGAATCAAGAAAATCTAGAAATCTTAAGGAATTCAATATATCTGTAAAATCTAAAGGCTTTGAAGTATCTATAAAATTAAGAACTGTGAAATATTAAATAATCTAAAGTATTTAAGAAATCTGATGAACAGAGAGTATTCTCAAAATAAAAAAAATATTGTGAGAATTTAGAAGGATTCTAAAAAATCTATCAAATTTGATAAAAGCAAGATCCAAGAGATGTTCAAAATTTATTAAGAAAATCGGGAAATTTTGAAAAATGCAGACGATCTAAGAAATTCAATAAAACCTAAAAATTTTTCAAAATCCAAACAATCTAAAAAATCAGGAGAAAAGAAAGAATATGAAGAAAACTGAAGAGTCTGAATCTAAAATATTCAAGAAATCTAAGGATTCTCAAGAACATGAGGAGTGCTCAAAATCATAAATTACTTAGAGAATTCCGAAGCTTAGAGGAATCTAAAAAATTGATAAAGTTCAAAAAATTTAAGAATTTTGAAGAATATAAAAAAATTAAGAGGAATTAAAATATTAGAAAATTTCCAAAAGACTACAGAATTCAAAAAGTCTAAAACATTTCAAGAATCGAGAAAATCTAGGAATTATAAAGAATTCAAAAAAGCTGTGAAGTATCTAAATTTGGAAATTTAAACAATCTAAATTATCTAAGGAATCTGAACAACAGAATTTTCAAAATTAAATAATTATTGGAAGAATTCAGAAGGTCAAAAGAATATGAAAAATATATCAAGTTTGAAAAATCCAAGATCCATGAATTTTATTGAAAAAAAAAAAATCATGGAAGTTCGAAAAATTTTGAAAAATGCAAAGGATCTAAGAATTTAAAAAATTCAAGAAACTTTGGAAAATGAAGGGAATAGAAGAAGAAAACTAGATAATCTGAAGCTTCTACAAAAATAAAAAACTTCAAGAAAGCTAAGGATTATCAAAATCATAAATTATTCATAAAATGGATAAAAAAGGTAAGAAATCTGAAGAACTTGAAAAATCCATGAGGAATTCAAAAATTCTAAAAAAACAAAGGAATCAAGATACAAAATTTTCTAAAATCTTGAAACATTCGAAAAACTCGACCAATCCAAACAATCTAAGAATTCTGAGGAATATAAAAAATTCGAAAGTTAGAGAATCTAGAAAATCCAAGGAGTATAGAACTCTAAAAAATTCTGAAAAGTCTGAAAAAAAAACTTGAGAAATCTAAATAATCTTTAAAATGTAGAAGACATAAGAATTTCAAGGAATCTTGCCAAATCCAGAAAATTCAGAAATCTAAGAAATTTCAAATAATAGCAGAATTTTCTCAACTGAAGGAAATCTAATGAATGTAAAAGTTCCTAGAAAGTAGTCTAAATAAAAATAAAAAAAAATAAAAAAATCGTGCAATCGGAATTTAAAAAATTCAGAGAATTTAGAAAACACAAATAAACATTCAAACTTGGCAGATTCAAGATTTGAAAATTTGAAGAATTTCCATGACATGGAAAAAGTATCTTAACAATCCAGAAAATTAATAGAACAAAAATTTGAAGAATTTTAAAAGAATCCAGATAATCTGCAATCAAGTAAAAAATTTCTTAGTGTTATTTTTAAATATCCAATTACAAATACATTCATACATTCTTAGTAGAAATTCTCGAGCCGCCACTGCATTTAAGTTTCCCCTTTGCCATATCTCTCTATAAGACGATTGTCCTCCAGCACCTGGCTACCAGGTGGAAGACGTTCTTACTAACGGTCTTCAACGACTTTTCTACCCTTTGTAATTCAATACCCAGCAGCTTCATTATTGAAAATAACAACGCAGTAAAACTCCAGATAAGTGTATCGATATCCAGCAATTAGTTAATCGCCTCAATTGATTTAAGTAGACTTTGTTACCACAAGTTTTCAGCAAACAAACTCACTTTATCGCTTCTAATCTAATAGTAAACCATAGAAGACAATTTTTCTAATCGTAATTGAAATTTAATTACTTGAATAAATCAACAATTAAACTTTTGCTTTCGTTTTGTGTAGTTTCACACAACTTATAAAACTTCCATTGTAGACATGTTATAAACAAAGAAAAATTGAATTTATGTCTTTTACGACACGCAAGTGTAAATAGCCTTGTGACATGCTTCACGTGCTCCTTAGAAATATTTGTAAATAATAAATGAAAATGCCACCAAACACATTTGTTAAATAATGCAAGAAGTGTCTGGTTTTATTCGCTTGCACTATTATCTATGCAAATTCAAAAGCCTATCGAAATGAATAATTTATGTTGAAAAATTTAGAAGAATTATCCTGTCAAGGTTAAGACTAAAAATAGGACGATCGAAGACATCGTTTCTTTTTTAATAAATTGTAAAGCGTCAATTACAATTATTTCCAGTTGTTTTAATTCTTTTTCTTGTTGATGTAGGAATCCCGCTTCTGCTCTATTTAACAAAATGAGGTCACAGAATTTAATTAAGTAGTCTGAAAGCAGTCTTAATAAAATAATATTTTTGTTGAAAACGTGCTCGAAACGTACAGAAGCACACGGATGAGTATCGATTGGGGCTTTTGCTTGTTTAACTATTCGACTGTACACACACGCACCCCGGATTCCTCATCAAAGACTTTGTCAACCAAACAATTTGCTTTAGTTCTGAAACGTTATCGTTGTTTTGATAAATTTTTATGGTAAATATTATTGTTACAGATGGTCTATTTTGTACACACATTGCCCTTTGAGTTGCCTACGAAATGACAGCGATGATAGAACTCGAAAGTTGGTTGATTTATCAATGCATTGCTACCGAATGCAGCAACTGCTTATGTAAGTTTCATTATCGATCATCACATTTTACAAACACATTCGCCAATTTTTTTTTTTTTAATTTTTTTTTTAGGATTTTTTTTTCGTTGGTGCTAGTTTTTATAAAGTCTAATGTTGGAGACACCAGGTATGTTTTATTTTTAATTTTTTATCGCGGTTTTAACAACGCAATTCACATTTTTCCTTGCTGATAACACGCGTTTTTCTAGCCTTTCTTTAGTTATCAATTTACAGTCTTGTTGCTTTGTTTCGGTAAGTTGAAACTTTAATAAAAAGTGAAAACGACGCCAGCTTCTGTTGATTAATTTTTTACTAAGAATATTTATTCTTCATACAGAGGTATCTAGAAAATGTGACGTTTCCGGTTAATATTTTAAATAGCAATATACTTTTTTTTGTTTTTTGAAAATATTACGTCATGTTTTTAATGATTCTTTGATATATAGGGTGACTCACATAAGTAGTTTATGGAGATGTAAATAGAATTAATATGAAATTTGCTTGTATTTGGCTAGACGATTCAGTGAAGAAAAAATGGTGGAAGTTTTTAAAATATTTTTGGTAAAAATTGCCGCTTAATACAAATGTGATAGATCCATTTCCAAAAAATAAGTGAATCTGATTTGAGTTCGGAATCACAATTCTTCATTCTCTACTCGTTACAGAAATTACTATTTTATTTATTCAATCCGTATTTTGTAAGATTTGTAATTTTTTCTTCTGTTTTTGATGCAAGAACCATGCTAACTTCAAAAATAACTCTACAGGGTGGTTCATTTTCGTTTTCATATATCCAGCCATCATACAAAAAACAGATGATACATTTTCGTCCTACTTTTTTGAAACAAATTCATTGTTTTAATAGGTTTTACGCTAATAATAATAGCAATATACTTTTTCATTTGTTTTTTGAAAATATTACGTCATGTTTTTAATGATTCTTTGATATATAGGGTGACTCACATAAAGTAGTTTATGGAGATGTAAATAGAATTAATATGAAATTTGCTTGTATTTGGCTGGACAATTCAATGAAGAAAAAAATGGTGGAAATTTTTAAAATATCATTACTAAAAATTGCCACTTAATACAAGTGTGATAGGTCCATTTCGAAAAAATAAGTGAATCTGATTTGAGTTCGGAATCACAATTCTTGATTCTCTACTTGTTACAGAAACTACTATTTTATTTATTGAATCCGTTTTTTGTAAGATTTGTAATTTTTTCTTCTGTTTTTGATGCAAGAACCATGAAGCTAACTTCAAAAATAACTCTACAGGGTGGTTCATTTTCGTTTTCATATATCCAGCCATCATACAAAAAACAGATGATACATTTTCGTCCTAGTTTTTTGAAACAAATTCATTGTTTTAATAGGTTTTACGCTAATAATAATAGCAATATACTTTTTCATTTGTTTTTTGAAAATATTACGTCATGTTTTTAATGATTCTTTGATATATAGGGTGACTCACATAAAGTAGTTTATGGAGATGTAAATAGAATTAATATGAAATTTGCTTGTATTTGGCTAGACAATTCAGTGAAGAAAAAAATGGTGGAAATTTTTAAAATATCATTACTAAAAATTGCCACTTAATACAAGTGTGATAGGTCCATTTCGAAAAAATAAGTGAATCTGATTTGAGTTCGGAATCACAATTCTTGATTCTCTACTTGTTACAGAAACTACTATTTTATTTATTGAATCCGTTTTTTGTAAGATTTGTAATTTTTTCTTCTGTTTTTGATGCAAGAACCATGAAGCTAACTTCAAAAATAACTCTACAGGGTGGTTCATTTTCGTTTTCATATATCCAGCCATCATACAAAAAACAGATGATACATTTTCGTCCTAGTTTTTTGAAACAAATTCATTGTTTTAATAGGTTTTACGCTAATAATAATAGCAATATACTTTTTCATTTGTTTTTTGAAAATATTACGTCATGTTTTTAATGATTCTTTGATATATAGGGTGACTCACATAAAGTAGTTTATGGAGATGTAAATAGAATTAATATGAAATTTGCTTGTATTTGGCTAGACAATTCAGTGAAGAAAAAAATGGTGGAAATTTTTAAAATATCATTAGTAAAAATTGCCACTTAATACAAGTGTGATAGGTCCATTTCGAAAAAATAAGTGAATCTGATTTGAGTTCGGAATCACAATTCTTCATTCTCTACTCGTTACAGAAATTACTATTTTATTTATTGAATCCGTTTTTTGTAAGATTTGTAATTTTTTGTTCTGTTTTTGGTGCAAGAACCATGAAGCTAACTTCAAAAATAACTCTACAGGGTGGTTCATGTTCGTTTTTATATATTCAGCCATCATACAAAAAGCAGATGATATATTTTCGTCCTAGTTTTTTGAAACAAATTCATTGTTTTAATAGGTTTTACGCTAATAATAATAGCAATATACTTTTTCATTTGTTTTTTGAAAATATTACGTCATGTTTTTAATGATTCTTTGATATATAGGGTGACTCACATAAAGTAGTTTATGGAGATGTAAATAGAATTAATATGAAATTTGCTTGTATTTGGCTAGACAATTCAGTGAAGAAAAAAATGGTGGAAATTTTTAAAATATCATTAGTAAAAATTGCCACTTAATACAAGTGTGATAGGTCCATTTCGAAAAAATAAGTGAATCTGATTTCAGTTCGGAATCAAAATTTTTGATTCCCTACTTGTTACAGAAACTACTATTTTATTTATTGAATCCGTTTTTTGTAAGATTTGTAATTTTTTGTTCTGTTTTTGGTGCAAGAACCATGAAGCTAATTTCAAAAATAACTCTACAGGGTGGTTCATTTTCGTTTTCATATATCCAGTCATCATACAAAAAACAGATGATATATTTTCGTCCTAGTTTTTTGAAACAAATTCATTGTTTTAATAGGTTTTACGCTATTGTCTCTTGTTTTAAAGTTACAGCAGTTTTTTCGACTTGATTCCCATTTCAAAATCTGAAAAATGTTACTAATCAAAATTTTTGCATAAAATAGAATGACATTACTAAATTTTTTCTATTTCTTTTATTTTTCGAGATATAAACCAAAGTTATATTTTTTTAAATAAGAAACATAGTTGGCCATGGCTTCAAAAATATCGTCATTTTTTTTTGGTTTACGTAAATATATAGTTTAGTTGCTTGGTTTTTATTTTTTAAATAATTCTTAAAATATTTTTGAGACGTTTTCCACTTCCAGAGACGACTATGATTTTTTTTTTCAATTTTTTTAAGAAATATCTCTAAACTGTATATTCATATAAACAGAAAAACAAACAACTTTTTTTACAGAATCATGGCCAACTATGCTTTCCATTTATAAAAGTGTAACTCTAGTTTTTATCTCAAAAATAAGGAGATATACAGGGTGACCTAGGAATGTGTGCGAGCTCCATAACTTTTTCTCTATGCATGCTATCGTCTTGTTTTTTTTAACGATAGGTTTGATAATAGAGCACGTTCTAAAAATACTTCTACTTGTATACAGGGTGTCTCAAAGTAAAATACACAACTAAGTTCTATTTTATAACTTGAAACTCCGAATTTTTGAATTTGCCATTAAATTGTAGTTATAATGCACTCGAGTTTTTAGTCTTATCTGTCATAGTTTTTGAGTTATGTCAATTTATGTATCAAAATAACTTCAGAACCATTCAAGATCACTTAGGCAATTTTTTTCCATTTATTTACTTAAGCTTCAACGCATCTTTTTAAATCAAAGTCTATATCCCATTGCTCACTAAGATTTTTTGAAAATGAAAAATTAGAAATAGCAATAATTACTCTTTTTATATAAAAGTGTCAAATTTTATGACAGCGGCCTACACGATTAAAAAAAAATAATAATAATATTCAGTATTTTGCAATAAAATATAGAGTGTTGCATTTGAAAAATTCGAGTTATTAACAAGTAATGGGTGTTCATTTAAAAAAAACCTCAAGAGTGCCATGGAATTAAATCTCTCGAGGCTGCATGCCTAGAATAACTATGATAAAAAAATATATTTGTATTTTTTGATGCTTAAAAATTATTTCCTCGTGTTATTTGTATGTCATGTCCAGTTTGTATAATCCTGAGGTAACAAGATATTTTCAATTTATTCTATTTGTATTGAATGAATATTATGTAGAATTTGTTTGAACTAATAAAAAATGAGGTTACGGCGTTATGAAAAATGTCATGTTGACAGTCGACCAGACATAAGCGCACATTAAGTAACGCATTGTGGCAAATGGCTGCACTTTGACTATTACGCACAAAGACAAATGCTCACACAGACAAAAGCGCATCGAGACAATTATCACAATTATCACAGAGTTTTCGATTATTTCCTTTCCGGTATTGTATGTTCCAGTTATCGACTAACTTTTTTGGAGATTTTGTTTTGCAAAATCACATTGACTTAATTGTTTAATTAAAAACTTAACACTCAGCAGCCTCACTGTGAGGAAATATCACAGTCTTTGTGAGTAATTGTCTTGGTGCGGAATTGTCGATGAGCGGTTTTTTCATGTGCGTTTTTGTCATAGAATCGTAACAAATGGATCAATTTTAGATATATAGAATGGAGGAGTTTCAATTTAAAGGCACTCTTGAGGTTTTTTTTTTAATAAACACTCGTTACAAGCCATTTCTATTGCTTGTATAGAGATACAATAAATCGATTTTCAACTAAAATGATTTTTTTTAAGAATAATCGATCTTTTGAAACAGTATATGAAAAAATTCAATTTTTTTAAAGCTAGCTTGATGGTTCTTCCACCAAAAATATAGAAAAAAATTGAAAAATACAATTTGAAAGCGGACAGAACATCAAGCTGTGTCGGTAAGGCAGATGTCTTTACGGATTTGGTTCACTATAACTACCGCACTAAGAATTTTTCTTTTTTTTATAAATTGAAGAATTATTTAAATTTGCACAAAATAATATAAGAAATTTTGAGTTTACAACCAAATTATAAAAATTACCGTCAATTTGATTGTAATTATTTTTGTAAAGGAATTTTTTTTATATAACTATAAGATGGCGTTATCTCTGTACATTCTGGCCCTAGGGTAGTAGATATTCCAGTTCAATGTTACAGAATTCCATGCCTAAAACTTAATCAAAAATCATCAGAACTAGCTAATAAAAAAAATGCCATTTTGAAAATTATAGGTTTTTGAATTTCTTTAATTTACATTAAATTATGATCCTGCATGGGTTAAAAAGTTAAATATTAAAAAACTAAAAATAATCTAGACGAATAGACCATTTTAAGTGTTCTTAATTATGGCCTATCGAAGTAAAATAATGGCGACTTTGCTTCCGGTTATACCGGAAGTCGGCACTAACACTATTGTTTTGATTGACTTTAATTTAGGTTTAATAAACACTTAAACTATTTAAAATTGATAATTCTAGTATTATTTAGGTATTTTCGAAAAAATTGCATTAACGGAGTTCAAGAAAAACAAAAAATTTTTTTTATGTATTCAGTAGGCCAACAATGACACTATTAATTGCTTACGTGATTCAATATCTGTTAAAATCTTAATTTTCAAATTGAGGAATATTCAATCATGGATAACTTGATTTTTTCAAATGAAATGACAAGGCATTTGTTTTACTAATTCTCTTTCAACTGTCATAAGATAATCATTAAATGTCAATGCAATTATTTGCAAAAATCCCAAAAATTTTTGTGGACAGATGTGCAAAATTTTATACTAAATGATAAGAATTAAATTCTGAACAATTGCTATATCGCTCCAGTCGAAAAAATCAAGTTGTCTTTGATTAAATATTATTAACTTCAAAAATCGTTATTATCGTAGTTATAAAAAACAAATGAGCATGCGATATGGCAATTGATAGACTCATTCTTGGTCTATAGAATAGTGAAAACATTTAACTACCAGCTTACTTGATTTTTGAACAATTTTTGTTTTTCTCGACCAAAAGTTGAATATTCTGAAATAAATCTTAAAATATGGATTTTAGATGCCCTATGTGGTTATTAAACCCAAACTAAAATCAATCAAGGAATCCAAAAATGTAGTAATATACAAAGTGTCCATACTTCGATGCTCACCATTGAGATCTTGGTTATTAGAAAAGATAAAGCATCGGTTAAATGGGAAATATTTTAAAGAATTTAATGTACAGGGTGGGCCAAATTCGATGTCATAATTGGAAATCTCGGTATGTATCAAAGCTAGAAAAAAACTGATTTTTTGTTAGTTTTAACATAAGCTTGTATCTCAGTTAACTTTGGAAATATTGAAAAATAATTTGAACATTCTTAAGGCAACTTTTTACGTATAATTCAATGGTTTATTTAGTTTTTTATTTCAATTTACCATATTTGTGCTATAACATAAAGTTGTATTTTTTTCAATACAAATCATAGTTGGCTGTTATATTTTTTGAAAAGAGCATTTTTTCTGATTTCGAAACTATATAGTTATAAGTGTTTATTCACTAAAATAAAGACTGCAAAATGATATATGAAATTTTTACCTGGTGCCAAGAAGTAACACATAGAGCAACAAATTAATCAAATTATCGTTAACTGACAACAGGTAACTATAATTTTGCTGCACCAAAATAATGAAATTTTTATGAACTATTTTTCAGTGTCTATTCTTGAGAATAAACACATATAACCTTATATTTTCAAAATCAGAAAAAATGCTATTTTCAAAAATATAACAGCCAACTATGATTTGTATTTAAAAAATACAACTTTATGTTATAGCACAAATATGATAAATTAAAATAAAAAACTGATTAAGCCATTGAATTATACGTAAAAAATTGCTTAAGAATGTTCAAATTATTTTTCAATATTTCCAAAGTTAACTGAGAAACCAGCTTATGTTAAAACTAACAAAAAATCAGTTTTTGTCAATTGCTTCGAAACAAAAGACGATTGATGATTTTTGTTTTCACTAATGAAAATATCTTAAAAAAAGAGATCAAAAATTTGTCATCAGTTTTTTTCTAGCTTTGATACTTAACGAGATCTCCTATTCGGACATCGAATTTGGCCCACCCTGTACACAATAAATCTCATTTCAAATTTATACAGGTATATTTTTATTTGAGATTTTTTGAAATAAATTTAAATTTGACGATTTCATTTATCATCAATAATTCGATAACGCCTTATGTCACCGCTTTTAAACTTTTACATTGTCGGGGGACTTTTTAAAAACAATTTTTTTGGTGCTAGCGAAAACTTATAAGAGTTATTAAGGTTACCAGTGTCAAATTTACAAGACGACAATAACATAGCTTATCATTTGCTTAAAAATGACGCAAAAATTTCAAAGCTTACTGGTTTTTCATCAATATTAAATTCATTTTCTGTTGATATTTCTTGATAAAAAACGATTTAAGTGGCATATCATCATTTTTGGAAAGCTGTTTTCAAGAACTACTTAAGTAATGAAAAATCCAATACGGCTTCTATAAGAAAAACAAAAGATGATGTTACTAATGAAAATCCAAGGTACGTGTTAGTACTAATAGATTTGTCTCAAAAAAGTGTCTTAACAATGTAAAGGTTTGAAGGAGGCCGAAGGAAGCAATACCGACAAATTTTAGTTTTTTCAAAATATCTCAAAACTGAAAAGAATGAGAATAAATTTGAAATAAGATCAATTTTAGTCATTGAAATCTGCAAAACATTCCCCATTCAACCATAATGGTAAGCATCGAAATATGGACACACTGTATAGAGTGTTCCAATGAACTAAACAAAGTTAGTACTGACTTCCGATATAAGCGGAAGTGAAATTATTTTACTTATTTGAAAAGCCTCACAAGCGATTAAATTACACTCCATAAACTTCTATTAGACCACCCTGTATAAATTAAGAAGCAACTAAAAAGTCACTCTGTAAAATTGCATTTTTTGCAACGTATTGATTAACCAGTTTGTTTTTTTTAGTTATGAGCGAAAGCGCATTTAGGGCGCGCGACATCGGTCTTCGTGCCCAAAAAAAGATTCTATCTCGGATGGCCGGCAAAAATATAGCTCGAGCCTTCATCGATGACACAACTGCATCTCTCTTGGATAATTTATACCGTCTTGCAAAGCAATACGTAAGAATAATTAAATAACATTGCGATTTTCATAAAGTTTTTGTGTTTTTAGTCAGACAACAAAAAAGAAGCCGAAAAACTCATAAAAAACATAATAAAAGTGGTAATTAAGTTGGGCGTTTTACACCGAAATGGCCAGTTTTCCGCTGAAGAATTAAAGCAAGCTGAACGTTTCAAATCGAAATTTCGTATGGCTGGAATGGCGATAATATCGTTTTATGAAGTGGATTTTAGCTACGATCGGAATTATTTGACAGCTGCTTTAGGAGAGTCCCACAAGTGCCTCCAATTTATCGTGTCCAAACATCTTACCGAGAAATCCTTATCGCGAATTGATAGCGTTTTCAGTTTCTTCTCGAATGAACAGTTCTTAGATGATATTTTTCAAGTGAATTCTCCGTATAGGGAGACTTTAGGACGTATTGTCGCCGATCTCAATAAAGCCATAGAAAATGGGGATCTCTAGTGATTGATTTGTGATTTTTAACTTGACGTTTAGATGATAATTATTGTTGCATGGATTTTTTTTCTATGTATTAGAATAGTTTTGACGGTATTAATTATTTGTTGTTGTCACGAAAGTAGTTCTTTTATGTTCGGTGTCGATGAATGTTACTTTTTCATTTGAAAAAAATAAGATTTTGGAAGTGGTCCAAACAATTTTCTACAACTTTTCGACAGTGACAGAATCATATCTAAACACAAAAGTATATTTTTTATAATCTGACACTGTCTTCTTCATAGTCTATACAGCATATCCAAATAGCTTTTGATTCTAGTTTTTGCCAAAAATTTTGCACGTTGCTTTAATCACCAAACATTTTTCAAAAGTCACATTTCTACTTATGTCTTATCACTTAAAGCACGTGTACATATTGATTATAATAACATATCTTTTATTTACACATTTTTAACGATATAAAGTAGAAATAAGATATTTTTGCACCAAGAAAATTATTAAAACTTAATAGGCCGATCAAGATATATAGTCAGCGCCTAAACTCTATCTTAAATAATAAAAAGATAAAGGAGTTAAGACAATAAGTCAGAAAAGTCATTTCGTATTCGTTTTCTACTAGTCATAAGTAGGTTATTTATGACTGTATGTTATTTATTATTTTTAATGCGTGTGTTAAGCCAAATGTTGAATTTTTATTATTTTTATAGAAAGTATGTACAGGATGGTGCTTTTTCGAAAACTAAAAGGTTTAAAAAAACGAATTGCACATTTTCGATATCGTTTTTAGAGAAAATAATTCAAGTTGATTTCCGCCAATATTAAAAAAAATTCATAACTAAATTAATATTGAAGATAAATGATTGAAACAAAAACTGAATTATCTAACTTTTTTCGTAGAATTTTGTAATACCAATACATATTTTTTGAATCATTAGTTTGACTGCAAAAACACAAAGTTGCATTTTTTTTTTTAAATAAAAACCATAGTTGGCAGAGACTTTTGAAAAGCTAATTTTTTTCTGATTTTGAAAATATAAATATCTTATATTATAGTCCCACGAATTTTCTAGAAAAGAAATATTCTTTTTTGATATGTTATAAAGGGTCATTTAGATGATTATCGAGAACACATATTTCAATCGAACTGAAATTTTGCATATAGGGGTTCTTGAATATGTTCTATCGAAGTAAAATAATGGCGACTTTACTCCATTTCCACTTTACGGGAAGTCGGTACTAACTTTGTTATTTTAAATGGAACACTCTATATATTATTATATATTTGGATTTCTTGATTGATTTTAGTTTGGGTTTAATAACCACTTAGGGCATCTGAAATCCATAGTTTTAGAGTTATTTACGTTTTTTTGAAAAAATTAGCATCTCCAGAGGTCAAGAAGAATAAAAATTAAGTTGGAAGTTAACTGTTTTCATTGTTCTGTAGACCAATTGTCTTAAACATATTCATTTGTTTTTGATATCTATCACAATAACGATTTTTAAAGTTAATAATATTCAATCAAAGATAACTTGATTTTTTCAAATGTAATCTGCCAACCAAAATTTTTGAGATATTTGCAAATACTTGCATTGACAGTTACTAGTTACCTCTTGTCAGTTGAAAGAGAATTTAATTCTGTATGCATTAGTGAAACAATTGGTATGTCATTCCATTTGAAAAAATCAAATTATCCATAATTGAAAATTCTTAACTTTGAAAATCAAGATTTTGACAGAGATGAATATGCAGTTTTGAAATTAATAATGTTGACTTCCTGCTCATTTAGTTTTTGAAAAATTTCTTGAACACTGTAGATGCAAACTTTGTTAAAAAAAACATAAATAACTCTAAAACTATGGATTTTAGATGTTCTAAGTAGTTATTAAACCCAAACTAAAATTAATCAAGAAATCCAAATATGCAATAATATATAGAGTGTTCTATTTAAAATAACAAAGTTAGTATCTACTTTCGGTATAAGCGGAAGTGCAGCAAAGTCGACAATATTTTACTTCGATAGAATATATCCAAGAACTCTTATATGCAAAATTTCAAATCAATTGAACTACGTTTTCCCTATAAACTTCTAATAGGTCAGTCTTCGTGAATGACCCTGCATGTTAATAGTTGGCCATGAAAAAAAAATATTGATTTTAGTATAAATATTCGAAGACATAATTCAATAATTTGCATTTTTGGTATTAGTTATCACTGGATTCCACAGGAAAACGAGAAATGTGGTGTCCAATAAACAAACGGCTTTGTCCATAGTAAAAATTTTTGGTACCATTAAACGTTACGTTCAAGAAAACATTTTCATGTAAAAGCATGGAACATTCATTCATCGAATTTGGTGGATATCAATTTTTCCATAGCCAACTGCATATTAACAACAAAAATTGAAACAATCTATTTTTCGAACAATTATCATATAAAATTCATGTATTTTCAAGATCAGAAAAAAATAACTTTTCAAAAATGTCACAGTTAACTATGGTTTCTATTTAAAAAAATGCAACTTTGTATTAATCCAGCTAAACTAATGACTGAAAAAATTTTTGTTGGTACTACTGGATTCCACGTAAGAAACTGTTTGATCATGTTTTTGTTTCAATCGCTTATTGCCAATATTAACGTATCTATGATTTTTTTTTAAATATTAATATAAAAAATTAAAAAAATTGTCATTTTTACTTATAACTATAAAACAAAAGACGATATAACTCGCGATATTTACCAAAATTGTTTTCCCTTAAAAATGCTATTCGTTTTTCTCAAAACCCCTTGCACCACCCTGTACATTTAGAGTAAGTCATTTTTGTTTATATAAAATGTTCAATTTATCTATGCTTCAAGTTACTTCAATTGTTGAGGTATTGTGTTTTCTGTTCAGATTTTATTTATATTTGCTGGAACTTGCCTAATTTCTATTGCCACACTTTTTTTTTCAGAATTAGTAAATATTTGAAACCTGGAGATGGTGTTTTCAGTGTTTTCTGTATTTTGTTGTCCATTGCCAATATACACAATATCTACAGAAAATTGTTTTCTTCTATTCCTTCTCTCTACTAAAACTAAAATTTTCTTAACAGGAAATCCGTTATACAGAGTCATTCACACACTTTCGCTTATACCGAAAGTAGATACTAACTTTGTTATTTTAAATGGAACACTCTATATATTATTGCATTTTTGAATTCCTTGATAAATTTAGGTTTAATAACCATTTAGGACATCTGAAATCCATAGTTTTAGAGTTATTCAAGTTTTTTAACAAAATTTGCATCTGCAAATAAAAATTGTTCAAAAACTAAGTGAGCTGGAAGTCAGCTGTTTTAATATTCAGTAATTCAAGAATGACACTATTAATTGCATAACTGCGTATTCATCTGTTTTCAATATCTGTCAAAATCATTATTTTCAAATTTAAGAATTTTCAATCATGGATAACTTGATTTTTTCATATGGAAGATAACTGATAATTGTCAATGAAATTATTTGCCACTTCAAAAATCGGTATTGTGATAGATATCAATTGATAGTCATTCTTAGTTTACAGAATACTGAAAACATTTGCGACTTCCGGTATAAACGAAAGTGCAGCAAAGTCGCCCCTATTTTACTTCAATAGAATATATTCAAGAATATACAAAATGTCAGTTCGATTGAAATTCGTATTCCCTATAAACTTCGTGAATATATACAGGGATGTCCCATCACAGCGTAATTCTTCCATAGTGTAATAATCGTTGAGAATATGAAAATTTGTTCTGAACAAAAGTTGTTTGAATCTTTCTTTATTGTTTTAAAAATATTTTTAAATATGGCACACTTCCGGTTATACCGGAAGTTGATACTAACTTTGTTATTTTAAATACAATACCCTATATATTTTTACATTTTTTGACTCCTTGTTTAATTTAAGCATCACTTTATGTACCATATGTAACACTTGGAGTGAACCATTTTCAAATCTACGGTGACGTAGATAAACTCCACCAATAAGCACAGAGCACGTCCCAATAAGTTTCTTTGGTTACTTCTTGAAGCAATTTGATTGGCTTGGGTGTATTATGTCAGAAACGGCGGCAAAACCGCTCGTTTGAATTTATTTTGGCAAAGTTACAGTTTTTAAGAACGTTTGTTTTGAAATATTGGACTTTTTTAACGGACTTAATTGCATTTAAATGTTCATTTGTGGACACAAACTCATATGAATTTTTTTTTTAACTGTACAGTTACATTCTAAAAAATGTTGTGAAAATGGTAAACAACACAAACGGTACAAATCTGGAGACCGATCCAAGAGAAGGTCAATTTGAGTCATTTTTGTTTACTTGAAGTACTCGTAGTGATACAAAAAAATCATTCAACATGAATCGAAATTTAGAAGAAATAAAAAAAAACATCGAATAGAGAAGTGACAGCAAAAAAGAAAGAAGAAATGAAAAACAGACACCAGAATCAAAGTAAAATTGAAGAAACATCTCTCTTAATTTAGCAGAAGTTAGCAAGTCCTTACAAAATCTAGGATGCTTCACTCTTCACCTAGCAAAGAATTTATATTAAGTGACATCTTTCAATAGACTGCTGTCAAAGTTCCTGGTATATCCGTCGACTTGTATTGTTTTTACAATCGATTAAAGCAAGCAACGTTTGCTCTTTTTGGAAAATGGAAAAAATCGAATTTCGTGCAGTAATTAATCATTTCTATATAAAAAACAAAACACCAAAAGAAATCAAAGCCGAGTTGGATGAAGTTTATGGTAAATCTGCACCATCGTTTAAAACTGTTTACAATTGGATAAATGGACATGGTCGTACATCCACAAATGATGAACATCGTTCGGGACGTGCAGACGCCAGAAATGATTAATAAAATCCATGATATGATCTTAATTGATCAACGAGTCAAAGAGCGCGAACTTGTTAAGGCTACAGGTATATCATATGGCTCAGTGGTTTCAATTTTATACGAATTGGAGATGAAAAAAATTTCGGCAAGATAGGTGCCGCGTTTGCTTTCAGCGGAGAATAAACGCAACTGCGTGGTCGATTCAATAATAATAATTTATTGGCTTCTAAGTACAAATAAAGGTATGAGACAATGTCGTAAATTTAGAAAAAGTAAAAATTACAATAAAAAAAATACATACTAATACTATCTAATTAAGACAAACATCAAAATATTCATTTAAACTCTTTTAGTCACTTTTAATTTCTCTTATTTCTCTCATGATAGTGGGTCCTTTAGCACTAACAGCCAGTCGGTGTTTTGGCAGAATTAACAAATTTTTATGGCAAGTATCATAATTATGAACTTCAGAAAAAGATGTAAAATAATTAACCCTAACATATTTACAAAGTTCAAACAAATATAAGGACGGGACACTTAAGATATTTTAACATATTAAAAATGGTTTGCAAGAGTCTCTATTTGTCGCACCCATCATGCATCTAATTATTTCCTTTTGCCTAATAAAGACTGACTGCAGGTGTGTTGCAGCTGATCCCCCGAAAATAATGCCATAGAGTAATCTGGATTCGATGTTGCCATAATAAAATATTCTTAAAACGGAAATATCAATAATTGTTCTTATACATCTGATCTGAAAACACAGACAGCTTAATTTTTTGCACAGAATTGAACAGTGAGTTTGCCAAGTAAGTTTATCGTCGACCAACAATCCTAAAAATATATAATGTTTGATAGATGATAATTTATGTCCATTGAAACTCATTTTGTAAAACCACTAATACATTACCGGAGATGGTAAACAGGATGGGTCCCAATATGGATCCTTGCGAGACTCCCAATAATACAGGTTTAAACGCTGATGTTTTGACGTCTCTCTTTCCAGAATTTGAATCTTTTTTTCGAGATATAATTCAAACCACCGGCCAGCCATTCCTCTGATGCCATATTTCTCAAGTTTGGCTAGAAGCAAACTGTGCTGAACACTGTCAAAGGCCTTACTTAAGTCACCAAAAATGGTGCCAGTTGACTTTCCTACTTCAATTAGCTTTAGAAGGCAATTGTAGAAATTGTCTAGAGCAGTAATTGTAAATTTATTCTTTAAGAATCCATGTTGATTTTTGTATAAAACTTTTTCTTTTTCTAAAAATGATGTAAGTCTAATATACATAACATATTCTAAGATTTTAGAAAACGGACTAAGCAGTGATTCTTGTTAAAACTTTTGAAGATTGGAATGACAACACTTTTCTTCCGGATTTTTGGTACAGTACCGGTTTTTAATGATTCATTGATTACATTACATTACATTCTATTAACTATTCTCGGAATTCTTTAATGAAAGCATTCGAATATTCATCAGGGCCCTTTGCATGAGATTTGTGCAACTGTTTGATGATAGAGTTAATTTCTTCAGATGAGGTTTCATAAACAGCCATGGTGTTGGAGACACTTATTTTCATTGTTTCAACAGCATTGGCATAATCGTTTGGTCTGTCTTGGTTTGCTGCATTAATAAAATAATTGTTAAAAATTTAGGGCCAGTTGTTGCACCACTGATTAATACTTGTGGATACCTTATTTGCTTGGTTTATTAGATTTTCAAAACTGTTATCACTTATGATGGCATTGCTATCATCTGCATATTATTATATCTTTACTAGAAGAGGCAGACAGGACAATATAAACCGGTAAATTATTTATATAAATAAGGAACAGTAGTGGGCCCAAAACTGATTCTTGGGGTACACCTATGTTTACAATAGCAGGATCGGAGTGATGGTTTTTTATTTTAACAATCTGTCTCCTATCTTGCAAATAATTTTTTATCCAGCCATTAGGTATTCCTCGTACTCATATATTATTCAGTTTATTCAAAAGAACTAAACGATTAACAGAATCAAAGGCACGCGTGAGATCATAGAAAAGTCCCATTATGTGTTGCTTATTGTTTAGACCCTCGTATATTGTAATCAAAATTTCATCAATAGCAGTCAATGTAGACTTTTTTTTCCGAAAACCCTGCTGGTTCGGTGATAATAGCTTTCCGCATTCTAAAAGTCCTACAAGACGATCACTAAAGGCCGTTTCAAAAATTTTGTGCAATTGATTTTGCACCGATGTAGACCTATAGCAATTAATATCAGTTTTAGATCCCTTATTTTTGTAAAGTGGCACTATTTTTAGTTCTATTGATTATGGCGATTACTTCCTTTGGTGCAGTCGGTGTGAGGTAGAAACTTTTCGTGACGTAATTTGATTGGGAATCTGGTGAATCGTTGTAAACATTTCTAAATTTACTAGAATCTGAAAAGAATGAATTGAAATAATTACAGAGTTCTTTAGATTCTTTTTTTTTCTTGTTGTTTATTTATTATTTGTATATCATCAGACTTTTTCTTTTGATAACTGTTAATTATAGCCCAAGTATCTCTCATAAAATTCTCCGAATGCTGCAACCTATCATCACCATCAAAAATGGTGTAAGAAGGTGTCGTATTAATCTTTTTGTTAAACTGGTTGATTTCATAAGTGTCACTCCAATTCTCCGCTTCTAGGCATTTCCTAAAAAGCATAATACTTTCATCGTCAAATTTTCTAGTCATTATACTTTTTTTATTTTCTATGTTATTAGAGGTTTATGGTGACTTTAAATCTTGACAAGCTTGCATCATCTTGGTTCTCCAGGAGTTTACAAGTGACCTCCGGTAGATTATTTACTAAATACGACTTGGGGTTATGTTCTGTAGTGTCCTTTGATAATTGTCTAACATACAAATATGCCTTTTTTGGTTATACTTTTAGTCCTGTTGAACCGGTTTTTTCCCAACGATAACTTCATTCTTAATATTATTACGATTTGGACGTTGAGGTTTTGATTACCGCCTGCATAAGCAGTTAGCTTTCTATAGGAGCGTATTCTATGACACTGTATCGAAGCGTCAGGTGTCAATTGTAATTGTGCCATTTGTCATATGCATCTGCTTTCAGAGTTCATTTTGTACGGAACTGTGATTTGGAGTCTGTGCTAAAAATGGTAAGTTCTTTAATTGTTTATGAATTATAACAGAAAATTATAAATTTTCAGAAACAAGAACAAACTGACACCAGAAGAACGCATTATTCTCAACTTGAGAGAACAGCAAGCGAAAATGAGAGAACACTCCTTGAAGCGAAAAAACAAGTGGAGGTTTTGCAAATGCAATTAAATGCGAAAGAAAAGGCTTTGGTAAGTTAATGTGATTTTTTATTCTTAGGAATTAATTTAAAATGAATTGTCATTGTTATTTTGTAGGCCCAATTAAATTAAGAAAAACTTGAAAGACAAGGATTTATAGAACTGCGTTCATTTATTGAATATTATGATAGGAATTATATAAATCCAGATAATACCACACGATCCTGAAGATTTGCACGCTTTGTACAAAATTACCCAATTTTGATGGAAAAATGAGGTCTACAGCTAACTGGATTTGAAAAATGGTTTTTTTGTTTTTACGACAAACTAAACCATTATGCGCAAACATTTTTTCAAACAAAAAACACATTTTCATTAACATAAGGAATACTCGAACCTAAAGACATCAAGTTTATTGCATTACTATGGGATATTGCTCCCTTGCCTAAACAAAATCTCTACATAGAGATAGATGATGTTAAGCAGAATTTGTCTAAATACTATGAAAAGTAAAATTTTTTGAAAAATTATCTGAAGTTATTGTTAATTTTGTTGTTGTAACATTTTTTTGTTCTTTTAGGATTAAAATAATTGCAAATTTAAAAAAAATTATTCATTACCTAGTAACAATAAAAAAGGATTAATATCCAAACGGTATTGCATCAAAGTTTTCTAGAATAACTCTCTTGTCATAAACAAAACCAAAATCTTTTGTTTCTATTTTATTTAAAAGTTCTTTAGGTTTAGAATCTCTGGTAATTCGATTATATTGTGTACTGATTTTACTATCTTTCTTTTCTAAAATATTATTTTCTTACATATTAATTTTTTTGGACGTTTCATAATTTAACGTAAATCCTTTTATTTTACAAACAACTTTACCTGTGTTGGTTTTATAACAATAACTTTATGGACCTGTTGATATCCAGTCTATTATTCATACGTCTTTGCCTAATTCGTCTGTCCAATCTCCCAATAGACAGCCTGTTTTAGCAGTGTTTTTTCCATCATCTATATAAACAATACTATCTGTGTCATAATATGCTACGCTTTTTCCTAATTTATCTAACATTTCGTATAATCTTAGTCTTGCGTTTGCAGTTGTAAAAGCAACTATAAATATATTGGTATTGAAATATTTTTTTTCAACATTTTCAACATAACAATCTTTTAACTTATAATCAATTTGTATTTATATCGTTTAAACGTATATTATCAAGTTTCTCGTCTAATAAAATTTCATAAAACCTTTTAACATCTGTAACATATTCTGTTGCACCCATATTTTGTCTTTGCCCAAATTTACCTCATAAAGAATTTAAGCATATTTTCGCAACAGCCCTCTTTCCAGGATTATTTTCTATTTTACCCAATTCAATACCTAGATTTTCTTTTACAGCTTTTCTATATTCTTCTTCTGATTCAAAATCAGCCTGCCAAGGGCTTGTTTCTAATTTAATTTTCATAAACGCTTCCACATATCCTTTAAATAAATTTGATAATTTTTTGTAAAAATGCCAAACCTCATCAATAGTTATTATTTTGTAACCCTTTTGAATTCCTTTTTTTACTTCATTGGTACACCAGGTTCCTCTGATAATTCTTTGAGATTCCGTATGAGAACATTTATCTTTTTGATTATTTAATTTTGCGCACAATTGACATAATGTAAATGTTAGTTTTTCATTACCAGATTTGGTTTTATTTTTAAAAGGTAAAACGGGGTGATACAAACCTTTTGGTGGTAAAATTGCACATTTTATTAAACCATACCAATCTGAATTGTACGTACGAGGTTTGATTATTTTAGTAGGATGTCCAAGTGGATAATCATCGTAACATTGTACTGTTGGATATAAACTGCAAATTAATATATATTTCAATTTCTTTCCTTTAACGCGCAATTTTGTTGCATTTGTTCTTCCACCAAAGAATGCGTTTCTAGGATTAGGTTCTTCCAATTGCTTAATTTCTTCTTCAATTTGTTTAATTTCTTTCTTATATTCTTTTGACATTGTCCACTCACATTCCCACATTTCTATTAAGTTATAACCAGCTTTTTTTATTTGCTCGCTGCTTTCTATTGTTTTCTCATAAAGATCTTCCATAGTTGTTTTATTCTTATTATTAATAAAATCTGAACTATAACATTTAGTACAACCATGCCAAAAACAACCGTGATATTGGTAAACAGTATTGGATTTTTCATCAAACCCGTCAGCTTTTGATCCACATATTTTCACTTCATCATTGTTCAATGAGTGTTTTATATTTGGATTATATATAGTTACAACCTTTTACTGTGTATTCCTTGTCATTTTCTTTTATTTTTGTTTGGCAGATTCCATTTTTTTGTCGTTTCCATTTATGTTTTAATATTTCAACTTCAACTATTTCAACAATTTCGACAAATTTCTCATCCACATCTGTGTTCTTTATTGCCCTCTTCTATAATTTTTTATTGATGATTTATAAATGTAGTTTTTTTCTATGTAATGTTATGCTTTTTTAATATTGATCAATAATCAATGACTTACTGTATTTCTACTTAAAATATATTTTTCTACAGCCGTCAAAAAATCGTGACATTTATGCATGGTTACCTATGCGCGAAGTTTGACGTTTTTTCACTGTGAAAAAATATTATTTTTTCACGGTTTCACAGTGAAAAAATAATATTTTTTAACTGTGCAGGCAACTCGATTTTTCAGATCATTTTGTTCCAACTTATTTCTGTTACAATTTTAGTAACACGAAAAGACATCAACAGCAACCGAAATGAAGAGACGGATCGATAATGAGAGGTAGTTTTAAAGGTTTTATAATTATACAGAACAATATTACAAAACAATAATAATAGATATTTACTTTGACATATGAAAATTAAATGTGCATGACGAAAACGTGCCCCCGTTTATCCCCAGAGGCCTGAGTGAAGACGCTTGTAAATGAAAGTTATTTTCGCCATTAAAAGAAGCCGATGTAGAAGGTTGAGTGATTTTGTTTTCTTCTGTGGAGGAAGAAGGTTGAATTTTATTGGCAATTTCAATTTTATTATTCAAAGAGTCCTCGATGTAACTTTCTGCCACTGTGCTGCTTCTCCAGCCCCCATGACGTTTAATTGAAATTAGATCACCTCCAGCATTCGCCAAAAGAGTGGCAGAGCTTCTTCTGAAGCAGTGACCAGTATATTTTTTAGGTTCGTCTTTGTTAAGCCACTTTGCAATCAAACTTGGTATCTCTCCGATTTTGTTAATTCCAACATTTTGATTCACACATTTTCCGTTGGTATACTTTAAAAATAAACGGTCACTAGTCGCCCGTGGAGGCCGCAAAGCTCTATATTTTCTGACAATTTCTATATTTTCTAAATTTGAAACAGTAAATATTCGTTCGCAGTGGGTTTTTGTATCAGGCACCTTCACAATTAAGACAGACTGTTTATCTTCTATGTCAGTTAGCTTCATTTTAACTAATTCTTCACGTCGAAGGGCTCCCGATATACCCAAAATTAGCACAGTCTATAAATAAAACGAGTTGTTTTGATTTGTATTACACTAATATGATAAGTTTACCTTCATCAGTAAATATATCTTGTCATCTGCTTCATTAATAAACTTGCTAATGTCTTCTTTGTCTAAAATTTGCGACTTCTTGCTTCTGTAACCTACGCTTTTGCTTTTCAGGTAGGGCACTAACTTCGGAAACTTACGTGTATCGATATTCTCTTTAACGTTTAAGGTGGCTTTCAACATCGCATAAAGGGCCCAGAGTGTTGGTGGCTTTAAGGTGGTAGACTTTTCTTCCAAATACGCCAACAAAACATTTTCCGTTACTTGATCAATCTTTTTCATAGAACACCACTGCCGAAACTGAAGATACGTTTTTTCGTACTGCGGTCTTGATTTAGCAGGCAAAAGATTCGACACTGCCGCGCTTGCAATTGCATCTATTTCGTTTTCGCTGCTAAAATCCATCACACTTCTTCAACAAAAATACCTATTGTAACAAATTTTTCGCAACTATCACTTTTATTTATCATCGTAACCATGCAAGCAACTCGATTTATCAGACCATTTTGTTCCAACTAATTTCTGTTACTTTTTTCTTCATCTGGAGGCTGTAGAAAAAACGTTGTTTGTATTTCGTGGCGAAATTCATGTTTTAATGGCGCCTTCGAATGTCTTTTAGGTCTCGACCTGGCGGTCTCGACTAAAATAACATTCTCAGGCGCCATTAAAAAAACACTCATTTCGCGCACTTAATACAAAAATTACTATTAGTTTTTATATGAATGCTATAATTCATATTTTAAACATTTGAGGTTGTAGGCATCAATATTATTTCGAGTTTGTGTAATGGTTCATTCGAATTTTGCAGTTATTAAAACAGAGAAAGAACTGTTTCTAAGTCGAACTTATTTCTAAGACTATGCTAGTGCAAACACCTCTCTCAATTCAAGATAGAAATATCAATGTTTCTCAAGTTAGATGACATTGATTTCTGGTAACTAAATTATGATGTTATAATTGAGAGAAATTTTTGATTTCAACAGCAGATACTATTTCTGATAACACAATAAATGAATGAGTAATTGAGTAAATGGGGAGATGAGTGAAAAAATATTTGTGTAAATTAAAATAAATTTAATTAAAACAGAATAAAATAAAGTTTACATGTTTATTGTTTCAGAAGTGAGAATTAGATAGACTAACTAGCAAATAGTCTGTGTTCATGGCACTCAGAGGAGGCTTTGCTGCTTCCCGTAAAATGTCGTTTACCGAAAAATTTAGTAAGAAAAAATGTCGCCGTAGGCGACATACTGCAGGGAGCGGCGAAGCCGCAACCGTGTGTCATGGACATACACTGTTTGCTAGTCTTTCTAATAAATGGGGAATAAAGATTGTCAGATTGATCTTGAACAAACATCTCCGAATAATGAGTCGTTATTAAGAAAATATTCCTTTTGTTAAAAGTAAAAATCAGAAATATAGAATCGGATACGTGTGTTATGATTGTAAAAAAAGACGAAATGATAAATTTACTTGTAATATATAATATGTTTTATGGATGTTCCGATACGATATAAAAAGACATTTCAAAAAAATATGGCATGAAAAATTAGAAAAATATATTAACGACTTAAAAGGATAATCTCATTCATAAATTTTTTTGAATAATTTTTTCTCTAATAAATAAATCTAATAAAACTTATTAAAAGTGATTAAAAAAAAAGGCAATTCGTCATCGAGTTCAGATAAGTGTTCATCTTTGACACATGAGTCGTCCTCGGTGGATAAATATTTTTTAACACCACAATTAAATAATGAGATTGTGCTAGATAAACTAAGTTTAAAAAAAATAAAAGCCATCGCAAAAAATATGGGGTTAAAAAACTATTCGCAATATAACTCAAAGACTAAATTAGATCTTATAAAATTAATTCTAAAAGAAGAGCTCATCAATGCAGGCAATTGGTTTAATAAATTGAATAGACTCAATATTAAAAACTTAAAATCAATTGCTGAAAAACTAGGTCTAAAGATAAAGCAAAATAGTAAAAAGACAGATCTAGTGAATCAAATTTCAGATAATGCCCTCATGACCGAAACGAATTTAAATACTGTTCTTAAAGAAATCGAGTCGCAAAGTTTAGAGGAATTATTAGAAGAAACCATGTCAAAAAACGAATCAACTCAGAATACAACGATAAAAGAATTAAGACAAATTGCTAAAGAAAAGAATATCAAAGGTTACTCTAAAATGAAGAAGGCAGAATTATTACAAAAAATTAACGACCAACCGTTTGCTTTTGAAGATAGTTATTTTACAGAGTTTTAAAAAAAAATTAAAATTAAAACAATAGAAACAATACACCAAAAGATGGAGGAAACATAAAGTTTACTATAAAGTTATATTATTGAAAGAGGAAGAATCATCCGAGTCAGATCTTTCAGACATAATTATGAAAAAAATTACTGCTGTTAGAGAGGGATTAAATGAAATGATTAAAATAGTAAAACAGAAAACAAATTCCAAAGAAGGAGATTTAATGAACATAGTGGTTAATCATCCTGATCTTTGTAATCCTATTTCAACAGGTATGTCAAGAACCTCAGATATTAATAATTTATTAAACAATATTCAAATCAAGATTTAGATATATACGGTTGTACGTTTAATGCTGAAGTAGTTAATATGCAGAGGTGCTACTAATGCGAAAAGATTGCTAAATATAGCAGAAGACTCACGAACAAAGAAATGCATAATATTGATAAAAAACAAAGATAATTTATGTTGCCCAAGAGCTGTTATTGTTGGATTAACTTATACAAATATTATACTTGGTAGAGAATATGATCATAATGATATAAGATACATAAGAATAGGAAGAAATTTACAAACCACTTTAGCTCAAGAACTATGTAATCAACTTGGGGAATATAATTAAAATTATTTTACTTTAGATGATATTGCGAAAATAGAAAGATTATTAAATATTCAAATAAAAATCGTAGCAGCCGAACGTTTTAGTTCTATAATATATTCAGGACCTGAAAAAGATGTGAAAGTTTATTTACATAAAAATGGAAATCATTTCGATACAATCAATAGTATGACAGGTTTCTACGGTTAGTCTTATTATTGTAAAAAATGTGATAAACCATATCAAATCAAAGACGACCATAAATGCAAAAAAGAAAAGAAAATGTGCCTAATGTGTTTCAACCCCAAACACGAAGAAGACTCTAGAATATATTGTGAAAAATGCAATAGATACTGTTTTAATCAAGAATGTTTAGAAAATCATTCAGAAGTTTGTGAAAGATTTCATAAATGCTTAAAGTGTAATAAAATCCTCAAAAGAGGTGGGGAAAATGTGGAAATTGTTGTAAAAAAGTTGAAATATTAAAACATAAATGTTATATGCAATGGAAACGACAAAAAGGTGGAATCTGCCAAACAAAAATAAAAGAAAATGACAAGGAATACACAGTAAAAGGTTGTACTATAATATATTCTAAGGAAAAAATTGAAAACAAAAACTGTTGGGTTTATCAATGTTGCAAAAACCACTGAATGATACGAAACCGTTTAAATGTGTTAACTGTGGTTCTACAAGGCATACAAATCATTGTACCTATACAAAAAAATATTATGGGAAATGTTATGATTCTTATTTTATTTTAAAATAATGTTAACGGGAATAGAATCAATTAATTTAAGAATTATTGATAGTAGCAATTCTGTTCAAGGACCTTTAAAAACTTCCCTAAAACATTTGGTCTAAAAGAACTTAAAAAAGGATATTTTCCACATTTCTTCAATACAACAGAAAATCAGAACTATATTGGAAAAATACCTGATACAAAATACTATGGTGTTAATTAAAATATTAAGAAGAGGATGTCTTGAATTAACAAATCAGTTTCTAGAAATTGCTAATATAGACCCTTTTAGATATATTACTATTAAGGGTGTTTGCTTGGCTATATATAGATCAAAATATATTAAGAAAGATACAATAGCTGTTGTTGATAATCTGCAAAAAGATCAATATTTTCAACTATTTTCATCTATTTCATGGTTAAATAGTTTTCATAATCCAAATATAAAACACTCATTGAACAATGATGAAGTGAAAATATGTGGATCAAAAGCTGAAAAATCCAATACTGTTTACCAATATCACGGTTGTTTTTGGCATGGTTGTACTAAATGTTATAGTTCAGATTTTATTAATAATAAGAATAAAACAACTATGGAAGATCTTTATGAGAAAACAATAGAAAGCAGCGAGCAAATAAAAAAAGCTGGTTATAACTTAATAGAAATGTGGGAATGTGAGTGGACAATGTCAAAAGAATATAAGAAAGAAATTAAACAAATTGAAGAAGAAATTAAGCAATTGGAAGAACCTAATCCTAGAAACGCATTCTTTGGTGGAAGAACAAATGCAACAAAATTGCGCGTTAAAGGAAAGAAATTGAAATATATATTAATTTGCAGTTTATATCCAACAGTACAATGTTACGATGATTATCCACTTGGACATCCTACTAAAATAATCAAACCTCGTACGTACAATTCAGATTAGTATGGTTTAATAAAATGTGCAATTTTACCACCAAAAGGTTTGTATCACCCCGTTTTACCTTTTAAAAATAAAACCAAATCTGGTAATGAAAAACTAACATTTCCATTATGTCAATTGTGCGCAAAATTAAATAATCAAAAAGATAAATGTTCTCATACGGAATCTCAAAGAATTATGTCAAATAATTCTTTCTTACTGTTGTCTTAAAAGACTCTTTTTTCAGTTTATAAGAATGACCTCTAAGTCTGTCATTGTTTTGGATTTGCAAGAACTCTCGTTTTGCTTCAGGTAACAATCCATGAGTAAGCCGAAAAATTTGAATTGCATCTGCCCTATTTTGACGAGCAAGTAGTTCTGGTAGTTTGAGTATTTTAAGGCGTTGTTCATATGAAACTTGTCTCAAACAAGATGTCCATCTAGTGACTAGGTACAGTGCTTTCTCCAGCAAATTAACATCCCTTAACAAGTAAGGTGTCCAGACTGGAATGGCGAATTCTAAATGCGCTCTTATATAAGTAATAAAGACTTTTGAGATAAAATTGGTTGAGGGATTTGGAAAAACGTGCTTTAGCAAATAAAACATTTTACGCGCTCGACCCACTGATGCTAAACATTGCTCTAACCAACCTAACCTATCATTTACAATGACCCCTAGGTCTTTGTTTGAGGATTTTACACTCAACAATGTGCCATTTATATGGTAGAGGTACTTGTTGTGTTGTTGTGGCCACACTGTAGTACACAGCATTTTGTTATATTCAGTGGTATTTGCCACTTTTAAATTAAGTTAAGTTTGTCTTGCAAGTCTGTCACAAATGGATTAGCAAATAACTCAATATCATCTGCATATGCTGAATAATGGCCCAGTGATGACAATAAATCTGCTGTATCTAACAAGAATAAAATTGGTCCAAGAACTGATCCTTGAGGGACTCCACTTAATACTGGTTTTGAGTACGAAAATTCACCGCAGACTTTAACACAATAACTTCGATTTTTTAGAAACGCTCGGATCCATTCAAGCAAATTTCCTGCTACATCATAGGACTCAAGTTTTGCTAACAACAATTCGTAAGGTACTTTATCAAAGGCTTAACTAGAATCAAAATAAATTATGTCTACAGGTTGGTTAGAATTCTAACATTTTTGTCCATAGATTTGTGCAAGATAGCAAATTTGTGACAACTGACCTGCCTGGTATAAAGCCGTGCTGATGCTCAGGTATTAAATTATTTTTTTGCATGTAATCTAATAGTACTTTGACTATAATTTTTTCCATAATTTTACAGCATTCCGACGTGAGACTTACAGGTATATAGTTAGCAGGATCAAGTTTATCTCCTGACTTGTACAAGGGCGTGATTGTTGCTTGCATCCACTCAAAAGGTAAAGTGCCTTGTAAGAATGATTTTGTCATTATTTTGGCAAGTGGACCCGACAACGAAGTAGCACAAGTTTTCAGGAGTTTGGGAGGTATCTGATCCGGACCTGGGGCTGTATTTAATCGAAGGGCACAAAGTTGGCTTTTTACCAGATCTGATGTAAAGTTAATGTGAGACAACCCACTGAATGTACCTGTAGGTATAAAAGACGGAATATTGTTTACATTGTTTAAATTGTAGGTAGCAGTAAAACTGTCAACTAAAGTGTTTCTGTATGATCGGAGCAGAGGAGACCTGAAGCATTTCGCACTAAAGAAACCGACACACGACCAGAGATAAATTTACGTACATGGGAGTAAAATAATTTTGATACATTAAATATAGAATTTTTATTATTGGACCTGGCTAACTGTAAATTTTTAGCTGGTTAAAAAATCTTTTATGAGCAGAATAATTATCTTCAGTAGGCTGTATATGGTTTACCTATTCTTAGTCGGCTTGTAAACAGTCTGGAATTTGTTTTGATACAAGTTTGTAAAATCGAGTTAAAGTGCTTCCATTGTTCTTCCACATCTAGTGAATCTAAACCATTCCAGTCGTAAGCCAAGAGAGTATTGTCAACGTACATGAGAGTAAAATAATTTTGGTTCATTTAATATAAAATTTTCATAATTGGACCTGGCTAAATGTAAATCTAATTTTAGTTGGTTAGAAAATCTTTTATGAGCAGAAAAATTATCTTCAATAGGCTGCCTTTTGAATTTTTTTACATAATTTAGTTTTGTATTTTATTATGTCAAGCATATGTTGATTTATCCATGATTTATGAAAATTAAATTAGAAACAAGCCCTTGGCAGGCTGATTTTGAATCAGAAGAAGAATATAGAAAAGCTGTAAAAGAAAATCTAGGTAGTGAATTGGGTAAAATAGAAAATAAACGATATAAATACAAATTGATTATAAGTTAAAAGATTGTTATGTTGAAAATGTTGAAAAAAAATATTTCAATACCAATATATTTATAGTTGCTTTTACAACTGCAAACGCAAGACTAAGATTATACGAAATGTTAGATAAATTAGGAAAAAGCGTAGCATATTATGACACAGATAGTATTGTTTATATAGATGATGGAAAAAACACTGCTAAAACAGGCTGTCTATTGGGAGATTGGACAGACGAATTAGGCAAAGACGTATGAATAATAGACTGGATATCAACAGGTCCATAAAGTTATTGTTATAAAACCAACACAGGTAAAGTTGTTTGTAAAATAAAAGGATTTACGTTAAATTATGAAACGTCCAAAAAAATTAATATTTAAGAAAATAATATTTTAGAAAAGAAAGACAGTAAAATCAGTACACAATATAATCGAATTACCAGAGATTCTAAAACTAAAGAACTTTTAAATAAAATAGAAACAAAAGAATTTGGTTTTGTTTATGACAAGAGAGTTATTTTAGAAAACTTTGATACAACACCGTTTGGATATTAATTAGATAAAAATATAATATAATGTATAAATATAATCTTTCAAAAAAAAATTATATACATTTTCCAAAACCAAGTATAGTAACTTGTTTATAACGTTTATACAAGTAGTAAAAGTGGGTGCATATTTAAACATTACTTATAGAAGTTGTAATAAAGTAATTACTTTTGAAATTACTGGAATGTTTTCCAGTTATTCCATTTATTTCCACTTATCTAAACGCAAACTTCAACGTTACCTGGTTAGGGAAAACGTAATTGTAACATTATAGTAACTTTATTTTGCTTAGTGGGTAGTTATTATATTGATAATGTTAATGATTCTTAATGCCCCTAAAATTAAAAAAGTTCATTTTTTACCTTTGCGGCTTCTGCCACTATCGAACTGAAACATGCACAAATACCTTCCTCCACACGATCACAGAGACACTTTCCACTATGAATTTTCTTGCGCTTTTTTCAAATAAATGAAAAATTACGTATTAACAATCCTTACAAAATACACCATTTTGCTCAATTTTAGGAGCGCTATAAGAAACGACTTTTCTCTTCTTCTATTGGTTGTCATTGTCACGTGGTATTGATAAATATTTTGAAAATTCATTTATTCCCCATATTTTGGTCTTTGTTTTTCGACAAAATACCTTAGTGTTCAGAGACGTGACCGGTCAGGTCAGGGCAGGGCCGCGCTGGACCATTTTTTAATTATTTGCTTTGAAAACATCCCTGCTTTGTTTTGCTATAACCTGTTCAGCGTGGCCATAACCTCATTTCATGGAATCGACGTGATTTTAATGTTATTGCAAAAAAGCGCAAGAAAATTCATAGTGGAAAGTGTCTCTGGCATCGTGTGGAAGGTATATGTGCATGTTTCAGTTCGATAGTGCAGAAGCCGCAAGGGTAAAAAATGACCAAAGATTTAACCAAGAATGTTAATTATAATGTTTACCATTAAGAAAATTGGGATAATTCTCAAGAATTTCTTCTATTTGTGGATCCATCTGGCTTTCGAGGAAGCAAATGGCAATATGATCGCAAGAAACGCAGATTTTATGCCAACAGTAGGAAATAAAAGTTACTAGAATGAAACGACAACCTCTCGGGAGAATCTCGAAACCCATAAATCTCTTTCTCCACAGAAGTCGCAGATCCCATACTTTTCTCTAAAATGGCGGCATATACCAACTTAACATCTATAACAGAAAATTACTAAAATTTTCCAGTTCGTGATTCAAAGAAAGTAATGTTTTGCTAGTTGAATGAAAAACAATAAAAAAAAAACAAGATTTAGTAATTATCATTTTTTATCTGCAACTAGCATCGTTGAATCACTGACTGAAAAATCCTAGTAATTTTCTATTATAAATGTTGAGTTGGTATACGCCGCCATTTTAGAGAAAAGTATGAAATCTGCGACTTATGGGGAAAGATATTTCTGGAATTAGACACAGACCCAACCTCTCTGGTGTCCATATAGACAATAGTTAAATTTGGAACTAATTTGGCGGCAAATTTGAATGTTCTACAGAAGTCGTTATCTATATGAGGTTTGTATAGCATGCCTTCTACCCTATAGAAACAGGGCAAATGTTCTGAGGGGGAGCTCATAAATTTTGCACTTTTTGAGTTGCCTTGAAAATCAGGGCGTTTTCACGATTTTTTTTGCTTTTCTGTTAGCCCGTGAAAATTAGGGTGTTTTACATTAAAAAGTGCTGTGCGCTGAAGGGGCCGATATAGTAGTTTATTACTATTACAAAATTATCCGTAATCGCTCCTTTTTGTGTAATCCAAAATAATTCCAAAACAGATTACCACGAAATCATTTAGGAATAATTGTTGGTTGCCTACATCACAACTTTTTTTCTTATAGCCATAATATATTGACCAATTGAAGGTCGTGTTTGCCCGAATAGTTTATAAAAAGAATTGTTTTTTTTTTCCCAATTTTACACAAAAAAAGTGACAATAAATTTTTGAAATGGACCACACATCAGATTTTTTTTTTTGATCTGTCAAGCGTGTTTGTCTACATTTGTCGCAAAATCAAAAACAAAAATGGACAACATAAAACCAAATATCATTCACAAAATGTAAAAAAGCACTTTGAAATTTGCATTTTTCAATCGTTTCTTTTCAGCAATGATAACATAATGAAATTCAGATACGCCAAAGATCTTGATACCTATCCCGGAGTCCACAACAATTTGAATGCATTCTACATTCAAATGCGTCAAGAAGTCGAAAATTTACGCATTCCTTATATCAAGGTACTTACCTTTTCTTTTTGTTTGATTTTTTGATAGTTTTCTTCGAGGCTCGCCGAGAAAAACTCCGCGAACTTTTCATTCAAGATTTCCTCCAGGAAGAAAAGGAATTGTCAGAAGTCGGGTTCGGTTATATCAACACCCAACCATAACTTTATAACAAATTTTATTACAAATAAATATTCATGAACCTTTATCTATGTACAGAATAAAATTGAATAAACATCACCGCAATTTTTTTTTTCTCTAATAGGAACAAACTACTAAAATACACTCTTCGCAAAAAAATTATAACTTCTTGGAAAAATGACATATATTTGAAAAATATTGCCTATGCTTTAAAATGGCATTAAAAATAAAATCTTTTTTTTTATGTATAAAACTTGCAAATAGTACTACGACTAAACTTTCATCATTGTTTTATTCTAATTGAAGTGTTAACATCATCTTCGTCATGCACTTCGGAAGCCGTAACATCGGATTTCTTTTCATAAACAGGACCACTCTCTCCTCTTACATACTCTTCAGTTACATGAACTCCGCGAATATCCGATCCAGGAATCTCAAACATCGGTTCTAAAAGTAAAGACTCCATGATTGCTCGAAGACCTCTAGCGCCTGTTTTTCTTTCCATCGCTAAAGTCGCAACTGCTTCTAATGCTTCAGGACTGAATGTCAACTCGCATTGATCCATCGCTAATAAACGCTGATACTGAGGCAAAAGAGCGTTCTTCGGCTCTGTTAATATTCTAACCAGCATGGTTTTGCTCAAGCTGTGGAAAGGTACCAAAACTGGGAATCTTCCAACAAATTCCTGCAATGATAAAAATAAAAATAATACAGAGAATATGAAGAATCTAAGAAGTATGAAAAAAAAAAGAGTGGAAAGAAAAATCCAATATAAATAACCCCAAAAAATCGCGATTATGAAAAGCTAAGAGAATTCAGAAAAAATAAGAAATTAAAGCACTCTAATCTGAAAAATGAGAAAAATTTTGAATGTCTAAATAGTTCAAAGACTCAAAAACAAAGTAGAAAACCTAGAGATATAAGAATTAAGAATTTTAAAGTATTTAGAGAATACAATAAATATTATACATCAAGTGAATTAAACATACATTTATTCACGAAAAGATTACGAGCACGCCAGAGCGAGTGAGATCATCTCTTTGAGTGAGTAACATGTTTAATCACGTAGCGTATACAGGGTGTTTATGCTAACTGTCTACAATAGCTAACATTTTTATTTGATTTTGAGAGTAATTTTTGACATGCGGAGATTTTATGATATTTTTTTAGAAAAATACGATGGTGTTGACAGAAAAACAATTGAGCACCTACAGTTGAAATAAACACTAGAACTTCTAAGACATTTTCAAAATAGAATATCTCAAAAACAAATGACTTTAGAATATTTGAGTTTTAGAACTTTTTTGTTTAATTCAACATGATTGTTTCGATGCGCCAAAAAAATCACGTCATTCCATTTAAAATAACAAAGTTGTGGTGTTTTTTCGGATTGTAGATGCTCAATTTTTTTTTGTCAACAGCATCGAATTCTTCTTAGAAAATAATAAAACTCTTCCATTTGAACTATTACTCTCAGAAGTCGAATAAAAAAGTTAGCTATTGTAAACAGAAAGCATGAACAGCCTATATATGATTTCAAACAATTTTGAGAAAATTTTGATTAAAAAAGAATCGATTGTTTATATTTTTTCATTCTTATGACAGTGGTGCTTGGTGGTATTGTTTTGTGAAAAAATGTTTAGAATTTTGGAAGATACAGACAAAAACGAAAATAACGTTGTTGTTCCGTCAGCAGTTCAAGAAGCTATAAGCAAAGTGGGCCTGGCTGAATCGAAACACTATTTAAAAAAAAAAAATATGCAGATTTTTCCGAATGGAGAGAGAGAAAGCACGCAAAAGCATTCGATGAAAAAATAATTTTGGCTTATATTCTGAAACGACTCAAAAATGCGAAATTTTTGTCACTGTGGTCGTATTATTCCCAATTGATGAAAATGTTAGCAGCTAAGAAGAATATTGATATAAGCAGTTTTGTGACATCATCAAGTGTCAGCTTTGCTAAAGCAACAGTCTGTAGGTCATGGACCAAAGAAATCCAAGGTTTTCACAATCGAAGAATTGGATACTGCCTTCGATGTTGAATATTTACTGCTAAAGGTTGTTTTAATTGTTGGAGTTTTTGGAACATGTAGAATTGGTTGCCATATCAGTCAATCATGTTGATGACAGGTGCAACGTAATTGTAGTGGAAATTTCAGACACAAAAACTTTTAAGCTCAGAACATTTACCATCATCAGTGGAAGTAATTCTGAGCGTGCTATTGATAGAATGGTTCATCAATTACAGAAACAAAAAATACACGCTACAATCTGTAGGAATAAATATTTTTTCAATTTTTCCCAAAAAATTGCAGAATTTCTTGGTCTTCAAAATCCACAAGAATATGCGGGTCACAGCTTCGGACGTTCGAGTGCGACTCTACTGGCAGACTCTGGGGCAGATTTAGCAGTTGTAAAAAGACACGATAGGTCGCGTTCAAATAGTGTTGTGGAGGGATACACAGAAGATTCCTCAATAATAGAAATCTATTCCAAATTAATCAATAAAACGAAATTATGAAACTGTATCACTTTTTGATTTGAAATGAAATTATTGTTTGTTTTTTTTTAATTTTGATAGTATAAACTAAAATAATTAAAAAAAAATGTGATTATCAAAACTATGAAATTAATTGAAAGTTCGCGCAAAACTAAATTAATGTCCAAACAAAATGCACCAAGTTCAAAAAATTGTTTTTTTTTCCAATTCCAAATAAATTGTGTCGAAAAGTTCAGTTTTTGAGAGATATTTAAGCCACGCTTTCGAGTAGAAAGTTCCAGTAAAATGTTCAAGACTTCAGCTATAGTTGGAGTTCTGAATCTCAGCGATTTCCTTGTGAACAAAGTGCAAATAAACTGCGAAATTTATGCTATGTGTAATTTAAGAAATAAAACAAAATTACTGTTATTGAATTGTGAAAGCCAAAAATAATTTCGGCTTCACAGAATTAAACAAAAAAAATCAGATAGAAGCATGCTTGTTCAGAATTGAACTTCTAAATTAATCAAAAAGCTAAATCACTTTTTCATAGGACAAATAAACTCGCTTTTCTATCTAGAAACATATTCTCAAATTTCAGGATTCTTTCAAATTTGAAGATAATGTTTTTAATCTTTAATCTTAAGAGTTAAAATCTTAAGTGCGAGTGAGATTTTTTTTAAACTTTATATAGAAAATCAATCAATTTACGACTTAAGACCACTTGGTAAAGAATTGCATAAAAGTAATAGACAATCGAATACCAACAAACGAAAATTTTTTGAAATAGAAAAACTGTTTTTTGAACTAGAACGCGAGGAATCTGTAACGCAATCTTAGTTGGTTTTTCATGAAATTATCAATTTTAAAATTATTCCTGCAGAAATTAATGCTCTCCAATTAATAAACAAGAAATTCACGCCTGTTGATTTTTTCAATCATTTTTTTGTCTCGATTCTTATTTCAACTCAAGTCTTCTTGATTTAAAAAAAAATCGTTTTACTTTAATTTTATTCCAATAAACCTAACAAAGAAATAATAAAAATAAGATACAAAATCTCAAAATAATTTAAATGATTTTTTGCTTGAGAATTTTAGAATTATAAATCAAAATCTAACGCTTTATGTGATTGGAAATAGAAGCAAAATTAATGTAATTAAATTTGTAAAAAATTTATGAAGTCGAAATCAATTATTATTATAATTAACTTATTGTTTGGTAGAAATTCAGTGTTTTCAATTATATTCCAAATTAATCAAAAGACAGAAATTATGAAACTGTATCCTTTTTTGATATGAAATGTGATTATTGTTTTTATTTAATTTTGACAGTATAAACTGACATTATTAACTCCATAAGCAGTCCATGATTCACAAGTGAAATCAAAGCGTTTGATTCACTCAAGTTTCAATGAAGAACAACATTTTTTATTATATTTATTATAAATATTCAGATTCAACTATTATTTGTCTTCAAAATGTGTGAAATAAAAGTTACAATTTATCAAATTACTAAAATTTAAGTCTAATCCACGATGAATGAGCAAAGACTCCTACCATATAATCATAAGAATTCTGCCCAAGTAACCGATTTCTCTAAAACTTTACACAATCAAAGGTCATTACCAAAAACTTAATCACAGTAATTTTTTGAGAAACAAAAATTGATTTTTCGATTTTATTTTTTTTCACGAGAAGTTCAGAACGGATTTGAATATAAAAATAAAAGTACTTCTTAGAGACTATCTACTGCATTACTGTTTAATATATTTAACTAATCAAAAACATAAAAATGGCGTCATTTTATATTCTAAATGGGATTTGTATGGTCACAGAATCGTTTCGCTAAAACTAAATGCCTGTATCTAAAAAGAGCAACTTAAAATCGATTTTCTAATATACTTGTTGAATTTTTAATTTGGTGGCCAATAACTGAAAAAAATTAAAAACTAATCAGTTAACCCATACGCTTCTGCCGTTTAACCATGAGGTGACTACCTAAGGAAACAATTTTTTTAGACACTCTACGACCTGAAATCTTTTGTCAGAATTTTTTGTGAAACACATTTATAATTTCTTGGTTAACATCATAAAAAATAATTAATCTAATTTATTTATGTATAAGGATTTGGAAATAACAATATTTGTGAAAATACTTTTTAGACTAGCGGTTATGAGGTAATATGTAAACATTTATTGAAAAAAAAAAAAAACTTGATGACAACATAAAATCAGTGGATTTGAATAAAAATAAAAACTCATGTTTTGTTGATTTTTCTGTTTGGTGCGAATAGCTGAAAAATAATCAAAATTAATTATACTATGTATTTAAATAGATATTGCTTCACTATATAGGTATGTGCATTAATTGTTCGTCACTTTCATCATCTAACAGAAAATTTCTTGCCATGAAACAAGTAAGTACCTACATATATACTTATAATTATGAATGATCATTGTTTCAATAAAATGTATACAATCATAAGTCAAATGTTGCAAAGTGTTCTCACTAGTATTCTGGGCAGACATAGTTCTCAGAAGAATTTTCTTGAATTGTGAGTTTCTTGTTGAATTAAAAAGTCAGTTCTTCTTCAACTTCTGCAAGCTTATATCAATATAACTGTTAGTTTAAATTTTTATAAGGCTTTTGAATTTTTTTTGTCTTTTAAGTATTCACTGATTTTCAAATATGGAAATAAAATGTTCGTTATGTTCAACGTTTTTCCACAAGAAAAATTTACATTTTTATCTAGTCAATGCAGAAATTGCTACTTATTTCAAATATGAGAAAAATATTCTTCTAAGATCAAGAATTTGCAAAACATGTTACGATAAATACAGTACACATAAAAAATCTGAACTCACAGAAGAAAAGAAATCGACATTACATTCACATTCGGAAGAGCAATCAGATGTTTCTTCTGATTTTGATTTATGCTTAAGCCTTCTGGTACAAACACAGAAGAGACAAGTCATTGAAAAAGACATTCCCTGCGTAGCAGCCACTCACAGTCGTTGTATGGTATGGTATGTAGGATTTTAAGAAAAATAATATCCAGGCTGTAAAGGATAGTGTTCGGTTAAACTGTAATCTGAAAAATAATCTACATATACTAAAAAACAACAGAATTTGCTCTGAAAAAACGTCATTTTAGCAGATTGTTTACAAAGAGTTTATGTAATTTCTGATACATCATTTATACCCATTTCGGATTACGAATTGTTTTTCCAACAATTAGCCAAAAGCAAAACATCTTTTTTGGACGCTTAGCCAAACTTGATTTGACTGAAAAAGAGTTTGGAGATGTCATTGGTTACACAAAAAGTCAATTTATTGAAATTGAAAAAGAATTACAGCTAAGAAATATTCGAAAAACAGTGGAAGAAACAGGTAGAAATCTGTATCAAGTTCTAGGAGTCTTCTTAGCAAGAATGTGTACGAATATGTCTCAGAGTTTGTTAGCGCACATGTTCGGCCTCGCTAACCAACTGTATCTTCGTATTGCAAACAAACAGTTACAAGCTTTTTCAAAACTTCTGGAAGTGAAATTTGGACCAGAAAATATTGGAATAGAAAATCGCACAACAAAAATTGCAGCAAAATTTTTTGGCGAAGAAAATGTTATGTTAATATTTGATGGTCCTTGTAGTTACACTCAGAAATCAAAAAACTCCAGTTTCCAGCGAAAATCATATAGCATGCAAGAAAAACGAAATTGTGTAAAATCTTTTACAGTTTGCACAACAACAGAGCATATTATCGACTTTTATGGCCCATTTGAAGCCACTAGGAATGATGCAAATATTCTAGAACATCTTTTAAAAACCAACAAACATTTGGCTGAACTTTTTGGATGTGGTGTGGCAACAACCACCACAACAACAACATAGGGAACTATTTTCGAGTTACTGCATATCTTGAAAACAAATATGGAAAACCGCCTTCATCCGGAAACGGCGATATAGATATTGCAGAAAAAATGTTATCCATAACATCTGATATGAATGAACTGAAAGATTACGTTGAGGAAAATAATTAGAAGTAACGCTTCTTTTGACTCTCTTACAGTTGATATTGTTATCAATTTCCCCGTTTTGTTATACCAAGACTTGGAGGATTTTTTTACAGGGAAGTTATCAACTGAAATTAGTAGCTTCATATTTAACCAAGTTTTTAGGAAATAATAAACTAGAGAAAGTTGGAATAATTGAAACTGCTGCAAACTTGATAAAAGTGAAAATGCCTTCTAGGCATTCGAATAATAAAAATTATAATCTGTTCATCGCATATAATAAAGAAAAAATTCCGAGTCCTGTGGGCTTATTAAATAAATTGTTTAATGACAAGGAATCTTCTATGGCAATGACTATTTAAATCCAAAATCTAATTAATTTCGATAATTATTTAATCTATTCGCTCTTAATAAACAAAAATTAACAGAACGAAGTTGAGTTTATTTTTATTCAAAACTCAGTGATATTATTTTCCCATCGAGTTTTTTATTTAATAAATGTTTACATATTACCTCATAAGAGCCTCTAAGTATTTTCACAAATATTTTTTATTTCCAAATCCTTATACGAAAATGAATTAGGTTAATTATTTTTCATGACGTTAATCAAAAAATTGAAAATTTGTTTCACAAAAAATTCTGACAAAAGATTTCAGGTCGTAGAGTGTCTAAAAAAATTGTTTCCTTAGGTAGTCACCTCATGGTTAAACGGCAGAAGCGTATGGGTTAACTGATTAGTTTTTAATTTTTTTCAGTTATTGGCCACCAAATTAAAAATTCAACAAGTATGTTAGAAAATCGATTTTAAGTTGCTCTTTTTAGATACAGGCATTTAGTTTTAGCGAAACGATTCTGTGACCATACAAATACCATTTAGAATATAAAATGACGCCATTTTTATGTTTTTGATTAGTTAAATATATTAAACAGTAATGCAGTAGATAGTCTCTAAGAATTACTTTTATTTTATATTCAAATCCGTTCTGGACTTCTCGTGAAAAAAAATAAAATCGAAAAATCAATTTTTGTTTCTCAAAAAATTACTAACAAAAAAATTTAAAATTTGCTGTGATTAAGTTTTTGGTAATGACCTTTGATTGTGTAAAGTTTGAGAGAAATCGGTTACTTTGGCAGAATTCTTATGATTATGTGGTAGGAGCCTTTGCTCATTCATCGTGGATTAGACTTAAATTTCAGTTATTTGATAAATTGTAACTTTTATTTTACATAGTGTAAAGACAAATAATAATTGAATCTGAATATTTATAATAAATATAATAAAGAATGTTTCACCAAAACTAAATGCCTGTATCTAAAAAGAGCAACTTAAAATCGATTTTCTAACCTACTTTTGGATTTTTAATTTGGGGCCAATAACTAAAAAAAATTAAAAAGTAATTAGTTGTCCATACGCACCTGCCGTTCAACCATGAGGTGACTACCTAAGGAAACAATTTTTTTAGACACTCTACGACCTGAAATCTTTATCAGAATTTTCTGTGAAACAAATTTTCAATTTTTTGGATAACATCATAGAAAATAATTCATCTAATTCATTCCACTATTAAAATTTGGAAATAGAAGATATTTGTGAAAATACTTCTTAGAGGCTCTTATGAGGTAATATGTAAACATTTATTAAAAAAACTCGATAGAAACACAAAACCATTCTGTTGATTTTTTTATCAAGAACGAACAACTCAAAAAATTACCAAAATTAATTATTGTCACTGTCCTCACCTAAAACCACAGAAGATTCCTTGTCATTAAACAATTTGTTTAATAAGCCCGCAGGACTCGGAACTAATTGTTTTTGCTTTCGTCCGAAAACGGCGATACAGATATTGCAGAAAAAATGTTATCCATAACATCTGATATGAATGAACTGAAAGATTACGTTGAGGAAAATAATTAGAAGTAACGCTTCTTTTGACTCTCTTACAGTTGATATTGTTATCAATTTCCCCGTTTTGTTATACCAAGACTTGGAGGATTTTTTTACAGGGAAGTTATCAACTGAAATTAGTAGCTTCATATTTAACCAAGTTTTTAGGAAATAATAAACTAGAGAAAGTTGGAATAATTGAAACTGCTGCAAACTTGATAAAAGTGAAAATGCCTTCTAGGCATTCGAATAATAAAAATTATAATCTGTTCATCGCATATAATAAAGAAAAAATTCCGAGTCCTGTGGGCTTATTAAATAAATTGTTTAATGACAAGGAATCTTCTATGGCAATTTAAATCCAAAATCTAATTAATTTCGATAATTATTTAATCTATTCGCTCTTAATAAACAAAAATTAACAGAACGAAGTTGAGTTTATTTTTATTCAAAACTCAGTGATATTATTTTCCCATCGAGTTTTTTATTTAATAAATGTTTACATATTACCTCATAAGAGCCTCTAAGTATTTTCACAAATATTTTTTATTTCCAAATCCTTATACGAAAATGAATTAGGTTAATTATTTTTCATGACGTTAATCAAAAAATTGAAAATTTGTTTCACAAAAAATTCTGACAAAAGATTTCAGGTCGTAGAGTGTCTAAAAAAATTGTTTCCTTAGGTAGTCACCTCATGGTTAAACGGCAGAAGCGTATGGGTTAACTGATTAGTTTTTAATTTTTTTCAGTTATTGGCCACCAAATTAAAAATTCAACAAGTATGTTAGAAAATCGATTTTAAGTTGCTCTTTTTAGATACAGGCATTTAGTTTTAGCGAAACGATTCTGTGACCATACAAATACCATTTAGAATATAAAATGACGCCATTTTTATGTTTTTGATTAGTTAAATATATTAAACAGTAATGCAGTAGATAGTCTCTAAGAATTACTTTTATTTTTATATTCGAATCCGTTCTGAACTTCTCGTGAAAAAAAATAAAATCGAAAAATCAATTTTTGTTTCTCAAAAAATTACTAACAAAAAAATTTAAAATCTGCTGTGATTAAGTTTTTGGTAATGACCTTTGATTGGGTAAAGTTTGAGAGAAATCGGTTACTTTGGCAGAATTCTTATGATTATGTGGTAGGAGCCTTTGCTCATTCATCGTGGATTAGACTTAAATTTTAGTAATTTGATAAATTGTAACTTTTATTTCACACATTTTGAAGACAAATAATAGTTGAATCTGAATATTTATAATAAATATAATAAAAAATGTTGTTCTTCATTGAAACTTGAGTGAATCAAACGCTTTGATTTCACTTGTGAATCATGGACTGCTTATGGAGTTAATAATGTCAGTTTATACTGTCAAAATTAAATAAAAACAATAATCACATTTTATATTAAAAAGTGATACAGTTTCAAAATTTCGGTTTTTGGTTGATTTGGAATAGAGTTGAAAAACTTGAGGAACTGAATTCCTACCAAACACCTAACTTGCTTCTTTTATTTCACTGCATTGTTGATAAAATAATTTATTTCGACTTCATAAATTTATTAAAAATGATGATTGAAAGATGATTGAAAAAATCAATGAATTTCTTGTTTATTAATCGGAGAACAATAATTTCAAGAACGAATGATAGAATCAAGAAAAAAAATCTCAATAAGCGGGAAAAAACAAGAACTAGATACTGAAAAATCTAAAACATCTTAAGAATGTGAAAATCCCATAAGTTTAGAAAGGCTGAAGATTTAAGAATAATCTAGAAAATGTAAAAAATCGAAAAATGCAAAATCTAGAAGAAATAAAAAAATCTGACGAATAAAATGATCCGAGAAATATGAAATGCAACTGAAGAATATTTGATATTCAAAAAACAGCTAGAGAAATTATTCAAATCTGAAGAAATGTTAAAAAAAAAATGTAATAAGGAAAAATTGCTTAAAATAACGAATTCGCGTGGAAGGTTCCAAAAAATCAAAAACGTCTAAAAGTATCTAGAGAACCTAAAGTAAAAGATCGAAAAAATCTTTAGTAATGCGGAGGTTTAAGGACACGAGGCTTGCCAAGTGCCGATGATAAAAAATAATTAGAAAAAAAAAAATTAATATTGCCCCCATCCATTTTCTAATTTTTCATTTAAGACGATCAGAATGACTTATTGAAAAAATCAAAATCAAAACTTACAGGAATCATCCCAAAATCAATGAGATCTCTAGCTTGTACTTGCTTCAAAGCCGCATCCTTCTCCATATTTTCCTCTTCTGCTGTCTGAGAAGATTGATAAAGCACTGCTTGTTGAGACACAGCCCTTCGGCCTTGACCACTATTAACCGGTGCACCAAAACCAAGATACTAAAAAAAAAAAAAAAAAATAACTGAACGAAAAAACACAAAATTCTCCTACTCACATTTTCGTTATTTCGCCTTTGAATTAATCGTTCTAATCCATTATAAGCCCCACTAGCAACAAATAAAATATTCGTAGTATCGACTTGTATAGTCTCTCCTCGTAATTTTCTTGGCGAATTACGTTCCGGGACATTGACTATAGTACCTTCTAACATTTTCAACATCCCCTGTTGTACTCCTTCACCTATTACAACAAATTATAACTAATAATTAAAAAAAAAAAAAGATAAAAATTTCAACCTCCAACATCTCTCAATTGATGTATTCCTGGCACAGCTCCAATTTTATCAACTTCATCTAAAAATACAATACCAATTTGAGCTCTTTCAACGCTAAAACCAGCATCTTGTAATAATTTCCCAATCACACTTTCAATATCTTCACCCACATAACCGGCTTGAGTGAGAGTTGTACAATCGCAAATAGCGAAAGGGACGTCCAAACACTGAGCTATTGTCTGCGCTAGAAGCGTCTTACCTTGAATAATAATGTCGATAAAAACAAAATTGAAAAAATTAAAATTAGTGAAAGTACCAGATCCTGTCGGTCCTAGCAATAAAATGTTACTTTTTTCCAATTTTAATTCATGCGTTGTTCTATCTAAAATTTCCGACCCGGTAGCTGGCCGATGTGTTGAATCCTGTCCTGATAAATTCGACCCGATCATATTTCCATGCCCCAGGCCTGTTATATGAAGAAGATCTGCACATGAGATAATCGTACTTGAAAATTCCATTAAAACAATTTAATGAAATTTTCAATATAGGAAGAAGAGTCATTAATTATACTATATAAATCGAGTTGATTTTTTGGTCAAAAGAATTACGAGTAGGCCAATATTTGCGACAAAGCGGACAATTTTAATAAGAGTAAGAGAGAAAAAAAAGTGAAAATGGCCAATCCCAGAAGCTCCACTTCAGGAGGACATTTGTAATACTGAAAAACTCTCTTTATTTGACAGCTGTGTTTTTTTTTTCATTAATTTGCTCTCAGTTCATGAATTTGAAGCAAATCACGATTTGCTCAGCCAGATGGTACTGAAGTTACTTTTAAATTTGAGTCTTACATTGATGTCTGTTAATATTTCTGACCTGACCGTGATTAGTTGAATTGAAGCGTTCTTTTCTTGGATGCCGTTTTGCTTTTTGAGATTTTTTTATCAGTGGATCATGGCGATTTATTGAATCTTCTCTGGGTGAAACATTGAAAGTCAGAAAAAATAATTTTGAAGGAATCTATATAATAAATAATCTAAAAGAATTAAAAAACTGAAGGCTTAATACTAAATATCTGAAAATTTGAATAATTTACAAAACCCAATCTTTTAGGAATCTGAAGAAATTTAAAAAATACAGGCTGATTTATATAGAGGATAGTGGCCTTATTATTGAAATCCTAAAATGAGAAAAGTCTTTATATTGCGTTCGTTATTAATCTGCATAAGAGACGGCTATGAATATCAGATTTTAAGGCGTCCACACTGGTGACATGGGTTCATAAATCATTCTAATAATTTTCTTAAGGGTTGCAAATTTGCAAATTGCAAACTTCAGGGAGACTGATGTTACTCTATCAATTGCCATAAAGCATATTCATTTGTTTTTTACAACGATATAGCAATTGTTCAAAATTTAATTCTCTTCTCTTCTGCCAATAAAAATTTTTGAGATATTTCCAAATAACTGCATTGACATTTACCGATTATCTTATGACAGAAAATTAGTGAAACAAATGCCTTGGCATTCTACTTGAAAAAATCAAGTTATCCATGATTGAATATTCTTAAATTTGAAAATCAAGATTTTGACAGATGAATATGCAATTAGGTAATTAAGTATGTCATTTTTAATCTACTAAATACTAAAAACAGTTGACTTCCAGCTCACTTAGTTTTTGAACAATTTTTATTTTTCTTGAATACTGCTATATTCCGTTCGTTATTGATGTACATAAAGGACGGCCATGGAAATAAGATTTGAAGAATTTGAAGTTGGAAATTACAATTACAAACTTCAGGCACATTAATGCTTGTTTACTTTAAATTTTGACGTTAGGAGTATAAAGCGTCGCTTAGGTTTAGTAACTAGCTTTAGTGGCAAAATTAAAGCCGCATTTAGACTTTCTGTCTTCTTAATGCACATTAATAACAAATGGATTATACTTGAAAAATGCAATAATATACAGTGTGTCCATATTTCGATACTCACCACTGGGATCTCGGTTATTAGAAGAGATAGAGCAACGGTTAAATAAAGAATATTTTGCATAATTTAATGCTAAAGACAAATCCCAAATTCATTCAATTTTTTTCAGTTCTGAAATTTTTTGGAAAAACTGAAATTTGCCGATTTCGATAAGGCCTTATGTTGCCACTTTCAAACTTTAATATTGTTAGGACTCTTTTTTGAAACTAATATTTTGTTGTTAGCGGGAAACTTCGATTCTTATTTGTTTCTGAGTTACTAAGCTCAACTGTTATTTTTTTTTATAGTCCTTGGAAAAAGCTTTTCAAAAATGTATCTATCACATGTTACAAACAGATATTAACAAAAAATAAATTTAACACTGATAAAAATCAGTAGGCTATGGAATTTTAGTGTCATTATTAAGCAAATTAAGTAAAGCTTTTTTCAAAGACTATTTGAGTAATTTAGAATCCAATATGCCTTCCATAAGAAAAACAAAAGATAGTGTTACTAACTTGGAAACAAATGAGAATCGAGAGTTTTTATTAGCACTAATAAATTTATTCATTAAAAAGTGTACAAGTTTAGAAAACGTCATCGAATAACTGCTAAAAATTGGAATTAGCAAATTTGTTTTTTCAAAATGTCTCAAAACTGAGAAGAACCAGAATGAGGAAGTTTCCAATTTTCTAAAATACTGTTTTTCCTCAATAACATTTTAGTATTTTAGACAAATAAGACAATATTATTTCGATATCTTTATAAACATAGGAGATTTTAATCATCTCCAATATTTTTTTTATACTTTTCATTTTAAAATGTTTAGGATCAAAAACATCTATAGTTTTTTCTGTGATTTTAGCTTCCAAATAACTAATATTTCAGTTAGTTTTCTATGGTTTTCTGTATGTAACAGTATAAAGACCTGTATTTTTATCATTAAAATATTGAAATACTTATTGATAGTTTTGAAAAGATTTTTTTTAATTCGCTATTCTATTTTATTATAAATTGAAGCAGACAAAAAATAATTAATTGAAGTAGTTAGGTATATTCCATTCGTTATTAATGTGCATCAAGAACACTGAGAAACTCTGAATCCGACTTTAACTTTGTCACTACAACTAGTTACTAAATGTAAACGACGCTTTATATTCCTAACCCCAAAATTTAAAATAAACAAATATTAATCTGCCCAAAGTTTGCAATTTTCAACTTCAGTTGAATTTGCTGCTAACCGTAAAGAAAATACCTAGAATGATTTATGAACCAATGTCACCAGTGCAGCCACCTAAAAATCTGATTTCCATGGCCGCCACTTATGCACATTAATAACGAATGGAGTATAGTTATTAAATTTTTGTTGTCTTTGCGCTTTGAGTAATTGTGATTCCAAAACACTTAATTAAATGAAATTAGGGCTCAAGCCATACTTCTGAACCTTCATAAAATTGTTTGGTCAAACTGCCGAAATGGCGTGAAACAAAACAATCAAACCATCAAAATGTAACGTCACAGCTCTAGCGTGACAGACAATTTAATGAAAATTTGATAGTTTAACAAGAACCTAAAAATTTTTTTTTCTGTATCAAAAACCTTTTTACGCCTTTTTTCTATAAGTTAAAGATTATTTTATAACAGGATGCTGAAAAAGAACCTCCTGTTATCTTATGAAACGATATTCTGAAACTGACATTTCTATTGAAATTTACACAACTGTTACAATTTGTAATAAATCGTTAAAGTCAAAATTTTGATTAATATGCTTTTAGGAATAAAAATATTTGTTAAATGTGAAATTAATTTTATGACAATGGTTGTTTCCAGTGCTCTTTTTATATTTAAAGAGGAAGAGAAATTTAAACAGATGAAAACCATAATTATAAACTGGCAAACATGAGGTACGAACAATAAATGAAAATTCGCAATATACCACGAATCCAATCAATTTAATTAATTAAAATAATTGGGTTTTATGTACTTGCAAATTGTACAGAGTGGGCCAAATTCGATGTCCTAACAGGAGATCTCGGTAAGTATCAAAGCTAACAAAAAAACTGATGGCACATTTTCGATCAACTTCAACATCAAGAAATAACACATAGAGCAGCAAATTAATCAAATCATCGTTCATTGACACCAGGTAGCTACGATTTTGATGCACCAAAATGATATAATTTTCGTAAACCGTTTTGCAGTCTTTATTTTCGTGAATAAACACATAACTATATACAGGGTGTTTCAAAAGTGTAGGGTAAAATTTCAACCACAGATAGTGATTCTGAAATGATTAAAATGTGCGAAAGAAAATTTGTTCTATCTCAAAGAATAACTATTTTATAGCCTCCTGAAGTTCATTATGGAATCTGAAACTCTAAACTATATCTTTTGAACGGTTAGACGAATAATTTTGTAATTTTGCACAAAAACTAATCAAAAAGTATACTTTCGAATGGTGCTGGCAAACTTCTGATATAAATATGCAATTTCCGGTTACAACACTTCCGATGCAGTTTTTAGTATAAAACTTTTTTTTCTTCTGGTCAAGTCCATATTTTTATGTGAAAATCTGATGCGCCAATGAATTCTGTACAAAAAAGGTATACCTATCTTAAGTGTCTAAAATGCATCGTTTTCGTAAAATCTGAATTTAAATAGAAGACTGCATTTTTAAATTTCACTTCAATTATGGAAGTTGATCACCATTTGTTACCTTGGAAACACTATCCAGAAAATTATTGACACGTGCTCCATCACATCCATTCATAAACCTAAGAAAAATTTGCAAAATTCAAGGTTTAGAAACTTAAAATTCTGTTTTATTCTTGATTATTTTATTTAACGAACATTTTTACATGATTATTGAATGCTGAAGCGGCACAGTCTCCACTGAAACAAACTAAATCACATTCACATCACTATCACTATCTGTCCCAGAAATTATGCTATTTTCCCTATTTTACTCTATTCTGAGTCCAAGATGTATCTTTTTTTTTGACTTGTTGTATAGTTTATAAATTTCCGTTTAACAGCGACCGACATAACCTCAAACTTTTTCATCACTTATTAAGAAAAATCACAAACGATGAAACAGTCTTGTCTAATGAGATTCTTTTCAAAAACAAGTCAATTTTAATTAACAAAATGAAAACTAAATAACTTATCGATTGTCATTAATTTTGAATTCAATCTTGAAGTCTTAAGCTTAACCGTTAACGCAACCTGCGCAACGCAAAGTAGTTGACAATGTCGTTCAGTTAGATGACGTTGTGGTGCTTTTTAGTTCTCCATGGCGCATAGCGAGGGCTCTGTTACATTTTTTTTTATTTAATCTAAATTTAATTTTAGTATTGAACTAGCACGTTTTGATAGATAGTAAATTTGCAGTTTTAGAATAAAATAAAATCTCGAACACACTACTGATGTAACAATGCTAAAACAGCTCTAGATGTCTTTCAAACTAACACATACGATTGTTAAGCTTTTGTTAAAATTCTTTTGGTATGTGATAGCTCTTGCTGTCTTTACTACGGCTCAGAAAGAAGTCTGAAAATGAAAGCTACATCTTGGACTCAGAATAGAATAAAATAGGGAAAATAGTATTATTTCTAAGACAGATAGTGATAGTGATTTAATTTGTTTCAGTGGAGACTGTGCCGCTTCAGCATTTCTCAATAATCATGTCAAAATGTTCGTTAAATAAAATAACCAAGAATAAAACAGAATTTTGAGTTTCTAAACCTTGAATTCTGCAAATTTTTCTTAGGTTTATGAATAGATGTGATGCAGTACGTGTCAAAAATTTTCTGGATAGTGTTTCCAAGGTAACAAATAATGATCAACTTCCATAATTAAAGTGAAATTTAAAAATGCAGTCTTCTATTTAAATTCAGATTTTACGAAAACGATGCATTTTAGACACTTAAGATAGGTATACCTTTTTTGTGTAGAATCGATTGGCGCATCAGATTTTCACATAAAAATATGAACTTGACCAGAAGAAAAAAAAGTTTTATACTAAAAACTGCATCGGAAGTGCTGTAACCGGAAATTGCATATTTGTATCAGAAGTTTGCCAGCACCATTCGAAAGTATACTTTTTGATTAGTTATTGTGCAAAATTACAAAATTATTCGTCTAACCGTTCAAAAGATATAGTTTAGAGTTTCAGATTCCATAACGAACTTCAGGAGGCTATAAAATAGTTATTCTTTGAGATAGAACAATTTTTCTTTCGCACATTTTAATCATTTCAGAATCACTATCTGTGGTTGAAATTTTACCCTATACTTTTGAAACACCCTGTATTTTCAATATCAGACAAAAATGCTTTTTTTAAATATAACATCCAACTATGATTTGTATTGAAAGAAATACAACTTTATGTTATAGCACAAATATTAAAAATTGAAATAAACTGATCAAGCCTTAATAATGTTCAAATTATTTTTCAATATTTCCAAAGTTAACTGAGATACAAGCTTATGTTGAAAATAACAAAAAATCTGTTTTTGTCTATAGCTTCAAAATAAGAGACGATTGATGATTTTTGTTTTCACTACTGAAAATATCTTAAAAAAGTAGATCGAGTATGTGCCATCAGTTTTTTTTTAGCTTTGACATTTAACGAGATCTCCTATTCGGACATCGAATTTGGCTCACCCTGTACACTCAGGAATAGAACAAAATTTTCTTTATAACAATGATAATGAAAAAAACAAATAAACCGATTGCGTCATCATAGTTTTATACTATACTTAAGTATAATAGTTTTTTCCAAGTGTGCTACATATCATCTGTTATTGTTGAAGTCCTAGAACATTGTTATTTTTTGAGATAATGAAGAAATTTTTTCACAAAATGGTAAACTTCCTTATTGTGAGCATAGAAATATGGACACACTATACAGGTGTCCCACGACGATGGCCGTCTATCCATAACTAAAAAAATAGTGACAGCATATAATTGAAAATTTGACAGCTAAGTTTTTCCAAGATGCTCTGTCTTTCTGTTATACCGGAAGTAGACCTCAATTTTTTCATTTTAAATGGAACATCCTATATTTTTTTTACATTTTTGAATTATACGAAGATTTTTATACCACAAGTTTTTTTCTAAGTCAAGCATTTAAAAGATATCTGCGATTTTATTCGAAAAATGACAGATACAGAGTTAAAGGTGGTCAGTAATTATGGCTAAACGACTAACAATTTCATAAAGGTCTTTTGGCATTTCATAACGCAAGTCCTGAGATAGTAAATCCAACTAAAAAATTTAACCGATCTCCTACAGACTGTTCAAAAAATACATTTGACAACTGTCAAAACTCAAAATTATCAAATGGAAACCACCATTTATGTTTTTACATTTAGCTTTAGCTTCAAAAATAAAGACATTTTTGTATGAGTTTTTGTATACTCAAACCTCATGGTGATTTAGGAAAAATTGTTTTCTACCTATTAAACTGTCATGCCAGCTTCAAAGAGTTGTTAAAAGTGCCAGAGCTCGTTGATTATTGTATTGAAAATTATCCAAGTTTATTTTCCATTTTTCAAGAGTGTTAGTTTTTTATCTCGCGCGAAACAAAAATTTTTGAACTTTAAAGTCCTACAAGTTTGCTATTTTTTGAGATAATATAATTTCACATTCTTATTTACAAAACTAAGGACTATTAACTTAACCTTTTTGAAAAAATTGGTAAACTTCCTTATTAATTAGTAAAGACTTCCTGTAAAAGCAAAAGTGCAGCAAAGTCGCCTTTATTTTAGTTCGATAGACCATATTTAAGAACACTTATAAACATAAACTTCTACTAGGCCAGTCTTTGTGAATGACTCTGTATATCGACAAAGAGGCAGATTCGGATATTAAGTCTAATTCTGATCTATATATTAATTACCTCTATGAGTTACATTCTGATGTAATCCTTGCTCCATCACAGCCACATCTTGTCTCGAATTCCCGCTTTGTCCATTCGGATTATTATTATAAATTCTTTTATAATGATTATACACAGCCACTGATAAAACTTTTTTCGCATATTCTTGTCCAACTACATGCTTATTTAAATAATCGTAAATTTTCTTTGGCGGTGGTGGCGGTTTTCGAAAGAATCCTTGCTTTGAATCAACTCCTTCTTTCTTTTTACTATCAACTTCACTCAAAACCACAAAAAAATGATGACATTTTTCGCATTTCACAAATCTTGTTGAACTAACAAATGTTTCGACATGAGTACAAGGATCGCCACATTTTGGACATGATAATGTATTTTTATTTTTACCACCACCGCCACTATCATTCCCTGATACATCTTTAGATGGTGGTTGAGTGCCAGTCGGGGGTTCACCAGAACCAGCTGATTTTAAAAGAACAACACATGTTGAAAGCTGTTTTTGTTGTTGTGGTTGATGTTTATTGTAAATAGCTGATATTACACCTGGAAAAAAAATTGGCAAATGTTAATATAAATTCTGTTCCAAATGAAAAGTTGCCAACAACGCACGAATATAGAGATAGTTTGTTTCATAGATGGACAACGACTTTTAAGTCTAAATAAATTTAAATAAATCCATTGAAACTTTGCCGAAATATTCATTAAGTTTCTCGTTAACCTTTCATGGTCGAGTGGTCTTTACTTGATGTTTCAATGCAGTTTCAATAGACTGAATGAATTGATATTAATATTTTGACTATTTTTTATTTATTTATTAAAAAACAAGACAATCTTCAAGGTTTTAACCTACTTCATTGTTGCTCAATGATATTGGCCTTGCAAGATTTATAGTCTTTTAATTTAGAGATTAAAAAATTGCAAATTATTATAAATTGAAGAAAATAAATGCAAAGCTGTTTATCTATTGTAACTTTTATCATTTCCAAGTCACGTGATAACGTTAAATCGCTAATTAATTACCATTTTATATAAAAAAAAGGAAAACAAGGGTTTATCTATTTTATCTTTTACACAATTGAACAGTTAAAGTTAGTGTAAAACTCAAATTGTTGATAATCCCCTTATCAGTATTATTTTTTCGCTAATTTTAGAGGCCATTAATGTTGTCACTGCTTATCTTTACTCTGCATTATTTTCATGACTTTTACAATAGAGAACACATGCAAATTAATTCTTTTTATGCTAAAATGTTATTTGTTTTTACCTGATTGCAGTTTAGTTGACCAAACAGCCTGTGCAAGTTTCGAGACAGTGACCAATCCACAGCGTACACTCGTCATTTTATTAAATCTTAATCTTCACAATTAAAATGTTTACTTTCACTATATTAATCGTTGTCTAAGTGCAATAAAATGTAACTTAATTTTGTATATAAGTCTCCTTTAAACCTTGATGAGATGTCAAGGTCTGAATGTCATGACGCAACCAACGAAATTTTATTTCACACAAAAGAACTTGAAACAATTTGATTAGTTAATTGAGAAGTTAAATGGAAAAATCACACTTAAAATTTACAAATGATTAGAACTATCTTATCCAGCCATTTTCAGCTGGAAAATGTTTACTTTTTACTTGGGATTTTGACAGAAGTGGATGACGAATGACGTTTGCTAAAGTGACATCTAGCGGACTTAATAGAACAAAACTGTAAACTTCTGCAACAAAAAAAATTAGCTTAGTTAAACTAGATTTCATATGAAAATAACTAATGAACTAATTTTAAAAACAATTTAAGCTCAAACAATATTTTTTTTTTTTAAATACGAGCGCAGTAACGTTCGGAATAGTGACATCTATCGGATTCTTGAAAAAAAATTACAGATTACTGTTTTGATTTTATTTAAAAAATTACCAAGAGAACATACACTGCAGAAACAAGGGCGCAAGGATATGCAATAAGAGGCTGTTGCTGTTTGTCTCCAGAAATAGCAACGAAAAGCCTAGAAGCTGAAACACTGGACCAAACAACAGCTAAAATGGCTAAAACTCCGCCAAATAATCCAGTCAAAGTCACAAATAATCCAAACATTGACAATGCAACTATTGGAATAAGACTATACCCCAAGATACTAGCCACTGTTGTTAAATTAAAAACACTCTGAGCTGTCATTAATGTCAATAAAGTATACATCATAATGCAAGATAACACTGAAATGCCATAAATATACCCAAAATGTGCTTTGTTTCCTGATAGAAACAAACAAACTGCTAAAACCAAATAAAAGAATACTGGACCTGCCAAATCAGGATCTTTGTTTAAATAATCAGCATCGTCAGTTAAACTGTGACTTCGGAATGGATTTAATACTGCTAACATCTTTTGAAAAATTCTATCGGGGTAGATTTCTAATTCTTCTAATAACGGAGGTTCATCCTCAAAGTCTGAATTTGGAGAAAAAGAAACCGGTTCGTAGATCTTTGATACATCAGGCGGGAGCAGCTGACTGTTGTAATCATCAACAGAATTAAAATCTAAAAAAATAGGTTATCTTCCAAACTTGATGAAAAAGTGAATTACCTAAAGACTGATTTTGTAATTGATTATAATCTTCGTAATAATTTTGCGCGAATCTGTCGTCTTGAGGTCTCCAAAAATACGGATCGTTGTTCATTTTTGACAAAAATTCTGATATTTTGAATTGAATTAACCTCAAAGAGGATGTTATTTTGCGCAGAAACAATGACGCACAAGCGCTGGTAGAGCAGTGGCGTAGAACAAGGAGAAGTGTTCAATCAATTAATATTTAAAATGGATTTAAACTACTAAAAACCTATCAGTTAATAATTTTCATAAATTTGTAAGCTGATTTAATCAATTTTTGAAAAGAGGTTTCAATAATAGGCAACCCAAAATACAAGTAGCAACGAGTATAGTGTGTGTGACTAATATCCATCTATGTGTAAAACCAACAAAATAGATCATTTTCGGTTGGTTTTACATATTCCACGAAATGTTTGAATCATTTTATAACTAAATCCATTTAAAAAAATGAGCTACAAAAATAGAGCCTGGTGGAGCATTGCCTTTTAGTTCATTTTTCATATTTTTGCAAGAGTATATCACCATAAACTCCATCTACACTCATACAAACTAAAACTGTGATTGAACCGCCTCTTTCTGCAGATGTTAGGACTATCTATCTGCTTTTTTCCCTTCCTAGATAAAGCTCCTAATTTTTTCATTGCAGTTGCAGAGAAGTTGCACTTTGCATACTCTTTCTCTAAAGAATTATAAAATCCATGTATACTCTCTTTGTTAAACCAACTGATCAAAAAATATAAATAAATCACTCCGTTGTCAATTTGACAACTTTCTTACAAAAATATAAAGCGCAGTTTAAAATTTTCAAATATATGTGCAGGTCTATTTAGAATATCATTTTTCGAGTTTTGAACTTTCTGGCCGAAAGTAATTTATAATTTATTATTATTATTTATTATTATTATCTTCTTTCTTCTCAGCGATGTGCTGGTGAATTCTTCTGCAACGGGTTGCTACCAAGCTGTAGAAGGATTCTCGCTTTTTGGTGGTTATGTCGCGATGTTCAGGACTTTTCTAAGTGAGTGGCACGTGTCCAGGAGGACTGACTTTTGAATCAATGCGTGCTTGTACCACGGTATTTCGAGTAGCTCGAGGTTTTGTTTAAGATTTTTGGGAATTACATCCGTTGTTGATATGATGACTGGTACAACTTGGACACGTGTTTGGTTCCACATCTCTCTGATCTCTTCACAAAGTTCTAGATACTTGGTGATTTTCTTATTTTTTTTATTCTCCAAATTGGAACTGTTGGGTATTGACACTTCTATTAGGTATGTTGTCTTATTTTGTTTGTCCACGAGGATAATGTCTGGTTTGTTGCAGGCTATGGTCCTTGCTGTTGTGACCGGTTGATTCCAATATATTTTCACTTCTTTATTTTCGACAAGTGCAGGAGGTGAGTATTTGAAGTGTGGTGTTGGTTCTGCTAATGCTTTGTATTTTTTGCAGAGTTCCTGGTGTATAATTTTTGCTACATTGTCATGCCTCCTGACGTAGTCACTGGGTGCTAACGCTGGACAGCCTGCCATAAGGTGTTCTACGGTTTCGCTAAATGAGTTACATAGCCTGCATTTGTCTGTAGTGTTTTGTTTTTGAATAAATTTTTTATAGTTCCTTGTTGCTATTATTCCATCTTGTATTGCGCATACAAATCCTTCAGTTTCTGAATATAGATTTCCTTTAGTTAACCAGGTGTTGGAGGCTTTTCTGTCTATGTCTGGTTTTAAAAGTTGTTGTCTATGTCGGCCATGCATTTCTTTATTCACCCACTGATTGAGTTTGGTTTCTACATTTGTGCTGCTGTCCTCCCTGCCCTGTCGATTTGCTAGATCTAGTGGGGTATATGCTTGGTCGGCATCAGTTAATGTCTTGTATATGTTGTGTCCGTTCTGTTCGTTTTCCCTGGCGTAGAAGTAGACTCGGAGGTTAGCGATTTGGCTTTGATGCATGATTTTAAGGTCTATAGTGCCTCTTTCCCCTTCTTCTCTGGGAAGTGTCATTCTTTCACTAGAAGCATGTATGTGGTGGATTCTGTGCTGGTAACAAGATTTCCTAGTGATGGCATTTAATTGGTCCAGCTCTGTTTGGCTATATTTTATTAGTCCGAAACTGTAGGTCGGAAGGGGGATTGCGTAGGTGTTAATGGCTTTGATTTTGTTCTTGGCGTTAAGTTCTGTTGCAAGTACTTGTTTTAGGCGCTTAATGTAGTTTTGTTTTAGTTCTTCTTTTATTTGTTTGTGTTCTATATGGGTTGTTTGGTTTATGCCTAGGTATTTGTATACATCATCTTCATTCATAGCTTCTATTTGTTCTTGATTGCTTAATTCGTAGCCTTCCGTTTCTCGACGTTTCCCTTTTATTATTGCATTGATTTTACATTTTTCCGTTCCTAGTTCCATCTTTATGTCTTTGCTGAATTTTTCTGTTATTTTCAAGAGCTGTTTAATGTGGTGTTCATTTGCTCCGTATAGTTTAAGGTCATCCATGTAAAGTAGGTGACTGATTTTACAGTTTTCTTCCTTTGTGTTTTTTATGAGATATCCGTATTTTGTTTTGTTCAGCGTGTGGGAGAGCGGGTTCAGTGCTATGCAAAACCATAAAGCGCTTAGTGAATCTCCTTGGTATATCCCTTTTCGAATGTTAATCGGGCCTGATTTGGTTCTATCAGTGTCGTTTTTGGTGATGGCTAATTCTGTCTTCCATGTGTTCATCAGTGCTTTTAAAAAGTCGACGATGTTTTTGTCGATCTTATAGATGTGCAAAATTTCTATCAGCCACGTATGTGGAACGCTGTCGAATGCCTTTTTGTAATCTATATAAGCGGTCCAGAGTTGTTTATGTTTCTTTATGGCTTGCTCAGTGGTGACTGCATCAATTAGGATCTGTTCTTTACAACCTCGAGCATTTTTGATACATCCTTTCTGTTTCCAGCTCAATATGTTATGTTTCGTCAAATGTTCGTATATTTTGGTTGATAGTATGGATGTTAGGAGTTTGTATGTTGTTTGCAAGCATGTTATGGGTCGATATTTGGAGGGATCGTAAGAGATTGTACCTTTCGGTATGAGGTAGGTTATTCCCTGTGTAAAGAAGCGTGAAATTATTTTCGGGTCTTTGATCGCTGCGGTAAATAGCTTTGCTAGTGGTGCGTGTATGCTTGCAAACTTCTTTAGCCAGTAATTATGTATTTTGTCTGAACCTGGGGATTTCCAGTTGCTAGTTTTTTCTAATGAGATTTTGACGTCTTCGCTCGTTATTTGTGGTGAATTCATACAAGGAATAGAATTATATGAATTTTTTTCCTCTGTTATCCAGGAGGCGTTCGTGTTATGTTTTGTTTCGTTTTCCCATATGTTCTTCCAAAACATTTCTATTTCATTTATCGAAGGTTGTTGTTTGTTTTGGTCGTTCCTATTCCGATTGTTCAAATTTCGGTAAAACTGTTTTTCATTTTGTATAAATAGGTTATTGTCATTCTTCTTTTTCATTGATTTTTTATATCTTCTTAGTCTTGTTGTTAATGCGGCTAATTGTGTTTTCTTTTTATCTATTATTAATTCCAGGCTGTCAGGGTGGTATTTTGTTAGTATATCTTTTATGTAGTTGACGAGTTTTGTGGATCTTTGATCGTCTCTATAAAGCGTATAGCCGTCCTAAGTCTCTTTGTATGTTTGCTATTTTAGCTTCTATTCTGTGTAACCATGCAGGTTCTCTTGGTTTCTTGATTGTTGTTTCGTTTTCGTTTTGAGTGTAATCGTGTAGCTGCTGCTGCTCCACAGTACACTAAGGCATTTATCTCGTGTAAACTACTAGATTTCTGAATTTCTTCTGCTATCAGATCATCAAGCGTTTTCAAGATATTAGTGGTGTTTTTATCCATTTTTAGTTTCGGTATCCTCGGTCTTCTTGTGGGTTCTATATGTTTGTACCTTTCTATAGCTTCATAAAATTCTACTTGAATTTTTTCTTGTTTTATTAATTCTGCGTCAATATATTTGTATTTATCTTCTTCTTGCATAGTAGTTTCATTTGCCTCATTTTGGTTTTGATTGTTAACTTGTTGTTGACTAATGTTTTCATGTTCGTTGCTGTCTTCTTGCTCGCTGTTAACTTCTAGTGCACTGCAGCTTTCGTGTGTTGTACTGTTTATGTCGATTTCTCGTTGTTCTGGAGTTTGATTATCTGCTTGCATCTTTAATACTTCACTTACTTCTTGTTTTATCCTGTTTAATGTGGGTTCAGGAATTCTGTTATTTTTTATGATGGTTCGCCGTTGATCGGCTAATCTTTGTTCAGTGACGTCCGTAAGATGAGGATATTTGTTAATAAATTCAGTGTGTAGTCTAGGTCGATGTCCAATTGTATTTGTCTCTAATTCCGTGATTGTGTAATAACAGCGCATAAGAAACTCACGCTGTCTGAGTTTACCTGCCTTGGTGGTTATCAGTTGCATTGCCGACAAAACACTTTCGGAGGTTCCGGCTTGTTGATCTTGAGTGCCAAAGATTGTATTGTGGGCAGTAGTCACTTTACTTGGGCCGGCGCTACTTGCTCCGCCAGTTACCAAGGAAGGCTGTAGCTGAAGGGGCAAACCTGCACCAGCAACTTCACATGTCAGGTTGTCCATATATTCCGAGGCTGATTTATTTGACTCCATTCCCATGGGTTCCCCTTTAACGCAGGGGTTACGGCTAGTTTTGGTCCGCGGGTGGTATTTGATTTCCCACCTACCTCCCATATCTGGGGGGCATTCCCCGATCCGCTACCTGAGGACGCGCCCGATGGGGGCTAGCAACCCCACACGGGTTATTATTATTATTATTATTATTCAGTGACCAAACAAAAACGCACAAGACAAAACCACACGCGGACAATTACGCACTTGTTTTTCTTCTCATTATATTATGTCTTAGCTCTGTTGAAACAAATTAAATTATCATTTGTAATATCGCAAGAGCATTGTGCGATTTTCCATTTAAATAAACATACATTTGATATTTATGAGATCAATTTTTTTATAGTCACTTATTGACGAACTTTACAAAAAGTGAATTTTCTAGTGTTCGATGTATCTAAAAATAAAAAAATTAAAAAAAGTAAAAAACACTCATTTTGAAGATTAGAGTACTTCAATTTTATCGTTTAAATCGTCAATTTTCACAACTGCCACAAACCTTTATCTAGTGCAGTTAGAACTACGTGACAAAGAATAATATTCTCTAGGACATTATCGCTGCAGAAATTTAAAAAAATCGATAAATTATCGATTTTTCAATTTTTATTTGTAGAAAAATGAATTCAAATTTTTTTTTGCAACGATCGAGATTGTTTTCAGGAATTCCTAAGAATTAATAGATTTTATATCAGGTATATAATTAATTGATAATAAGTCATCAACTTTTATGAATTCAAAAACGATGTGAGTGAAGTTATCCTTAACAACTTTTCTTTTTCTTCAACTCTGGGTGATGGTTGGGACCACCGTAATATTATCAGTGGGTAAATTTATGATACTATGACAAATAGTTTGAATGCTTAACGGGAAAATATACACGAGAGGCAAGCTTGCTTTGTTTTAATGTGATTTTAACAATTCTGCGACAGCTTACCGTCTTGAACGTTCAAGAAATATTGTCTAAGGACGAAAGAATCTATTTGACTCAGTGTTTTGGTATGGATAAGCAAAGTTATAGTTGTTCTACTGAAAAATTCAATGATGATTTTTATTTGCCATAGCGACATTGTTGTAAAAAAAAATAAAACCGACAATATGATAAAGTTCAAAGAATAGAGAAATGTCCAAAATCAAGAGGAAAATAACTTTTCTTATTACTGAGTTAGAATATCGAAGTTGTAATTACAGATTTGCAGGTCTCAGTTCAAGCAAAAAATGTTTTTCCTTTACAGTATTGGCGTAAAATCATAAGGTGGGGTTCAAATTGGAATTCCTGAATGATGTAATGAAACCCGAGTTCTGGCTAAAGGGAGGAAAAGGTTTAAATTTTTTCAACCGTCATCACAAAAACCAGGCAAGACACCAGCATCCAATTAAATTATTCCAAGACTACATACCATCAAGCATAGGTAATAATGATACAAATATTAACAATAATTTTATGACGATTGTTCATGTTAATGTACAATCTTGCAAAAACAAACTTGATAATATCAATCTATTTATAAATAACGATAAATTTGACATATTTTGTATCAATGAACACTATCTTGTTAACAAGGAAATAAAATTGACCAATTTATCATTTCATTCTTGGTAACATTTCGAATTCACTTTTTATTAAAGAAAGAACAGAAATAATCATAACTAGTGATTTTAATAATTTGAATGATCGTAAAAAGATATTATTTCATAACTTAATACAATCTTACGGATTTGATAGTAGAGTGAAAAAAAGTACTGTAGGTTAGAAAACTGCTTAAATAACATAATAACGAATTTTATTTTCTAGAAAATCACACGTGTTTGATTCAGTGACAAAAGACAAAACCGCACACGGATAAACGCTCACACATGAACAAAATCGCACTATGACTTATGCTCACAAAGACAGTGACGCACCATGACAGATGCTCACAATGACAAAAGCGCACAGTGACATATAGAAGCGCATGATGATGAACGCTCAGTGTGGTAAATAATCACGGCCATTTTGTTTTGGTTATTGACTGCCATTATATTATGTCTTTGCTCTGTTGAAACAAATTAAATTATCATTTGTAATATCGCAAGAGCATTGTGCGATTTCGAATTCACTTTTTATTAAAGAAAGAACAGAAATAATCATAACTAGTGATTTTAATAATTTGAATGATCGTAAAAAGATTTTATTTCATTACTTAATACAATCTTACGGATTTGATAGTAGAGTGAAAAAAGTACTGTAGGTTAGAAAACTGCTTAAATAACATAATAACGAATTTTATTTTCTAGAAAATCACACGTGTTTGATTCAGTGATAAAAGACAAAACCGCAAACGGATAAGTGCTCACACATGGACAGAATCGCACCATGATGGTTGGGACCACTGTACCGTAACATTGTCAGTGGATAAATTTATGATACTATGACAAATACTTTGAATGTTTAAGGGGAAAATATACACGAGAGCTGATCGGTGTGTTTAAAGTTGCCTACTTTTCTTCCTCTGATTTTTGTTGACTGTGCCTTAACAGCTTTCAATCATCAGTCTCCTACATCAGGGTGCTTCTACCCATTTCTACCTAATTGTCATAAAATGCAAATTACAAGAACGTTCGGAATTTCTCATTTTGAAACAAAATAAAGTTGTAAGCATGCATGCAGATTGCTTAAAAAAATATATTAAAAATTTTAATTTTCGTTGGCTATTTTTTTCTGTACTTTATTAATAATATTAAATATGAAACAGTTCTGAAAAAATAATTTATAGGAATATAATTATTTTGTAGTTCTATATCCTATAGCTAGTAGTAGCAACTTGATTTTTAAAAACGAAAAAATCACAAGATAATAAATTCATAAATATCTTATAAGCTCTAGTGCTTTTCTAATTTGCAACGACAACGACGAGTACCATACTTTCAAACTGCAAATAGCAAGAATTATGAAATTTTTGTTTAACTCGTCATTATCTAGTTTAATCATTTTTGAGAAACTTATCGTAATTGTTATAAGTTACAAATAACTACCCAACATCAAAAAGTAATTTGTAAGTTGTAAAAGTGGTGGAAATGCGGAGCTCGGGTATAGATGAACGTAATCTAGCAATAGAGGCAGGAGATACTGGTAATGATGGAGTACCTCATATTACTGCTTGGTCGAAACGATCTTATAAATCAAATTATAATTATAATGCGTAAAGTGTGATTATTATAAACAAATTGATAAATCAGCTACTGATCACAAATGTTTTAAAAATTAGACAAACACTTCAACTTCAATGGAGGCGGCGATAATTTTAGATGGCTTCAAAAATTCTATAAGTATTTATAATTTAAGTTACAAAAAAATGATAGTAGACGGCGATAGTAGTGTTTATAAAAAAATTCGAAAACTCCACGATCTCATTTTAATATTAAAATTTTTTGCGAAATAATTACATAAAATTTTTAGGACCGCGATTGTTTCGGCCATAAAATATAGAAAGTGTGAGAATGTACCTATTGACCAGAAAGCTCAAAATTTTAAAAATGATATTCACAATGGACCTGCACATATACTTGGAGATCATTCAAGCTGCGCTTCATATTTTATATAAAGTTGGGCAAATTGAGAACGAAGTGACTTATTCAGATTTTTCAAACACTCCCTTATTCTCTTCTTGTATGCAAGCATTAACAAGAGTAGCTAATTTATCAACCAGTCTTTTATATGATGTAGATAATAAATCTGTAGAATCATTTAATTCGATTGTATATAAGTTTGTCGGAGGTAAAAAAATACATTTTTCACTTGGAGATTCCTATCACGGAAGATGTTTTGTGGCGGCTGTAAATTTCAATAATAGAAATACATTTGTATACAAAATCATTGACAAAGTTGTGGGTTGTGTTGGCATTTACACTAAAATATTTGCTGATAATTCTTCAAAAATAAGGCTTAATCAAAACATAACAAACAAAAAAAGAAAAATTCGGGTATAAAGCAAAGATTTAGATTACGGTGCATTGTTGACCGAGGAGATAGCAAATATGGATGCAGAAACATATGAATATATTTTTAGTTATTACACTATGAAAGAATTTCACTATAGTGGGACACCCTATATAATCAGCTGTAATGAGCATCATGTAATTTTTATTTCCATTATAAGAGCCTACTTTCCAAATTATAAAAAAAAATATTTAAAAAATACCAAATGGATGCAGTTGACATAAAAAATTGGCGCAGTCGGTAGGAGACAAAACGGTATCGAGAAAAAAATATCAATAATACAGTGTTTTTGACTATTGATTGTAATGCATTACAGAGTATGTATTAAAAAATTTATGCCATTCATATCTTGGAGATCTGATTTTACTTAAAGGAAACTCACAGATGGCCATGGCTTTAGTAGATTTATTTTTCTAAAACCACTTTAATTGAATGTATGTATAAATTTTCTCAAAACTCAATTTGATTTTGAGATAAGTGAAAAAGAAGGAGGTTAATTTTTTTACATTCTTTTGAATTTACAACGATAAATCCTTAAAAAGATGACTAAGTCCAAGCGCACTTGTACAAATTTATAGCTGCAAGTTCTATAGCTTTTTCGTTTTTGTATGTTTTTGCGTCTTCAGTTCCAATTCCATTTACACCTCATTTCTTTAGTTTTTGATTGGTTAATTATGTTCCAACTTTCTTTTACGATATTTGGTGTATTTTGGATATGTTTATCATTTGTAGATTTCTTTGTTTGTTTTATGCAATTTTTACAAAGTCTTAAACACTTTGAACCGTCCAGTGTAAATACACCAGTGGCAAATAATTATAAGAAAAAAAAGGAAAAATTTTCTACTTTTATTAATATCATCTTTATTATTATCAACTGAGATTATTTGATGAGGTTAACACCTTTACAGAAAAAATATAACTAACTACAGTTTCGTGTTGAATAAAAAAGAAATACAAGATTGATTTAAATGATAGAAATTATTGTCAAAATTAATCAGAAGTTAATAAGAATAAAAGTTATTTATTGTAAAGCGTTATATTGATTTTCGAAGGAAGAAACAGTAACCGCTGCAACAACGTCATCAGGTAAGCTATTCCAAATATCAAATGCACGATTTGTCAAATAATTCTTTCTTACTGTTGTCTTAAAAGGCTCTTTTTTCAGTTTATAAGAATGACGTCTAAGTCTGTCATTGTTTAGGATTTGCAAGAACTCTCGTGTTGCTCCAGGAAACAATCCATGAGTAAGCCGAAAAATTTGAATTGCATCAGTTTTGGCGAGTACGTAGTTCTGGTAGTTTGAGTATTTTAAGGTGTTGTTCATATGAAACTTGTCTTAAACAAGATGTCCATCTAGTGGCTAGGTGCTGAGCTTTGTCCAGCAAATCAACATCCCTTAACAAGTAAGGTTTCCAGACTGGAATGGCGAATTCTAAATGCGGTCTTTTATAAGTAATAAAGACTTTTGAGATAAAATTGGTTGAGGGATTTGGAAAAAACTGCTTTAGCAAATAAAACATTCTACGCGCTCGACCCACTGATGCTAAACATTGCTCTAACCAACCTAACCTATCATTTACAATGACACCTAAGTCTTTGTTTAAGGATTTTACACTCAGCAATGTGCCCTTTATATGGTAGAGGTACTTGTTGAGTTGTTGTGGCCACACTGTAGTATACAACATTTTGTTATGTTCAGTGGTATTTGCCACTTTTCGCTTCATTGAAAAATTAAGTTAAGTTGCAACGTATTGCAAGTCTGTGACAAATAGATTAGCAAATAAAGTAATATCATTTGCATATGCTGAATAACAATAAGTAGTATAACAGTAATGACAATAAATCTGCTGTATATAACAAGAATAAAATTGGTCCAAGAACTGATCCTTGATACTGGTTTTGAGTACGAAAATTTACCGCAGACTTTAATACAATAACTTCGATTTGTTAGAAACGCTCGGATCCAATCAAGCAAATTTCCTGCTACACCATAGGTCTCAAGTTTTGCTAACAACAATTTGTGAGGTACTTTATCTAATAGTTCTTTGACTATAATTTTTTCCATAATTTTACAGCATGCCGACATGAGACTTACAGGTCTATAGTTTATCTATAGGATCAAGTTTATCTCCTGACCTGTACAAGCGCGTGATTGTTGCTTGCAACCACTCAAAAGGTAAAGTGCCTTGTAAGAATGATTTTGTCATTATTTTGGGAAGTGTGTAGCACAAGTTATCAGGCTTTTGGGAGGTATCTGATCCGGACCTAGGGCTGTATTTAATCGAAGGGCACAAAGTTGGCTCTTTACTAGATCCAATGTAAAGTTAATATGAGACAACCCATTGAATGTACCTGTAGGCATAAAAGACGGTATATTGTTTACATTATTTAAATTGTAGGTAGCAGTAAAACTGTCAGCTAAAGTGTTTGCAGTTTCTGTATGATCGGAGCAGAGGAGACCTGAAGCATTTCGTACTAAAGGAACCTACACACGACCAGAGATAAATTTACGTACATGGGAGTAAAATAATTTTGGTACATTAAATATAGAATTTTCATTATTGGATCTAGCTAATTGTAAATTTTTAGCTGGTTAGAAAATCTTTTATGAGCAGAATAATTATCTTCAGTAGGCTGTATATGGTTTACCTATTCTTAGTCGGCTTGTAAACAGTCTGGAATTTGTTTTGATACAAGTTTGTAAAATCGAGTTAAAGTGCTTCTATTGTTCTTCCACATTTAGTGAATCTAAACCATTCCAGTCGTAAGCCAAGAGAGTTTTATCAATCCGAGAGTAGTCAACAATTGATGTTGTTTTAATTCTTGCATTTGGCTCAGAATATATCATAATTTGTAACTCAATTTCGATTTTTAAATGATCAGATGCACCTACAGGATTCGAGACGTTTAAGGACGATACGAGATTAACGTCAGATAAAATTACCAAATCAAGTAATGAAGGACGTTGTTCACATCTAAGTCGTGTAGGTTCATTGACTATGTGAAAAATTATTCTCCAACAGTAATTCAGTAAATTGTTTTTGGGTAGATGTTTGCCTCCATGTGTTTTTATCAGACCATTTAATACCAGGAAAATTGAAATCTCCCATAATAATTACGTTAGAATACTGATCAAAAATTGATTGTATTGTATTGAATAAGTTTTTATCATTTTCTTGATTGTTAAAAGAGGCGCCTGTTGGTGGTCTGTAAATACATATTATAACAAAAGTTTGTTCTTTTCTTTTAAATTTTAACCAAAGAGAATCATAAAGCTTAACAGATGTGTGAATTTGAGTAATTTTGAAAAATTTTGAAATTTTAATTTTATCTACATAAAGACAAACACCACCGCCTTTTTGGGATAGACGAACATCTCTGAATATTGTGTAATTGTCAATGTGTACAGCATCATCAGAAATAGACGGCTTAAGCCAAGTCTCAGTGAGTGCAATAATAGAAGGTCTTCATTCAGTTACTTCTAACAACAAGTCATTAAATTTTGAAGATAAAGATGCAATATTTGTAACAGAATAGCCAGAGTACAAGGGTAAATATTCAATTTTTTTGTTGTGAAATAATTTTTGGTACGTGGTTAACGTATTTAATAGTCAAGTCCTTTTCGCCAATATCGAGTCTTCGCTTTAATTCATCACGCAAATTGTTTAAATGCTATAATTGACCCAGGGTTTTATCATCTCTAATAATAATGTGAGCAAGTTGTGGGTGCTGCAGCAAAGACGATTTTATCTTCAGACGTGCCATTTGTTGATTTATGAATTGTAATTTCAATAAGATATCGCAGATGCTTTTGCCTCATTTTTTGAAAGTAATTTCTTGTTACAAACACCTACTGAAGAATTTAAACAAAACTGTCCCTATAACCTACAAACTTTGACTATTAACAACTTTGACTTAGAAAGCGTATTCGCATGCTTAAAAAAACTGAAACCTAAGAAAACCACTGGTCCAGACGGAATACCCGCATTTTACATACATGACTGTGCTGAATCACTCGCTTATCCTTTCTTTTTAATTGCAAATCTTTCTTTAAATTCCTCTGTCTTTCCTTCTCTTTTCAAAATGTCATCTATTACACCCATGTTTAAAAAAGGCGATAAAGGAGATGTTCGTAATTACAGGCCAATATCTTTGATCTGCAACTTCAGCAAATGTTTAGAAACATTGTTACATGACGTAATTGGCGCACACGTCAGAAAATACATTAGTCCTCATCAACATGGTTTTATCTCTGGCAGATCCACAACTACAAACTTGGCTTGCTTTTCGCAGTATGTTAGCGAAACTATTGACTTAGGACTTCAACTTGACGTCTTTTATGCTGACTTTTCAAAAGCGTTTGACAGTGTAAATTTTGATATTTTGCTGCATAAACTTAGTTGTTACGGTCTCTCCTTACCGCTTATCGAACTTCTTAACTCTTATTTGAGAGAAAGATACCAATACGTGTTCCTAAATGGTTTTAAATCACACGAAATTCTAGTCACCTCCGGCGTGCCTCAAGGTTCTGTTCTTGGACCCCTTCTTTTTCTGCTATTTATCAATGATGTTACAAATGTCTTAGAAGTCCCTTGTCTTCTGTATGCGGACGACCTAAAATTTTTTGTTCGTGTAAGCACTGTTAATGATTGTGCTTTATTGCAGCAAAGTATCGATAAACTTACTACTTGGTCAAAAAAGAACTATCTTGAACTCAATATTTCCAAATGTTTCATTGCTCAATTTACTAATAAATCCAACAAAGTACAACATAATTATCATATCGATAATTCATCTCTTAAAAATTTAGATAAGTTTTTGGACCTTGGTGTTATGTTCGATCTTAAACTCAGTTTTGTACCTCATGTTGAGTATATTGTTGCAAAATCCTCACGCATGTTAGGTTTCTTGATTAGGAATTCTCGTGACTTTTCAAAAGTCGAGATTACTAAACTTTTATTTTATACTTTCGTAAGAGCAGTTCTTGAATATGCAAGTCTTGTCTTGTCTCCTATATACAAGGTACACATTGACAAATTAGAATCTATACAAAGAAGATTTCTAAAATTTCTTTGTTATAAAGTCGATAAGCATTACCCACCACAAGGAATTTGTCATCAGCAACTCTTGCAGAAATTTTCTTTTACCAGTCTGTGTGAACACATATAAGTATATATTTTCAAAATCAAAAAAAAGCTCTTTTCAAAAATATAACAGCCATCTATGATTTGTATTGAAAAAAATACAACTTTATGTTATAGCACAAATATTGTAAATTGAAATAAACTGATGAATTCATTGCATTATGCGTAAAAAGTTGCCTTAAGAATGTTCAAATTATTTTTCAATATTTTCAAAGTTAACTGAGATACAAGCTTATGTTAAAAATAACAAACAATCTGTTTTTGTCAATAGCTTTAAAACAAAAGATGATTAGTGATTTTTGTTTTCACTAATGGAAATATCTTAAAGAAGTAGATCGAGAATGTGATTGTCCACAATATTACTATTTGATTATTTTATATTTCTTCTAGTACCAACAATTATTAATGGGAATGCAGCTGATTCTGGGGAGTTTCCATGGCACGTTAATGTAGTGAGTTTACCAGTTAACTCATCATATATAAAAGAATGCAGTGGCGCCATTATTGATAGAAATATGGGTTTTAACAACAGCATCTTGCGTTGAAAAGTCAGAACATTCAAATGAAAAACTACAAACTTTAAAAAATTTAATTTTATAGGGCAGACGCTGTATTTGTCAACGCTGGCTCCATTTTACGCAATGGCCATGATGGTCAACTTTTAATTGCAGATAGTTACACAGTGCATAGTGAGTTTGATAACAGAACTCTTCAAAATGATATTGCTTTGATACTACTAAAGATGGATCTTATATCTTTCAATGATAATGAAAAAGCTATTACACTGCCCGACAGTAATTAAAAACTTGAAGAAGGAATAACAGCAACTATAGCAAGATGGGGTCACTCGAATAATGGTAAAAGATCAAAAATCAATCCAACTATGACTATTTTTTTTTCATTTAGATAATGCAAAAAACAAAACAGATTAGCTGCAATATGTTGATGTTACAACAATCAGTAATGAAAATTGTCGGGCAATTTATGGAAAGGGCATTATTTTTGAAAGTGTAGTTTGCCCTGTCGGAGATTCCAATCAATCTCCATGTTTTGGTGATGCAGGAGGTCCGCTTGTAGTCAATGATGAAACAGGAAACCCAGTTATAGTTGGAATTTTCAGTTTGCGAAAATTATCCTGCAGGATATCAAAGAGTTGCCTATTATAGGAAATGGATTGAAGAAATAACAGGACTATAAAATAAAGTCGCAAAAAGTTATTAAAAATTAAAAAATATAAAAAATCTGTAAATAATCATCCGTTCACAAGTTTTAGAAAAAATAGTTCTTTCAACGCTGAAATTAGTCATTTATAAAAATACTCTTACAAATTTTTATCTCTAATTTTTGGCAGTTTCTTAACTAAAATTATTTTCTAATTTAAAATTGAATTTTTCTCTAGAAATATTTTATTAGTAGAAACCAGTTTTTTCCTAAACTTTTACTGAGTAAAATAAAGTGTTTCTACAAAAAGGCATGAAAACCGAAGAAAATCACACGACACTTATTACTAACAAACAGAGAACTAGATTCTGTAACGAGTCAACTGAGAAAACTCGATACTCGATCTTTCTAAACGAATTACGAACTGTATTCTCTCCACGACCAGTTCAGAATGACGAATAGAATATTATATTCTGTAGCGAGTCTTAATTTCCTCATAAACATTTTACTTGCTCGTGATAAAACATACCTTAGACCCTGGTCTTTGATATGACAACTATGTATTCAAAAATTTTGGCTTGATTGAGTCTTTGGTTTTTGAAAAACTTAGATTAGAAATATAGCCTTAAATAAAATTTGATCAATTTGGCTACTGTTTTTTTTAGAAATGTTAATCCATAGAGAATTAAAAATTTCACTTTTTGAACTCAGGCTCGTCATACTTCTTATTGTTAGAGAGGCTTACTTTGGGCGATCGAAGGCGATCTATTCACAGCAGATTGAATTGGTTTGATTACGGGATTATGTTTAGTTTGAGCACAAACCACAGAACTAAATCGCCTACTAAAACTGACATAGCTGACATTATACATGGCCGTTTCATAAGGCCTCACGTCATTTTGGACAGAGAATCTGGTAATTTTTTAAAGTTTGATCGATTCAATATAATTTTAACAGTGTTCAAGTTCAAAATATATTAACAATATTCATAAAATATTTTCTTATTCAGAGATAGAGAAATACGATGATCATGGTGAAAAATATTGATATGTTTTAACTGGACATTAGTAAAACCACTACTTTGTATTTTAGAGGGTCAAAAAACATTTCTTTCTATTCCTATCGATGCTTCTGATAAGTCATTACGTACCATTTTCCATATAGCCACTGCCTACACTGCTGTTCCCAACTATTAACTCGATTCATATCCCCTCAGTTAGAAAAATTCCATCAATTCACATATATCTAAAAAAAAATAATTGTAAGAAGAAGAGTCAATATTTTATAGGCGTTCTATAAAAATGATAATATGCTAATATAATGATTCAATAAATTTTTGATTTGTACAAAATTTGTGCCGGTTGACCAGTTAAGTTGCATAAACAAACTTTGCACAGTTCAAGAACTCACACAATTTAGCTGGTCCAGATCAATTGGAACGAATTTTGCACTAACGCCTTAAAAAATAATAGTGATGTTTGTATAGATCAATTGATAAATGAGAAAACATCAAATCAAAGTGATCGGAACAAAAATTTGTCCTTACACAAAAATTATAACTAATAAAATAATTGCAATAAATTAAATTCTGGACATTGCTTTTGAAGAACTTTGGAGTCTTTATTAGCCAACACAGGAGCTGATATGTAAGTTATTAAAAGACATGGAGCCAGGAAATCCTCAAAGATGACTTTTTAGAGAATAAAAAAAGATCTACTTGTTGTTGGTAGTTGGATAACACCAGACTGAACAAAACAAAAAATTATGAAATTGTTACTGATTCATCGTCTTCGATCTGACGAATTGCGTGTAACTTTCGGTACTTGTCTTTCGAATTTAACCAGTTGTAATTTTTTAGTTCTAAATAAAAATTTTGTACAGAGTGGGCCAAATAGTGATGTTTGTATAGATCAATTGATAAATGAGAAAACATCAAGTCAAAGTGATCGGAACAAAAATTTGTCCATACACAAAAATTATAACTAATAAAATAATTGCAATAAATTACTTACATTCATTACACAGTATTTAAAACAACAACAGTTTAATAACAAATATGCATTCCCAAGTTCTTTTTTTTTGTTCTCCTCCTTTTTCGAGAAAGATCGATTGGAAAATATATTTAAAAACACACCGACGCACTATTCACACTTACCACATTCAAGATTGAGTTTAACTATTTGATTGTGATTAAATCAATGAATCTCAGAATTTGATAACGTGGTCAAATTTGATTGCAATTAACCTATTGACGCTTCTACCAACCGGCCCTTAATGTAAGATAGAGAATGATAAAAATTGTGTAATAAATTACTAACCTTGATGAACCGCCTTCACTGGTTGAGGAATATGTCTGATGCTTCTTCCTCTTAAATCCCTTCCTTTTTAGTGGTTAATTTGGATTTTTACTTTTTCTTGGCATGTTGAATTAAAAAGAAATTTTTATGTTTAACACTTTCAAAAAAAAAATGGTATTAAAACGATGAAATTTCTTTGAAAACACTGAACCACATACTTACTTATCACACAAACGCACTATTCAGACTAAACTCATTCAAGGTTAAGGGCAAATATTTTTGGTACTGTCTTCAAGTGGTGAAGTGGTGTCACGTGTTTAACGCACAGCGTATGGGAATGTTTGGCAGTATCTATCTAAAATCGAAAGCAGTTACGTACACTGAAACGAAGAGCGAGACGTAAATAGGGGATGTAGCAAACAGAAAATTTTTAAAAATTCCTAACTTTTTCAATTTTAATAATTAAGAAATAAAATATAGCCCGTGCAGTTAACACATATAAAAATATTTTATTGGCTAATATTACATTTTTTTAAATGAAACAGAATTTAATTGATTGTGCACACAAATTTTGACAAATATCCATGTGAAATGAAATAGAAGATTCGACGCGTTTTATTATATATAACGTTTAGTCCGTATATGTTTTTCGAGTTTTTATTTGATAAATTATTTATACAATCACGTAACTGAATATAAGTTATTTCTTGAAAGTGGAAAAACTCTGTTATCACGTCGGTTTTCATAATATCTGTCGGATTAAATTTAGCATCAGGTAATGAAGATATAACGTTTGCAGCTATTTTCGTAAAGTGATATATAAAGCTATCGGGAGTCAAAGAGTTTGGAATTGTATTTTGATTTTTTGAAGGATTATTATTTTTAATAAGTTTCCATAAAGTTTTGTTATCATGTTGAATTTCTTTTATGAATTTATCAGTTGCTTTAACCTTTGCATTTTTTATAGCTAGTTTATGTCTTAACTTGAATTCCGACAGCATTTTTTTTTAAACCAATGTGGCGTTTTTTATTAAAGCTAGTGTATCTCGCATTTTTTTGAGATCAGTGTTAAACCAATTTATACATGGAATATTGCTTTTGTTATAACATGACACCTTCCTAATTGGAAACGCAAGACCGTAACAATACATGCAACTGTTTACAGGTTCTAGTTTAAAAAAACACTTTGTCAGTTTTACAAAAATTGATTATGATGCAATTAATTCAGATTTATTAAAAACTGAGTGGGATTTGTCGGAATCAGTTGCTGTATGTTGGCAGGGCTTTGTCTCCAAATTAAAAAACAAGGTAACAGCTCATGCTAAGGTGTTTATTAGTAAAAGAAATTACAAGTCGCCATGGATAACAAATCACTTACTTAAAAAAATTAAATATAAAAAATCTTTGTGGAAAAAAGTAAAAAGAAATCCAAGTGCAGATAATTATGCAGCACATAGGGTATACTCCAACTCTCTTAAACATGAAATAGAAATAGCTAAAAACAGATTTGGTCTGTCGTTAATTAATTTACCTAAAGGCTTCTACTCTCACATTCGGAAACATATTGCGAGTACTGTTTCTATTCCGCTAGTTAGAAATTTTGACGGCAGACTATGCATTGATAATACTATGACCGCAAACGTTCTAGCTGAAAATTTCTCACAAAATTACAATAAAACAAATATACAAACATTACCTCAATTTTTGTCACAACCGTTGGGAGATTTGTCACATATTGACTTTGAACCGGAAAATATTAATAAGTTGCTCCAAAAGTTGTCAGATGACACATCTCCAGGACCAGATAAAATTTCTGCTGCACTCCTGAAAAAATGTTCTTCGTCAGTATCAGCACAACTCGCAAAAATTATGACACTGTCATTTTCGACAAGTGTTCTCCCAAATGAGTGGCTGACAGCAGTGGTTACTCCACTATATAAATCAGGAGACAAGTTAGATCCTCGCAATTATCGGCCTGTGAGTTTAACATCTATTTGTTGCAAAATTGCAGAAAAAATAATTGTTGCTGATTTACTACAACATGCTCTCAATAACGAAATTATACCAAAAGAACAGCACGGTTTTTTACCTGGTCGGTCAGTTGTGACAAATTTACTAGACTCAGCAAATGTTTGGACAAAGATTGTAGATCGTGGGCAACCCTTAGATATAATATACCTTGATTTTAGCAAGGCTTTCGATAAGGTGCCCCACAATTTTTTAATTCACAAATTAAATGCCTATGGTATAAAAGGACGATTGCTACAGTGGATTAATGCATTTTTGTCAAATAGATCTTTTTGTGTGAGAGTAGGAAAAAGCTTCTCTGTAGAAATGACCGCTTCAAGCGGAGTCCCTCAAGGCTCAGTTTTAGGGCCAATTCTGTTTTTGCTGTACACCGCTGATTTGTTATCTTCAATTGGATGTCCTTACTCAGCATATGCAGATGACATTAAAATATTCGGTAATCCGCTAGATGTAGATTTTCAGGCTGAGCTTAATAAGATCGTAGAATGGAGTAATCTATGGAGAATTCCTTTAAATGCCTCAAAGTGCTGCGTTTTACATTGTGGTTTAAATAATCCTAATAAAACATTTATTGTGAATGGTTCTCCATTGATGGCCAAAAACTCACAGAAAGATCTAGGTGTAATAGTCACAAATAAATTAAGCTGGTCAGAACAATCGACGGCAGCAGCAGGAAAAGCTAAGCGTATGTTATTTCTTCTAAAAAAAGTGTTTCGTTATCCATCACATGAGCTTATTAAAAAATTGTACTGTACTTACATTAGGCCGCACTTAGAATATGCAATACCTGTTTGGAGGCCAAGTCTTGTTAGAGACATCGAAACTTTAGAAAAAGTACAACATCAAGTGACACGTTGGACTAGAGACTTATGCATTCTACCTTACAATCGTCGCCTAGACTTGATTAGCTTGACATCTTTAAAAACGAGACAAAACAGAGCTGATTTAATTCAAATGTTTCGCATTACGCACGATCTGTTTCCACAAAAAAAAGAAAAGTGTTTACAAATTGCCGCAGATAAAAGACTGCGTGGACATAGGTTTAAAATATCTAAGGAACCGTTTAAAACCACCACTAGGAAAACATTTTTGACTAACAGAGCCTTTGATCTCTGGAACGACTTAAGTGCAAATATTGTCGAGGCAGATTCTGTTTATAAATTTAAAAAACTATTAGATGATCGAAACTAATTTGAAATGGTCGGCTTGTTACACTTTTTATAGTTTTATTGTAAAGGTTAATCCTCAACAAATAATCGTAATTAATAATAATAATAATAATAATAATAATAATAATAATAATAATAATAATAAGAAGAAGAAGAAGAAGAAATTTATACGTATTATATTATAAATATATTATAAATATTACATATTTATGAATAACAATAAATATGGTAAATTTGTTGTTTATATCAACATCAGATTTTGCAAACTCAAGATTTTGCTGTTTTAAGTAATTATAAAACATTATTTTACCATTTTGTGTAATTGGCCTACATTCTATGAGCTTATTGACAAGGTTTGGTTTAGGAACAGACATATTTATACTAACTACGAAGGCACTGGATATTTAAGAAAAATAATCTTAGTTGTTGATTGGGTATTAGCGAAGGGTTGTCATCACTATAGTTTTTATCTTGATCTTTTTTTGTTCTCTTGGATTGCTATATGGTGTACTGAGTTGTTCGCTTCTAATTATCAATATGTTTCTGTAAAACTGGGCAGCAGCTATCATAACGGGAATGTTTTGTATTTAAATTTAAATATCACAATTATTTTGGTTTCTCATTTATTAGTTTTTTGTGCAAATATGTCAAATAGAAAACAGCATTCAAAATATAAACATCTATGATTTTCCTCACGAGTTATCCTTCCATTTTTTGCTGGGCAAAGGTATTTGATGTAATTTTTTTATCAGTCAGCGCTACTGCGTTTTTATCAATCTAAAATAATCCTGTTTGAATCTATAGCATAAAAAAAACTTTTTTATTAATTATGATCAAATCATAAATTTGATTTGATACATTGTTAAGAATATTTTTGATAATTACCAATAAACAGCTTCAAACTATTCAGATGATAACTCATTTCCTATTTGTAAAACATAAGTTATTCGAAAAACACAATGATTAAAATCTTACTTACAGCAATCCTTTTAGGACTAATCAGCTGCGTCAGCACTATCAGCAATCATCAAAAAAATCCGCCAATCAAGTTCAATAGCAACAAATGAAAAAAAAAACAAAATATTATTTTTATGCAAAATTTTTTCACTGATTTTCAATTGTCTAAAATTTTTAACATTTTTTCTTAATTACAATATTAACATTACTTATTATTAAAATAAAAATTGGAACAATTATCTCCTACGTTGATTCCTGTGGAAAACTTCAAAGAGGTTTCGTCGCCAGTAATTTTCTTGGACTCCCCATTAGACACATTTTTCGTTTCCTCGGAAGTGTAGAACTGGTACTCAAAAATTTCTTTGCCTCTGTTTTCTTAGGAAGTAGAGGGTTGACAATTTGAAATTTTATTTGAAATATCAATTTTGTCATTCAAACTGTCTTCTATATAATCATCGGCTTCAGAAGTACTTTTCCACCCTCCATGACGCTTAATAGATATGTTCCCTCCTGCATTGGCTAAGAGAGTGGCAGAGCTTCGCCTAAAACAGTGGCCTGAGTATTTCTGAAACGATTTTTTTTCAAGCCATTTTGCAATCAAACTAGGAATTTCTCCAATTTTATTATATTTAAAGAATAATGGACGACTGGAAGCAGTCTGTACTTTCTATATATTTCGATATATTTTGCATTCGACACAGTAAAAGTACGCTCAGAATGAGTTTTCGAGTCCGGAATTTTTACAATCAGTACAGAACCCACATCTTCTATATCATCAATCGTCATTTTAAACAACTCCTCTCGACGACAAGCGCCACTAATTCCCAAAATAAGCACAACATACAACAAAAAGCATAAACACCTTCTTCAATAAGTTAGTTTCATCGTTCGCTTCCTCGATAAATTTTGAAACAGTTTCTCGCGATAATACCTTTGATTTTCGAAGGTCAATGTTTTCCTTTATATTCAGTGTTGCTTTTAACATTGATAAAGTAGACCATAATGTCGGTGGTTTTATGGTTGCCGATTTTTCTTCTAAATAAGGTAAAAGTGCCTTTTCAGATATCTTCACCACATTTTTGACTGTTGAAGTTTCGAAATTGCTGCATTTGCAGTCTCTGCTACCTCAGCAAAGATATCACTTTCATTACTATAATTTGAATCCATTATTTTGTTGGAAAACTGAAAATATTTACAGAATTCGCGGAAAACTGGAAAATTGTAAGTATGTCACTTTATTTTAAAATTTACAATAAACAATTCCGCGTTCCCTAGATTACATTTATCATGTGTTACTACCTGATTTTTTGATATTAATTTATTCTAAAATATTTAGATAACTAAGTTTCTTTTTTCGACGTTGTAGAAAAAATATTGTTTGTATTTCGTGGAAAGATTGGTGTTATAATGGCGCGTTCGATAACTATTTTGAGGCTTCACCAACTGAAACGCTCTTCCTAGAAAAGAAGAATACATTCTAGTGTTAATTTTATGTTGATTAAAAGCAAAAAATGCTTGGTTAGAGAGCTGAAGCTCCAGTTAATTTTCACAGTTAAATTCACATAATTCTAAAACGGATTCCAATTTAATGATGTAATTTTGCATTTTGGATTTTTCTTGAAAAAATGGGGTAGATGGTAAATAGAATTCTTTTTGTATTGTAATCATTAGCAACTCTCTTAAAAAAGGGAGAGGGTATTGGATATTTCTGTCCGTCATGAACGATCTATTCATATTTCTAACTTCTGGGTTAACCAGATGATTATCAGCCCTTGTTATGATTATTTACAACTTAAGTGTTTCACAACAAACCGGCCCGAATTCGTGAAATATACTGTAGTTGCGGTAGAAGCCAAAGAAATCGATAAAGAAAAAAAATAATTAATAAACTAAAAACAAATATAAAAATATAAAAAAATATGCAATTAGAAAAATATAAAAAATATATACAAGAAAACAATATTTAAAGAAATGACAAAAAGCAAATATAAAAATAAAAAATTATGAAAAATATATACAAATTATATACAGAATAACAAAAAATAAAATAATAAACAAAAATCATAAAAAAATTCAATATTTGGTCATATGACCATTTGTGTCAATAGTTTCTTGCATTCTTCTTGGTATTTATTGTACAAGTATTGACATTTATTCTGACCTATTAATCTAGCCCACACACGGATTGTATGGTTAAGGAGCCAATCAACTGTTCTGATATTGACAGCCTCCTCAATATACCCCCATTGTCGATCCATGATATCCCATAGATTTTCTATGGGGTTAAGGTCGGGGGATTTGGTAGGCCATCTTGAAACAGAAATCGATGGATGCTCTGAAAACCAATCCGTTACAATTCTAGCTGTGTGTATTGGGCAACTGTCTTGTCTGAAAACAACATTAATACCTTCGACATAAATTGCGTGTAGCGAAGGCAGGAAAGTGTTTTCAAGAATGTCAATATACTGCTAACTTGTGAATCGCTCTGGAATTCGCACGATTTCCCCAAGACCATTTGAAGTCATCCAGACCCAGTAAGCACAGGAAATTCTCCTGCTTCGATTAACCGGCAAAATGTTCTGTGGTTCATGACGGGTGTTGTTCCTCTTCATAGAGGTTTCAACTTCAGACTGTCTTCTGTTGAACAGAAAACCTTCTCATCTGTAAAGTGGTTTTCCTCTGCCGGTTAATATTTTCCTGAGCAAACTGGACCTGTGTTTGCCGATGAGCCTCCGTCTATAGAATTTTTTTATCAGATTTTCTCGCGTGAAACTGAAAGTTCTCTGAAATGTTGGAGCTTATTAACTAAATTCAGTGAAGAAATAAATTCATTATACATCTGTATTGTTGACTGGCTAACTTGGAGCTGGAGTCTCTCCCGAAGAACGGAAATCGCGGTTAAGGGATGGTCAATTACCTCTTCTCTCATTCTTCGGAGAGCGTCACCATCCAGCTTTTTCGGAGCGCCATTTCTCTACTTGGAATCAAGCGGTCTTACTCCATCATTTTCTTGACTATGCTGTAACAGAAAAATTTCAACTATCTTGAAGATAGTGAAGAATGATATTAGAAGTCGAAATTATAAAAATTTTTTTAAGATTAACAGCAATGTCTCAAATTGAAAATAAAATAAAATTACCGATAATCCTGTCTGAAATGAAATTGCCGACACTGAAACACCACACTCCCACATCCCGATAATTTTATCCCGCGTTTCTAATGCAGAATCTTTTTGCTCGAGTAAGCGTCCCATAATTTTAAAAAACAACTCTGAAGCTTCCAACACGACAACTAATTTCAAAATGAATAAGTTTGTTGTTGTCTCTATTGGTTTAAATAAAGAAAAACTATTTATTGGTTAGTGTTATTCCGGAAAGAGATTAAATTTTATTACATCTGGAAAGTACAGAATACCAGAATTTATAAGAAACTGAGCAGTAATATCTAACAAACAGGAATATAAAGATGATCTTCCAATTCATGGTTTGGCTCGTAGTAACCAGTGAGTTTCACTTTTTTCCTTACATTTTTATTAATTAATTAATGCAATTGTGGTGTCTTTTTTGACTGCCTCTTCGATTAATTCATTGATTTTTTGATTTGATTTAGTATCTGCTGCTGGAGTATAAGTTAGATAAGTTAGTTAATGGGTTTCCCACTTAAATAAATTCCATTAACTAATTTCCTATTGTCATGTTTTTAATCTTATCACAAAACAGCTATCAATCATCGGTCGATGAACAACGGAAGTCTGTTTAACATAATTGATCTTTGAAAAAGTTGTCTGTAATGCAATTTTATGCACATGTGCAAAGTTTTAAGAATCGTAACCTTGACATTTTAAACATTTTTGGCAAATAATTTTTTTCTCACAATATTTTATTTCACTTTTAGTCACAAAATTGACATGAGCGGTGCAAAGTTATCATAACTTTAACATAATTTTAATAATATTCAATTGCAGAACATTTTCCAGCATCAAATTAATATAAGATTATAGAGAGACTGTCAAAAGTGACACTAACTTAAATATTTTTCAGTTTTCAGATCATTTCTGAAAATTTGCCAATCACAAAAAATTGTTTTCAGATATGGTCCTAAAACTAAGATGTTATTAGATCAAATTCTGATTTGAAAGTTTATAATCTTACACAAATTTAATTCTGATACTAATCATACATCTAAACCTTTTCGAAAAAACGTTAAAATTATTAGAACTTTAGACTGCTCATATCAATTCTTTCTAGCACTAAATTGAAATTTTTAAAATTATTGAACTTGTAAAAAAAGAATTATGTCAACTTCGCTCTGAGTTTTTCAAATGTTGTACACATGCATTGAATTACATTAAAAACAACTTTTTCAAATGAAATTTTCCCAATTTTAGCTTGGAAATGTCATTTCCAGCCATTCTCTGCAAGAAATGTTAAATTTGCCAACAAACGAGCAGCGCCTAATGACGTTTGTTGTTGTCATTTTTCATCTAATTCAAAGCAAAAACTGATTATTATCAAATTTTAACTAAACTTTATAATAAAAAATATTCCCACATGGAGCCGACTTTAATGGTGAAACTGTCTTAGATATTATAGAAAACTTACAATTTTGCATATCATTCGAGCCTTTAGTTATAAACTACCATCGCGGTCAAAATTTACTGGTACGGTGTGTTGCTGTAGACATTTTTAGAATTCAAATTTTAATTTGTTTTAATTTTTGAGTAAAGTGTAAGGTTAGTGCGACTCGACCGAAAACGTTTCTTTTATGGCTTCTTCGGGTATAAGGTGCCTGGCGTTACAAAAACAATTGACTTCTATAATCGCTGACTCAAACTAGTAGCTAAAAACTTTTTTCCTTCAAAAATAATCAATCTAAATTTGTTTGTTTTGAGTCTTGACACTTTTTCAAGTTTTTGATTTGCTTGTTCTTTAATCTCTAATGCAAAACGCGTGTTGCTTTTGAATGTTGCATATCGCAAATTTTCATCAAGTTCTTAAAAAATGTAACCGCAGGCGACAAGTTGCGGAGAGCGGCGAAGCCGCGACCGTGTGTCAGGGACACAGACTGTTTGCTAGTATGTTATAAAAAGGGAAGATGTGCAAAAAAATATACTGGACATTGCTTTAGAAGGACTTTGGCGTCTTTATTAGCCAACACAAGAATTGATATGTCGGATATTAAAAGACGTGGAGCCTGGAAATCCTCAAATGTGATTGAAGGATACGTAGATAACTCTTTAGAGAATAAAAAGATCTGCAAGTTGCTAGTGGCTAGAAATCACCAGATTGAAAAAATTGGAACTGTTACTGATCGTCTTTGATAGCTCCGAATATTCACATCTGACGAATTGCGTGTAACTTCCGGTAGTTGTTTTTCGAATTTAACCAATTGTAATTTTCATTTTATTTCTAAATACAATTGTTGCACATATAAAAATCGTTGCAAAATGAAAGTCCACATTAGCACTAGTGCGCAAGAGTAGCTCATTTTAGCACTCAAAACTGATTCACATTTGAGAAAAAATATAAATATTACGAGTCACTCTAAAAAATAAACTGATAAGACAAAAGTACTTAGTTGCTATTAAAGATAAGTCTCTTCCATCTATATAAATCAATTCAGTTTAAAGTTCCTAGAAGCAAAATGTTGAAAATTACATTGACGTTCATCCTTTTAGGATATTTCTCTGCCTGTGTCAACAGTCAGCTGAAAATTCCATCAAGTAAGATTGTCCACAATATTACTATTTGATTATTTTATATTTCTTCTAGTACCAACAATTATTAATGGGAATGCAGCTGATGCTGGGCAGTTTCCATGGCAGGTTGCAATATGGAGTTTCTTATCTGATCTAAAAGAATGTAGTGGTGTCATTATTAATGAAAATTGGGTTTTAACAACAGCATCTTGCATCGAAAAGTCAGAGCATTCAAATGAAAAACTACAAATTTTTAAAATTTACATTTTTATAGGGAAGCCTATGTACTTATCAGCGCTGGCGCCATTTTACGCAATGGTAACGATGGTAGACAATTTGTTGCAGATAATTACACAATACATCCAGAGTTTGATAATATAACTCTTCAAAATGACATTGGTTTGTTTCAACTAACAACAGATCCTCTATTTTTCACTGATAAAATAAAAGCTATTAAATTGCCCGATAGCAATGAAAAACTTGAAGAAGGAATAACAGCAACTATAGCAGGATGGGGTCACTCTAATAATGGTAAAAGATCAAAAATCAATCCAACTATGACTATATTTTTTTTATTTAGATATTATAGAAAACAGAACAGCTGTGCTGCAGTACGCTAATGTTACAACAATCAGTAATGAAGATTGTCAGGCAATTTATGGAAAGGACACTATTTCTGAAAGTGTAGTTTGCACTGTCGGTGATTCCAATCAATCTCCATGTTTTGGTGATGCAGGAGCTCCGCTTGTAGTCAATGATGAAGCAGGAGATCCAGTTGTGGTTGGAATTTTTAGTTTCATTAGTGCTTTAGGTTGCGAAAATTATCCTGCAGGATATCAAAGTGTTGGCTATTATAGGAAATGGATTGAAGAAATAACAGGAATATAAAATGAAGTTGCAAAAAGTTATTGAAAATTTAAAAAAATAAAAAATCTCTAAATAGTTATTTGTTCACAAGTTTTAGAAAATACAGTTCTTTCAAAACTGAAACTAGTCATTATTAAAAAAAAACACTAATTTTTGAATGTATTTTTTGGAGATTTTCTTCACCATTTTTCAAACTTCTAGTTCATTTTTCCTATAAAAATATTTTTCTAATTGAGCCTCACTTGGTTAGTTCCAAATTCAATACCACCTAAATAAAAGATTATTATGATTATCAAAAAGTTGTGATGGTTAATCCTAATTCAGAACATACAAGGTGTTCTAATGATGTGAAAAAGTCGAAACAATTTTCAAATAAAAGTTATCTTCATCAATTGAAGCTATTTTCAATTATACAGGGTGTTTCATAAGTATCAGCACGAAAGATTACGGTGTTAATAAAAAAAATAGTCATTATGGTATAATTGAACACCTGTTAATATTACAAACTTGAATAAGGCATTTATCACTTAGTTTAAATTTTCTGCAAAAAAATAAAGAAAATTTGCACCTATATTATGACACAACTGTAGTTTGTAGCTTTACTCTGCAGATGTCACACCTAAGCATTATTTGTTTACGAACCGCAAAACGCACAACTTTGTAAATACTAAAATGTCTCTCAATTTTCTCGAATACCGATTTTGGAAATTGTTAAATTATCAAAAAATTTGTACACTTTGGTTTTTTTCACTTATCTAATTCGAAGTACGTGCAAGTAAAGCTTCTAATAATTTTCTCTGTAACTTTCTATCCTCAAGTTCTTCTTTTAATCGTTGCTCTCTTTCTTTTTTTTCCAACTCGAATTTGGCTTCTGCCAGAGCCATTTTCCTTTCCTTCAATAGTAACCTCTTTTCCTTCAATGTCAGTTTACGTTCTTTGAATTTAATTTCCGCTTCTTGTTTTAATTGTAAATACTCCAATGAGGCTTTTTTCATAGGAACTTTTTTTTTAGCATTCCTTTGGAGATCTTCAATAGAATTGAATTTCAAAAAACATGATTTAAAATTATATTTAATTATTACCTGGCTGATCGAGTTCTTCGATTAGAATATAATCATGATCGTCCAAAACAGACCCACTACGAGGTGATAGAGATGTCTCTAGATCAAACGCTTCATAATGACCTGGAACTGACTGAATGTAAATCAGGTTTGAATCATACCTACGACTGCTAACCTTCTTCTACATAAATCACATTTTGAGAAGCACTGTCATCTAACATTATATCAGTTGCTTTTTTCCGTTGCTTCGTTCCTTCTTCTTTATCAGATTTATTAGCTTTTCTTTTTACATTCTGTTTTTGATACTCTTTTCTCAAATCGAAAACCTCTTGAAGCATTTGTGTTTTTGTGGCATATTCATCCTCAGTTCCAGATCTATAAAGTGATAAGCTACTTCAAGAAACTATAAAGACTCTGAAGGATCTGAAAAAAGCAAAGAATCTAAAACAGAATCTAAGAAATCCCAAAATTCTAAGAAATCAAGAGAATCTTGAGAATTCAAAGAATTAGAGAATTTTAAAAATCTAACTAGTTTGAAAAATTTGAAGACGCTAATAAAAACAGAGAACCTGAAAAATCTAAAAAAGAATTAGGAAAATCTGAAAAGTTTTAAAAATAGAAAGAATCTGGAGGATCCAAAAAGAGCAAAAAACCTAGAACAAATCTAGAAAAGCAAAGAAGATCTAAAAAATCCCAAAATTCTAAGAAACCCAAAGAACCTTGGGAATCCAGAAAATTTTAAGGATCTAGCAAACTTAAGAAAACAGAGAAATTGAAGACGCTGAAAAAAACCAAAGAATCTGAAAAATCTAGGAAAGAATTTGGTAAGTTTTAGAAATTTCAAAAATAGAAAGAATCTGGAGGATCTGAAAAAGCAAAGAATCTAAAACAGACTCTAAGAAATCCCAAAATTCTAAGAAATCAAGAGAATCCAGAGAATTTCAAAAACCTAATAAGTTTGAAAAAGCTTAAAAATTGGAAGACGCTAAAAAAACCAGAGTAACTGAAAAATCTAAAAAGTTTTAAAAATAGAAAAAATCTGGAGAATCTAAAAAAGCTAAGAATCTAGAACAGAACCTAGAGAAGAAGACGAATCTAAGGAATCCCAAAATTCTGAGGAATCTAAAGAATCAAGAGAATCTTGAGAATCCAGAGAATTTTAAAAATCTAAAAAGTTTGAGAAAGCTTAAAAATTGGAAGATGCTAAAAAAACCAAAGAATCTAAAAAATCTAGGAAAGAATTTGGTAAGTCTTAGAAATTTCAAAAATAGAAAGAATCTGGAGGATCTGAAAAAGCAAAGAATCTAAAACAGACTCTAAGAAATCCCAAAATTCTAAAAAATCAAGAGAATCCAGAGAATTTCAAAAACCTAATAAGTTTGAAAAAGCTTAAAAATTGAAAAACGCTAAAAAAACCAGAGTACCTGAAAAATCTAAAAAGTTTTAAAAATAGAAAAAATCTGGAGAATCTAAAAAAGCTAAGAATCTAAAAAAGGAACCTAGAGAAGAAGACGAATCTAAGAAATCCCAAAATTCTGAGGAATCTGAAGAATCAAGAGAATCTTGAGAATCCAGAGAATTTTAAAAATCTAAAAAGTTTGAGAAAGCTTAAAAATTGGAAGATGCTAAAAAAACCAAAGAATCTAAAAAATCTAGGAAAGAATTTGGTAAGTCTTAGAAATTTCAAAAATAGAAAGAATCTGGAGGATCTGAGAAAGCAAAGAATCTAAAACAGACTCTAAGAAATCCCAAAATTCTAAGAAATCAAGAGAATCCAGAGAATTTCAAAAACCTAATAAGTTTGAGAAAGCTGAAAAATTTTGAAGACGCTAGAAAAACCAGAGAACCTGAAAAATCTAAAAAATAATTAGAAAAATCTAAAAAGTTTTAAAAATAGAAAGAATCTGGAGGATCTAAAAAAGCTAAGAATCTAAAACAGAACCTAGAGAAGCAGACGAATCTAAGAAATCCTCAGAATTTTGGGATTTTTTAGAAAACCTGAAAAATCTAGGAAAGAGTTTGTAAAATAATTCAAAAAGAATCTGAAAAATACAAAGAATCTGAATGGTATAAAAAACTTAGAAAAATGAAAAATTCAAAGACGATAAAAAAAAAAAAAAAAAAAAAAATAAAAATGAAAGAGAAAATTTTGAGTATCTGAAGAATTACAAAATCTAAAGAATCTAAAAGCCCAAAATTCTAGAATATCCAAAGAATTTAGAAAAAATGCGGAAAATAAAAAAAGCAACAAAAAAACTATGATCAGATGATTTTGAGAGAAGAACAAAAACTTACAAATATTGGAAAAAGAATAACATAGAACAAGAACAGCATATTTTGTGTTCAATTGAGAATAGAATATGGTATTTTAAAAAAAAACATCAACATTACCGTGACTTACTTTCTCAAGTTCGATGCATCTCCTTGCACAAATAATTTTAGAAGATGATCCAGATGGTCCTTAATTGCTCTCATAGTAAACTCTTTTCTTGTGTATCTTACTACATTCTCATGAACCAGGTCCCAGTCTCCAGGATTTTTAAAGGGATTGTTAAGCAGAACTTCTCGGAGTAGACAGTTATCATCAAAAGAGGTGAAACGTTGACGATTTGCCATTCTGACTCTGCAAAAATATAATCAGAATTGTAGATATTAGTGCATAATAGTTATAAATGTAGTAGGAACTTTTCTGTTTAAACTAAAACTAAATTTAAATAATTGAGTGAATACCTAGGTGCCCACCAATAAGAGAACAAACCCAATTTTTTTTTTCATTCCACAATTGTTGTGTTCTGGGCACCCCTGACATTAGTCAGTACCAAATAAAGCAAAATAATTATCAAGAAAACTAACGTGTATTTTAATATCGAGGATAAACTAGTAAGTTTGCATTTTATTTCGATGCTCTATTAACTGCAGAAGCCGAAAAAACTATCAACACTTTTCATGATGAACAGACGATGAAAGTTGCAATTTTACAAATCAATTTCTTTCCATCCCTTAGCTAGATCTGGCAAACTACGCCACTCCCTCTCTTACCGTTCTAATTGAATACAAATTTTTGAAAATTTATGCTATTTTCGCGAAAGGCCTGTAAAATTTGTTTTCATTTTGAATCTTGGAAAAAAATTGAATTTCTAATGAACGGTTAAAGCTACAAAGTTGAAACAACCTCCAAAAGTCTCAAAAAATCTTTTTTTTAAATGATCCAGACTGGTGAAAGAAAGTACCCCTTTCTTTTGAACGGTACAAAATAGAGAGTTGGAACCAACGCCAGACGAATTATTCGACGTGAATTGGTAATAATGCTTAGCTTTGAAACGAATCTGATTGATAGTTTTGGCTCGGGAAGCTGGAATTGGAAGTCGTCAAAACTTAGCCCTAACTTAAGAATGGTTCATCCTAGAGGGTTGTAATTCTGCAAATTAACTACTCCTTACACCATTTTAACATCTGCCAAATTAGGGCACTTAATCACTTACCGTTCCCCTTGAAAAATTTTTTTATGACAAATCGTCTCCTTTTCCGAAAAGCAGTTGAAAAATATTTTTCTCATAAAATAATGAAAAAATTGAGTTTCTTTTGAACAGTTCAAGCTAGAAAGTTGAAACTAGTACCAATCGAGTCAAAAAAAGTTCCTAAAACGATCCATTGAGATAAAAAAAATTTCAACCCTTAGTTTCAAAGTTACTTGTATCTTTTGAACGGTACAAGATAGAGAGTTGAAACTAACGCTAGACGACATATTCGAGTCGAAGTGTCAACAAAATAAATTTCGTTTTAAACAGTGAAACGGTAATAATTTCTGCGTATTATGAAGAAGTTAGTAATAAATATAACCTAATTGGATTAGATTAAACAGACAAAAGCCTCATTACTTACAAATACCTATCTTTATCTATTACCTTTCTCCAACAACTGTCTCAACTAGTTTTATGGAACTTCTTTTCAACCCTTTTGTCTGTCTTCCAGTTTGATCTATTGGTGATTTACCATTCGGTATTAACACTGAAGGAACTACATCACATTTCAACTTACTTCTTTTCTTAGGCAAATAATTGAAAAGTTCATATTTCATATTACGTTCGAAGTCTCCATCTAAAAAATGTCTGGAACATACACAAGCAGTTTCAACATTTATTTTGTCGGATCGGTAACCCATAGCCATAGTTTTTGTATTGTTGCATTTTTTGGAAAAGTGTATAACGTGATATCACCGACATGATAAAATATTTACTTTGATTGTCACTGTCGCAACCAAACACTGCAAACCTCATTTTTATTAAAAAAATTACAGTTTTCAGAAAAATTAGAATAAATCGCGCGATATTATTTAAATTATAATTTAAAAAGATGGCGGGATTAGCATCTCAGTAAGTGATGTCACACACCAACAATCAAAGATTTGGATCTACAATAATTATACTTTTTCAATTTTGATACAATTGATATAAATCAAGTGATTTTACCGTTACCATATTTTGATTTCACGTTATACAAAAATTCTCCGTATCTGTGACTAAAAAAAATTGGCTTGACACTAAAGATCCCAACATTACCGACAGCAAATTTTCAGCTGATTGTCAGATGTAGTTATGCAACCAACCATGCAGGGTTCCAAGCAAGTTCTCAGTCTTTCGTAATGCAAAAAGTAATTAACAAATCGTTAGTTACAGAAGAAAAAGTAGGACTCAAGCACATGCATATCAGCTCAGATGTAGTCCAATAAGCAAATGTTTAGGTTTCGTGTCTTGAACAAAACTTGCAGGTTTTGTTTTCTAAATCTGTAACAACATTAATGAGGCATAGTTAATAAATATCTACCATGGTTATTATACGTAGTTTGCGACTGGTAGAAGTTGAAGTTTTGCAACAAGTACCTGTTTTAGGTTAAGTGATGCTCCTTTCCTTTCTGTCGAGTTTAAACAATATTTGGCAACTTTTGAATTAACTGATGTACACAGAATGCAGTATTTTTTTGTTTTAAATTTTACTAAATACTATTTTATACATTAATATAATAGTAAATAACAAATGTTTACAATACGAAATTCAGTGGGTATTTGACAGTGCGGGTTACTGCGGTTCGCACGAATTGACATTGGTGCACTTTGTCACTCGCAGTGTTGCCACATGACTCTAATATCTTTACTCTTTCCACTACTGGAAATTACTCTTTTTTAGACTAAATTACTTCCGATTTTTCCGAATTATTATGTTAGGCACATGTATTAATAAACGACAATGCATTTATTTTGAATTTTTATTTATTTAAAATATATAATAATCTGTATAACAATCTTATAAAAAAACACAAAAACAAAAATTAAATTCTAAAAAACAAAAACATCAGACTTCAGACCCTATAAAACTTATAAAAAAAATCACAAAAACAAAAATTAAATTCTAAAAACAAAACGTCAGACTTCAGAAATCATACATAACTTACTTGTATATATTTGTATTACATTTAGAGAAATGTTTTTCGTTTGATTCAAAATTGCTACAATTAATATTTTTGGCTGAAAATGAGGACCTAACCATACATACTGCATTGAGGGTATCGTCTCCTAAGCGATTTCTCTTTTTATTTTTAACATCAGTCATTATTGAAAAAATCCTCTCTGCCTCTGCGTTCGAATAAGGCAATGTTAATATAATACTAGCTAACTCCCAAATATTTTTAAACTTAAACGAACCAGTAAAATCCTTAAAGTTTTTTATTTCCTGCCACATTACATCTAAAGGCATATTTGTTAATCGATTTCTTTCCAAATCATCAAACGCGAATGGTAAAATTCGCCATTCTAAAGCAACAGCGGATTCGCTTAAAAATTGCTTGTATTTTGTAGGTAACACCTGTAGGTCTTTTAAAATAATCCTATTTTTGTTAAAAACATGTTCAGGTTTCAAAAATTCCATTTCTTTGAATAGTGCATTTGCCAGTGGAAGCCGATTTATTATTTCTTTTGCAAGTCTAATATAAAATTCTAAAACACGAAGTCTAAAATCATGTTGAACATTCTCTGGCAAAGATTTTAAAACAATTTCACATTCTGGACCAGTGTAAACTTCAAACAAAGGCACATAATTATGAGGATGAATTATATTCAGATATTTATCTCCATATGTTTCAGAAAGGACTGTTCCTTTTACAAAATTTTGACAAATTTCAGTATAAAGTTTTAAAGATAATCTCTGTAGGTCTTGTATGAGTATTATGTTTGATTGGAAGAGTGCATTAAATGAATTCATAAAGTTTAATGAATAATTTAAAAATAAAAAGTAACATTTAATGCACTGGTCATTTAACTGTTTCAAAATATTATCTGCTGCTAACAGCTTATCTTCAAATGCTGCTACCTCAAAGTAAAGTTTAAGAACCTCCCAGTTTTGCAAAATACGAGAAACACACTGATGCATTGATAACCAACGGGTTGCTGAAGGCTTTAAAATTTTCAACTGTTCTTCGTGTAAGTATTGTTGTATTTCGGCCAACTGGGCGCATTTTTTCGAGCTCCCTGAAATATACGTAGCTATTTGTCTCATTAAATCTTCAGGACCTCTTGGTAACTGCAGGCATGCTTTACTAGCAACAAGTGCTGCCGAATGGCAAATACACTTTAAAAGTATTATGTGAGGAACTTCATTTTTAAGTTGAGAGAAAAACGAATTCTTCTCGCCAATCATTACGTTCGCACCATCACAGGCAAGTCCCACAATGTTATGTAATGGTGTATTTTTTGACTGAAGGCATTCTTTAAAAACCTGATAAATTTTCACTGCACTTCCATCAGTGGCATTCACATGACAAATTTCAAGTAACTGTGTTACTGTTTTATGGAAACCATTAATATATCTCACAAGAACACATAATTGTTTTGACATGGATATATCTGTAGATTCATCACAAAGAACAGAGAATGTTTGCTGAAACAAAATTTTTACTAAAAGTATAACTAGAAAAATTTATAATTTACTGTTCTTAAAATTTCTATTAATTCATCACACTCCACTTTTGCGATGACACTGCGAATTAATGAGGTGCATTTAGTTCGTTTAAGTTCCATATCAGCAACTATCCGTGAGTCTGGGAGGTTTTTTTTCAAGAGTTCCACGAGATGATCTACTGTGTGGATTGCGACATTATGTTCTGCAAAATAAAATGATAATCCCAGTTCCAGTTTTTGGACATTAGTCTTATGAATCATGGCTTTCTTCCTTTCGGCTTCGTTAATTGCTATTAATTGATCCACTTGGCGGTTCTGTTTTATACACTTTAAACGTTTTTGATGAAAAGCGCTTTGCGCGTGTCTGATAAGTTGTATTTTTCCGCAAGTGAGCTCCTTGTTGCAACACTCACATTTACACTTAAATCTGTTAGACGAAACAGGATTCAACCATTCTCTAAATCTTGTATCTTGCAACCACTTGTTGCAAAATACCTTTTGTTTTGGTTTCGATCTAGGAACTTCCCGTTCCTGCTCATTTTCACTTGAACTCATAGTTAGGGCTAAAAACAGTTTTATTTACTGTTTTCTGTCGTACTTTTTTCGCACTATTTTTGAGTACCCACTTGAGAGTATGATATGTCTTACCTTTCTTATGGCAGTTTAATTTAACGCTTCAAATTTGTGGTTCAACTCATGTTTAACTTTCACACGTGTGATATGACTTTCAACTTTGAGGTTATGTTATGATTTATATGGCGGTAAAATACAACATTTCAGCAGCTTCAAGTGCACTGGCGCAGGCGCAGACTAGCTGAACATGAAACCACCGCCAGGAAATAAAATAACCAACCAAGAACAAGAATTTGAGGGAATGGAGCAATTAAAAAATTAAAAAAGATTTTACTATCGCAATAAAATACAAAAAAATACTCCCTAAAATACATGAATTACTCCTTTACTCTCTTTTATTAAAAATGCTCTTAAAAAAGAGTAATACACCCTCATCTGGCAACACCGGTCACTCGTGCGAATAATGGCTGACTAGAGATTTTTGTTTCTAGCAACATTTGGTTCGTTACTATAATTTTAAAAGGCGGGTAATATAAATTATTTATATTCCATTTAAACATAGCTGTGTTGTTGGTGGTTTATAAGAGAACTAACAATTGATATTGAGAATTGAGATTTCAATAAAAGTCAACTAAATCGTGATTTGAAGTGAAGAAAAAGTGTTTTTATATCATAACAATCATAAAATTTATATTACCCGCCTTTTAAAATTATAGTAAAAAAAACAAATGTAGGTAGAAACAAAAATCTCTAGTGCGGTCAGCCATTGTTCGCACGAGTGACAAAGTGCACCAATGTCAATTCGGGCGAACCGCAGGCACCTGATAGTGCTACTGACAGCTTAGCGTGGCGTAATTCACAATAGTATCGATTTTCTGCTTTAACAATTTTCATTCGTTTCGTGTCGCTAATTGTTTATCTGGTTGCATAATGTTTTGTTGAAATGTTGACCAAAAATTGTTTTATATGCGCATCGGATGATTTGAGGTTATGGCTTTTACAACAACAAATTATTTGGAAAAATTTGTCGAATATTCACATTTTCGAGTGAAACGTCTTGAATTTTTCGATAACCTAATATTCACTAAATTTTTTTCAAGAGTAGACTGTTATTCACCATAGGCAACCAGCAATACACCATTAAACAGATTCAGGTTCCAATAAATAAATAAAAAACGTTTAAAGTCTATATTCCAGTACCTCGAGATTGTGATGCTGCGACTATTGATCTAAGGAACTCCGAATGGATAATTTGGTAGATGGTCCTTTTTTATTTTAGAATCGCTATTTGTGTCAATTTCAGCGATGTTATTCTTTGACAGTATCAACTATACAGGGTGATACGAGTTTTTTGACAGAAGCAAAAATAAATAATTCTAATCGAGTAAAAAATTAATTGTACAGCCTAAACGATAGAGAATTATTTACTCTACCATTTGATCTTTTGATATTGTTTAAAATTTTTATAGTATGGCTGTGAGACATTAAAAACCACATTTGTGATTTTCTTTTTTAAATCTATTAGCGTATTTTCTGTATGGGAAAAGTCCTTTAATTTTTTGAGCCGTAATTGCTGGAATAGAATTAGGTGAAAGTTGATAGCTTTTGAGTAATTAACAGATTAATGTTGAACATGTACACATTTTGGTTATTTATTGCCAAGTAAGGGATGATGAGCTGTCAATCCTGGTTTCTTGTTCACAATGGAGCTGAGGCTTGATGATGATGTCTCTTCAATAGATGGGTTGGTTGATGCAAGATTTTGTTCGTCATTCCAGGACTGTAACGAGATGATTCATTCAAGAAAAAACAAAGTCCAAACAAAAAAAAAAAAAATTATTTACAAAAATGACACCAAACTGTCTTCATTAAATGTTCAAAGTGATGACCGTTTTGTTCAATACATTTTTGTAATCGGTTTTTGAAATTTTGATCAACTCTACCAGCAAGATTTCCTCTATTAACTTCGGTGAATGCTTCAACAATACGATTCCTCATATCCCGCGTTGTTGGTTCTTGGTGGTAAACAATTTCCTTGACTGTGTCCCATAAGAAAAAAAATTGGCGCAGTCAAATTTGGTGACCTAGGGGGCCAGTTAACCGGTCCGCCATGGCCTATCCAATTTTCTCCAAATTGTTTGTTTAATTCAGTTCTAGCAATGACATTGAAATGTGGTGGGGCCCCATCCTGTTGGAACCATAAATTTCTTCGCGTTTCCAATGGATCCAACAAATCTTCGAGATTATTAGCTAAAAAATTTTCATAAATTTCTCTTTCTGTTTATTTACTTGTCCGTTATTCTTGAAGGTGCACTCGTCTTCAAACAAAACGGCTTCAAAAAAAATAGGGTTCTCCTTAAATTTTTCTTGCGCTCATACGCAAAAATTAATGCGATTTTCATAATCATCTCCATGCAACTGTTGTAACTCAATGTGGTAAGGGCGGTAACGATGTTTTTTTTTTTTAATCCTTTGAATACTGATTCCACTAACACCGGTGGCGGCGTTAACTTGGCTAATGCTGATATTAGGATTATTGGTCACAAGGTTCACCACTAGAGCTTGAGCTACATCATTTGTTACTGGAAGATATTCAGAAACCTTTTTTTTGTGTTGAAAGTTTTCGTGTTGTCTCAAATTGGCAACGAGTCTCTCAAATATTTTTCTTTCAGGACGTGGTCGGTCAGGAAATCGTTCGGCATAAAGTGCTGCAGCACGTGTAACATTTCTTCCGCATTCTCCGTAAATTAAAACCATCTCAGCTTTTTCCTCAAAAGAATATTGGAAAGACATTATCAAGAGAGTAATTACTTTAAAAGAAATAAAAACGGATACTTACACTTACAGAATTTGTGAAATAGAAACTTTATTATTCACGTTTGTCCTGTTAAAAGCTCAATTTTCAAATCGCTAATAGGAGAATGTAGAAACCATTAAAACTTTATTGCTTTTAATATTTTTTTACCGGTTTCTTAATCCAATGTTAAGTAAAGACTTATTGTTTTTTAATTGGCTCTGGAATGTTTTTATTCAATAAATTCTGGTATACCTAAAGTAATTCATTTCTAAGTGAAATTACCAACGAAGCCGCTGATAGTTTTTGTTGTACTCTCGAATGGCTTTGATTTCGTACATAAATGTTTTATAGTTTACCATTGGGAGTGACTTAAAATTGACAATCTTTGTTTACCAAGGGGCTCCCTTCTAAATCCTAATGGTAAATATCGAAAAAAAATCTAGTAAACTTTTTACAAAAATAAAATGGTACAGCTTGAGTTGAAAAATGATTGATAGATCATAACACCATCAAACTCTGACTATAGTCAGGATAAGGATTGGCGGTCGGTAGGTCTAGCAATTGTTTTGTCTAAAATGACATAAATGTAGGTATTTTACAAACTAAAGAAATAAAATACAAAATTGAAATTAAAGATAAACTTTTAGAAATAAGTAGCAATAAAAAAAATCTGGTAGTTGACTCTTCCATTTTTAACCACTCCAAATCTTTAATTTTTTGCGAAATGTACATTTTTACTTATTAGTTTTTGAGTCTTTTCTGTTATATAGAAAGAACACAATTTGTTTCCACTCTTTCATTCGGGAAAACTGGTATAATTCAAAATAACAAAGTTAGTAGAATTGGCAATAATTAAAACAGATCAATATAATTTTAAAATATAAGTTGGGAAGTAATAAGATGCCAATATTTTTTGGTTCTTTAGAAACTTTTAATGTCCCAACTAAAAGATACAACCTGTATATTTTCGCCTTCAACCTTCCTTTTTTTTCTTTATATTTTTGGCGAACTGCCTCTTCTTCAGGCGTGTCTGTATAAATGCTCGATTTTTTGGTTCTGAAACTTCTTGGGGGAACCTTTGGAAAAGGCCGAAGAGTTTCAGGCGAAAAAAAAGATATTAGGGTTGAAGGGGACGTAATTGGTTGAACATTGCTTTGATTTGGAGTTGAAGATTTTGTGTTGAAGTCACTTAATCGTCAGGGTTTGGCCCGTTTGTTTCAAAAGAAGGTAAAAAAGTCAATCATCTTCAGATTCTGGGGGCCAAAAGAAAAAGAAAGGCTGCGAAGGATAGCTTCACTCCCATCGTTTCTGAATTTATAAAAGTTGCTGACTTATTATTAACTAATTATATATCTGATTTCAAATTTATCAGTTTTTACGACTTCTTGAAAACAATCTCTGTGACTGGATCGTTGCAAAAAAAAAATCGAACTTGATTTTTCTACAAACAAAAATTGCAAAATTAATAATTAATTTATGTCCTACAAAATGTTATTTTCTATCACGTAGTGAAAACCGTAATCAAAAGTATTAAAATGCCTTCAAATAATTTGTCCGCGAATGTGTCCTCAGTGTCTACATATACCATGGATTTCTGCTAATCATCAATAAACTGTAAGATTAAATATATTCAATAACTCGACCATATTTTCTATCTCTTGTATCCATGACGTATCTGGTTTTGATATTTCCTTCAGGAATCATTTGACATTTCAGTAAATATCTATCAAGATGTCAGGATGTGTTTTTTTCCAGAAAATGATGCAGGTAATAACAGAAAATCCGTGGAAGTAGTGACTACTAAGAACCAAGAAAGTGTTTGTAGCTGTGTGGCTTCGGGAAATATTACTTTGGATAAGTGCTTTTCAACAAACCATTTTCACCGGGAGTCGAAACTTCAATCGCCTGTCCGGGTTGCAAGCTGGTCGTAGCTCCCACAGTGGAAATGGCAAGTTAATTGGTGCCGGCGTTGTTGGTACTGTTGACAGTAGCTTCTTAGATGGTCTTTCAAATTTCTTCCTGATTTCCGGCGAGAGGTTTCTTTCCGGAGTGGCCGGTTTCGGGTAGTCGATGAAGACAGCCAATTTCGGATATTCGCTCATGGCAGGAGAACACTAGAAATTTAGACTACTTAAGGCTAGCTGTAGGTTCCATATTCCTTTCAATTTCCGGACGCTGATTGCCTCAGGGGTGGCTTGCAAAAGAGATAGAAGCTTCTGCGTCGGCGATGTTGACGGCAAAGGTGAGCAGGTTAGGCTCATGGCCGGGCTTTCAAGATTTATTTCCAGTTCTAATAAACCTTTAGCTATAAGCAGGTACATTTCTCTTTATTCTACAACCTTTTGATCATTAGCTCAGAATCACATTCGTAAATTGATCCAATCATTATTATTCAGGCATTTTTTGAGTGCTGAGAGGATTAATCATAAAGTAATAATTCCCAATTCTGTCAATAACCGTAAATTTGCAAAATGGTTACGTAATACCTTTTGGTTCTCTAACTTGTTGTCAAACAATGCATCAGTTACCGTACCATCTGCTTCTAACACTTATAGGTACTGCTCCATCAGTGTCCATTTTTTGGAAGCTAACACATAATGTAATTTTATTAAAATAAAAGGCGCATCAACTGCTGCGGTTATTAGCGCCTACAACCAGATACAAATTTATAGTCTTCAAATATTCCATCAGGTCCAAATTAGGTCTGCTCATCAGGTGGTGGATGTGATTAGGTTCTATGTTATACATTGATCGGAGGTGCTCATACTGAAATCTTTTCTAATAGCTTCTGCGTTAGTCAGCGGTTCTTCCATTCTACACACAAACCTTGTTGAGAATGAGAATGTTGAGGATACCTTTCGATTTCACTTACCTAGCCAAAGATACGGTGAAGATAGTAATTTCTTATGTAACTATGATCTGTGAGTACGGCGTACAGAGAACTGAACTTCACAACCAACTATCAGGTAGGAGGAGCTAGATTGATGAAAAATAGCGCAAGGCGTTTTAAAGTGAAACTTACACGGTGCAAGCGTTTGCTCAAACATTAATCCATTCCATTTGATCCAAGCTTTCACGAATTTCACGATTTCAGTATTCTTACAATACTTTCTATTATGTATTGGCAGTATTAGATCACATTTTTGAATTTGTGTGCTTTTGGCGGCGCACTTTTGCGGCTATGCGCTTGATTTTGGGCGTGAACACCCTGCCTTTAATCATAAAATCCATCACACGCTGAATTCGAGATGTGTGATTCCTAGTCAACTGGATTTTGGCCTTTTTGCAAACAAAGCGCAGCAACTGCTGGGGTCTTAAACCAACAGCGCACGGCACTGGTATTCGGAGCTGATTCTCCAGGGTTACCAGGCCGATTTGTGACCCTGAGTTTTTTATCGAGGTTGTCACTTGATGCTGAACTTTTTCTACTTTTTCTACTCTAACAAGAAATTCATTGCATAACAGAAGCTAACAAAAAACAAACGGTTGAATAATTATTTCCTGAAAAGCCTGTACGGCTATGGTCAACTCCTGAGAGTGGAAAAATCTCTTCTTTGACGTTGCAAGAGCTTCACAATGCTTCGAAAAAGACCTGATGGAATACCGTCAGAGGTTGTTAAGGACACAGGTAGAGTCGTGCCCGAAACTAGTAGTGTCGGTGATAAATGAACCGCTTACATCTGGAAACTTTCCTGACAGATGGAAGATAGCTGAGTTCGTGTTGATATAAAAAGATGGGGTGGACAGTAGTGAAAATGAGACTAATATGTCTTTTAGACGTCTTTGGAAAATTTTTAGAACATCTGATTAAGGCAAGATTTTTGAATAAACTGCAAGAAAAGGTCGGTTTATACAAGCGTCATTTCCACTGAGCCATTCAGGAAACGCAACAAGGGTGCTGGCGCCGGCGTCAATGTGAGTCTATCGGAAGAAGTGTAATAAGGTTTAATTCCCGGTGTCATGATATGGGAAGCAATATGCTATGGAGGTAAGTCGCCTTTGGAATTCATTCCAGACATTTCAAACGCGCGTTGCTATATCGACACATTTTTGCAACTTATTTTAATTTCATTTCTTTAAAACCTGCCGGCAGTTGTTTTCCGAGAAAACAATGTGTGGCATCATATTGCTCATGTCACTGAAAACTTTCTGGAAGAGAATAATATTAACTATTTGCCCTGGTCATCACGGTCGCCAGATTTAAACCTCATTGAACATGTCTGAGATATGATGCATCGTAGACTTTTACCCCATCCAATAAACAGGAGGAGATCAAACATTCGATTTCGAGCATGGCTAGAAGAGTGCATGAGTGCATATGTTTGTGGCGATGTTACACATTATTGATTTTTTCTTTAATAATTTTTTTTTCTTCACACTCCGCTAATAACACAATAATTATACAGAGTGTCCCACGAACAAGTGTGTATATTTTAACCATTTCGAAAAGTACCTTATAAATGAGAAATTTCAATGTGTCATCTTACTCTAAACATAAGAATCACATACTACAATCGGACAATGAAATGAAAGTGGAAGATAATTCCAATAGAAAAACGTTAATTCCAAAAACATGAAATTGAATATTAGCTAGATGATTTGCAGACTGACCTCATCTACCGTCCTTGATTATGAAACGATTCTTCAAAAAGGAACACAATCTGCAAATTCACTCCATTTGCATTCAGCTGCTATATAATAAGAGAAGACTTCTAGTAGATCCATTTTAGTGATTACGAATAACTTTCCCCGATCAAAATTTGTAAAATAGTTTTCTTAAATAACTTCATTAGCATGGAACGGTAACTTTAAACACTGTACTGTTCTAAAGATTATTTGCGTTTTATTTCGCAGAAGGTTTATCGTATGAACCTCATCAAAAAAAATATTTTTTTATTCATCCGTCATATTGTGGAAACTATAAGTTGAATCACGTATTAATAGTAAATAATTCATTGTATGGGCTAAAACAAGCTTCAAAATGTTGGAATACCAAAATTAACAACTTCCTATTGGATCTTTGATAAGATGTGGTATTATAGAAGTATTATATTTATTATTATACATCGATGAAATTCCAATGAAAGACATTGCTCTCAAAATGAAGCACAAGTTTATCAGAAATATCCTCATAAAAAAAATTACGGGTCAAAGATTTTTTTCAACCAAAAAAATCCCAAAAAACTGTAGACACACTTTCATTAATAATAATGTTTTTTTCCTTAAATTCATTTTGCCAACTTATATCCGAAATGTATACAACTCTTGGGCTCTGAACGTTTGTAAAGAGAAAGCGCTTATGTTCTTTATTTGATGAAAGGTCACATATCATTGTTAATTTAAGGACCAAAAGCTTTAATGGATTTGTACCATGGAGGTAGTATTAACTACTTAATACTATCTCCATGATTTGCACATCATAAGGTTTACCAAAGTAATGTTATTGCAGACGATGTCTTGGCCTTCATGAACAGGACTCTTCTGGAAAATGGAAGCAACCTTTAAATTTCACTTATCGTAAAGAAACAACTTAGTAGCTCACATTGAAAACGTAAAAAATTATGAAGGAGCAATTTTAATTATCGTATAATTATCAAAAGATAAAAGATAAACAATTAAAACAATTTAAAGAACATTCAACGAAGGAAGAAATTAAGAAGCTACAGAAATCTATAACTGACAAACTTGATAATATTACTGAATTCGCATCGCTCATGATGAACGAAGTGAATCCAAAAAATGTTTTAGCAATTGAGGAACAAAACCTTCCCAGACTCGAAGACAAAAATGTTCCAAAGAATGCTGATGAAATCAGCCCAGAGCCAAAGGCGAATGCTGAAGGCGATGATGTAAGCGATTCAGATAATTTATTATCTTTTCCAAAATCGCCTGCCTCAATAAGCTTAGATCCGAATAAAGATTTAAATTTTGATATTATTGAAATACAATTTAAATTTGAAAAACCTTCACATTTATTATCGTTAGACATTAGAAGTCGAAATGCAAAAATTGATTCAACGATACCCGAAATATCAACTAAATTGAAATCATTAAATGCGCACCTTACAAACGCAAAAAAATCACAAGAAAAAATTGATAATTTACAATATGTGTATTCACAGTTGAAAAAATATAAAAGTGTTTTAGAAGATATTCGAAAAATTCCTTTCTATGAAAAAGGAAGTATTTTTTCAGATCCGAATGAAATGGTAGAACGTCTTAATCTATTAATTGCGTCAAAAAATGCCGGAAATGATTCAACCGATGTATACAATGAATGCGTAGAAATACTTGATAAATTGTTAAACCAGAAATTCAGAAGCTTTTTTAAACTGAATAAATGAGCCTAATACACATTAGATCTAAAGAAAATGATTTTGAAATAATATTAATTTATCTGGATTAAAAGGTGAAATTGCTTTAAAGACAGCAAGTCTCTGGTATAGTTGGGATAACATTACCGAAGAGTATAAAAATAACGAAATAAAATACAAGTCTAGTAAAACCGACTTCGCAGCGTCCCTGAAAGGGACTACGGCTCCACAGGCCGAACTCAAAAATAACGAAATCAAGAAAGAAGACGATAGAAATAAATCGGAGTGGAAAATATTAAAATTACCAAACGGTTTGTACGATGAAAATGAATTAAATAATTATATCCAAAAATATTTTGGAACGTTTGAAACAAATTATGTAACTAATCGTTTTATGCTAATTATACGCGACAAAGACTATTGACTTTTCTCACAGTAAGATACATGATCTTTTAGGATTTGATAAAAAAATATATAAAGAAGGAATACACTATGCAACAAAAATTGGTAATATTACCAAAGATATTGATCAAATTTTGATTCACTACTCCCTAGTTTCATCTGGTTATCAAAATAATCTCAAAAGTGATGTTATATACGCTTTTACTTCAAATATTTCACCTAGATCTTCAATTAATATTGAACCGACGCATCCGAAATATTTACCAATTAATCGTACGGATTATAAATTTAATATTCGCATTTCCGATACAAATCAGCTAAATCAGTTGATAAATTTTAATGGAGAGTGCTTAAATTTTGTTCTAGATATTCAGTAAGTCTTGGCTCTGGGGCTGATTTCATCAGACTTCTTTTTATTTAAATAAATGGATAGCGTTGTGGACGTATTGATGAAATGCCTGAAATCGATGAATTAACAAAAAGTTATACTTACAATGAAATAAGAGAAAGTAATATCAATGTGAAAGAACTTGAACAGAATACGCTGGAAACTAACATAAGCGGATGGAAACATTTATCAGGTGCTTATATTTTTGTCAAATCTAAAATTAAAAACAATCCAAATAATTATGCAACTATATCAAATAATGGGATAAATGATTTTGCCTATGTGAGGCTATTCTATGAAGAGGTATTAATAGAAGAAACAAATTATGTGGGTGTTGCTATGTTAATTTTAAATCTGATTGAATTTTCTGGAGATGTTTCTGATACCTCAGCATCACAATTGTGTTAGTATCCAGACGCAGCAGATTAAGCAAATACGTCTCAATACAAATATGAGGCTCAAGATAAATCGGTAAAATTTAAAGATTTAGACGTTGATATAAGAACTATTATTTCAAAAATCACAAAAAATTCTGCAGTCAATAAAGGATATTTAGAGAGATGGTTGTTAACAAAAGACGAAAAAACTATTACAAAATTTATTCTTTTATCTAAAATTTTCCGATTTGTACGAGACTGTACCAAAGTTTTGAATGGAAAAATTCGTATCGAATTACGTAACAATAGGGTAAAAAATATATTACACGCTAAAGTTGATGGAAATTGTGACTATGAAATATCTGATATTAGTTTGTGAATCCCAATAGTAAAACCCTCATTAGAAACTGAAAACATATTATCATCATTCTTAGTTAGCAAATCTAACTTTCTTTGTGGATGGAATGCGCTTAACTGTTACCGTAGTAATTTGTGGTCTTCTGGAAGTGGGAACTGGCGCGTTGTAAATAATCAAAATAAAATATCTAGAGTTTTTATAGTTTTTTCTAGAGCTGAACGAAATGATAATTTTACCAAGTCAGTGATGATTTTTGATAATATGAATTTAGAAAGAATAAATATTAAAATCAATGGTACCCAACATCCTACTTATGAATATCAATGATATTGATAAGAGGAGATCAAATTCACACAGTCTTATATTCCAATCATAAATTTATTGTCAATAGCGACATATGTTTCCACCTATGAATTAATAAAAGGCCATCATCAGGCTACAAGAAAAGGATAATGATAAAAAAGTTACATACAATAAGAAAAGTTAAAAATTGATTAAACTTACATAACAGAGAAAAAGAAATTTTAACAAACAGAAACGACAAATTATTAGGTGTAAATATGTATTTTTTTTTAAGGTAAAAAATAGATGAACTTACCAAGTAATTAACAAAATACAATAGAAAGATTTTTCAACATGTTGAATTCAGTCAGCCATTATTGTATCAAAAACGATAAAACAAAACTATAAAAACACACAGAATAAATGAGCGGAAAATTTAAATTTAAAATAGTTAACAAATTAAGTACGGGATTCATTCGACAGTGATTGACTATTGAGTGACAGTTTTTTGTGAAGAAGTGGTAAAATTTTTAAATTAGAAAAATATGTGGTGTCTTTTGAAAGGAGATCCGGATTTTTAATTAGAGATTCAGAAATGAATATTTTTTCGATAATGTCAGTGGTATGGTTTGATTCACAGGTTTGTAAAATGATTGATTTTCGGTTATAAGAGTGTAGAGAATCAATGACATGTTGGGCAAAGGCTGATTTTGAAGGATCAGTGTGATTAGGGTCAAAAATTGACGAAGAAGCAATAAGCTTGAAGTGTTCTTTTGTTCTTTGATCTATGGACCTAAAAGTGCGACCAATATAAAATTTATTACAGGAACAAATCAGTTTATAGATTCCACTTTTTTGTGAAACATTAATGGAATCAATTTTTTTGACAAAAATTGATTTTAAATTATGTAAAGTTTTAAAGGAAATCTTAATTTTAGAATCGATTGAAGAGTTATTTAAAAAGGTTTTAGTGTTGTAGGAAGTGGGATTGAAAAATGGTAAACTAAAATAACTATTAGTGTCTAAGGGAGGGATTAGAGCTGTTAAATTTTTAATATTGAATTGAAATAATTTTTTGTTGTAAAGATTAACGATTAGACTGTATGGATAATTATTGATTTTAGCAAGAGTGAAAATGGTGTTGTATTCCTGAGTGAAAGCTGTAGGAGAAAGAGGGATGTTAAATAATCTATGAAAGAAAGAGTTAAAAGCTGCAAGTTTGTGTTCTAAAGGATGATTTGAAAAGAAAGGGATAAGGTGATCAGTGGTGGTCGGTTTGCGATGAATGTTAAAAGATAATTTATTGGCGTGTAAATTAATATTTAAATCTAAAAATGAAAGGGTTCCTTCATGGTGTAGTTCATGGGTGAATTTAATATTGGAATGAAGAGAATTTAAAAATTTAATGAAATTACTTAAATCTGAAAGTGAACCAGTGAAAATGCAGAAAATGTCGTCAACATAGCTTTTCCAATAAAAAACATTAGAAAAGAGATGATGAGTAGAAATATAATTCGATTCTAAATTGTTAAGAAATATTTCTGCTAAAATTGGAGATACACTTAAACCCGAAATCTGTTTGTATATTTTCTTATTAAATGTGAAAAAATCTTGTTGTAAAGTGTGTTTGAGCAAAGCAATAATGTCTTTTTTAATAGAGTTGTCAAAATGGGAATTTTGAAGAAGAATTTCAACTAAAGGTATGACTTCATTGTTAGGAATCGAAGGAAAGAGGTTAGTAATGTCAAAGGAAACTAAAAATCTATTGTCAGGGATTGTTAAGTGGGAGAGGGAATGAACCAAATCTAAGGAATTTTTAATGGAAAAGGTGAGTAGAAGTTGAGATTAGATTTAAAAATTTGATTAAGAAAATTAGCAATAAAATGAAAATGAATCAATAAAGGACACTATAGGTCGAACAGGAACATCTGGTTTATGGATTTTTGGTAAACTATAGAGGATAGGAATTTTTGGGTTAGTAATGAGCAAAGAGTGTGGATTTTTGTCGAAAGTTAATAGAGTTTCTTTCATGCTATTAATTAAGGATTGTGTTTTAGTAATGAAAGAATTAAGTGGATTTCTATCTAAAATTAAGAAATCCGTGGATGAGAGGAAAGCTTCTGTTTTTGAAGTGTATTCTGCCTTGTCAAGAATTACGACGCAATTACCTTTATCAGCTTTAGTAATAACAAGATCATTGGATTTTATTTTATTTTTAATTGAATTAATTGAGGAAATTAATTTAATGTTATGATTTTTATTTTCATTGTTATCAATTGGCAATTTGTGTGGATTAAGAAATTTGGTCAAACTATTTGAAATATCAGAAATAAAAGGGTATAAATTGTCTTGGTCTAATTTTTTGCAAATATTTTCAGTGGAAGCTAGAAAAAGATTAATATCACAGTTTTAAATAGAGAAAGGTGGGGCAAATTTAAGTCCTAAATCAAGAGTTTTTTGTTCAATGGAGGGTTCTCCTTTATCTCCAATTTTACCAGAAATATTTCTTAACAATTTAGAATTTAATTATATTTCTACTCATCATCTCTTTTCTAATGTTTTTTATTGGAAAAGATATGTTGACGACATTTTCTGCATTTTCACTGGTTCACATTCAGATTTAAGTAATTTCATTAAATTTTTAAATTCTCTTCATTCCAATATTAAATTCACCCATGAACTACACCATGAAGGAACCCATTCCATTCCATTTTTAGATTTAAATATTAATTTACACGCCAATAAATTATCTTTTAACATTTATCGCAAACCGACCACCACTGATCACCTTATCCTTTTCTTTTCAAATCATCCTTTAGAACACAAACTTGCAGCTTTTAACTCTTTCTTTCATAGATTATTTAACATCCCTCTTTCTCCTACAGCTTTCACTCAGGAATACAACACCATTTTCACTCTTGCTAAAATCAATAATTATCCATACAATCGTTAATCTTTACAACAAAAAATTATTTCAATTCAATATTAAAAATTTAACAGCTCTAATCCCTCCCTTAGACACTAATAGTTATTTTAGTTTACCATTTTTCAATCCCACTTCCTACAACACTAAAACCTTTTTAAATAACTCTTCAAACGATTCTAAAATTAAGATTTCCTTTAAAACTTTACATAATTTAAAATCAATTTTTGTCAAAAAAATTGATTCCATTAATGTTTCACAAAAAAGTGGAATCTATAAACTGATTTGCTCCTGTAATAAATTTTATATTGGTCGCACTTTTAGGTCCATAGATCAAAGAACAAAAGAACACTTCAAGCTTATTGCTTCTTCGTCAATCCCACTGATCCTTCAAAATCAGCCTTTGCCCAACATGTCATTGATTCTCTACACTCTTATAACCGAAAATCAATCATTTTACAAACCTGTGAATCAAACCATACCACTGACATTATCGAAAAAATATTCATTTCTGAATCTCTAATTAAGAATCCGGATCTCCTTTGAAATGACACCACATATTTTTCTAATTTAAAAATTTTACCACTTCTTCACAAAAAACTGTCACTCAATAGTCAATCACTGTCGAATGAATCCCGTACTTAATTTGTTAACTATTTTTAATTTAAATTTTCCGCTCATTTATTCTGTCACCCTTATCGTGTTTTTATAGTTTTGCTTTATCGTTTTTGATACAATAATGGCTGACTGAATTCAACATGTTGAAAAATCTTTCTATTGTATTTTGTTAATTACTTAGTGAGTTCATCTATTTTTTACCTTAAAAAAAAAATTACATATTTACACCTAATAATTTGTCGTTTCTGTTTGTTACAATTTTTTTTCTCTGTTATGTAAGTTTAATCAATTTTTAACTTTTCTTAATGAATGTAACTTTTTTATCATTATCCTTTTCTTGTAGCCTGATGATGGCCTTTTATTAATTCATAGGTCGAAACATATGTCGCTATTGACAATAAATTTATGATTGGAATATTAGACTGTGTGAATTTGATCTCCTCTTATCAATATCATTCCTATCATTCCAATCTGAGAAATGGATCAATTCAATTATTTATGAATATCAGGTGAATAATGAGGATTTACAACGCTTGTATGCCGCATTCCTCTCTTATAATTATAAAAAAGATTTGGATGAAGGTACGTGCGTTAGCTATAAAGATTTTTGTAACCTCTATTTAGTAGTTGCTTTTGACGTAACAAAAGAAAATGATGAAAATTTATTTAGTAAAACAAAATCATCTGAACTAGAAGTTAATTGGACATTAAAAGCTTATCAAAATGTTAATTACTATATGTATGCCGTAGTTGAATCTCAAAGAATTGCAAATATGAATAAAGAAACTTCAAAGTTGTAAAGAAAAAAGAATAGATTGTAATATAAGATTCGATTTAACAGAAAGACCTAATAATACTATTAAATTAAGAGAAAATCACATTGATGAAATTAAAAAGTGTAAAAAAGAGAAAAAAATAAATTGTAATATTAAATTTTCTTCTCCAACACAGATAGGTGGATTTTTACCTGCCTTAATTCCTGCAGCGTTAGCTGTAGCCAAAGCATTGGGGTTAGGTGCTGCTGGTTATGCTGGTACTAAATTAGCACAAAAAGCCTTTGGAGATGGTATAAAAAAAAAGAAGACGAAGACATATGGACAAGGAATAAAATTGATAGGAAATCGGGTTTAAGTAATATAGAAATATCTGATATTATGAAAAATTCGGGTTTGCCTCATGAAGTTGCGCAAAATTTTCGAGGTGTTTTTGCAATTGACATGTTACCAAAAAAAAAAAAAATTAGAAAAGATGAATCAGGTATAATTAATTTTCAGCTCTCTAATTGTTATGTGTCACACTGGGTATGTTACATAAACAAACCATATTTAAGAAATATTTTATACTTTGACAGTTTTGGAATATCTCCACCTGAAAAAATTAAAAAATATTTATTAAGTACCGGAAAAAATATTGCGTGGAATAGCACGCAGTTACAAATGAGTTCTTCTGTTTTATGTGGTCATTACTGTATATATATGATAATTAATGTCCACAGAGGAAAAGATTTTTATGATATATTATATTCTTTTAAACAGATACCGTGAATGTTAAATGAGAAAAGATTCGTCATTGCTTACTCCTGATAAAAAATTATATATTTATCTATATGTTATAAATGGAAACATATCTACAAAAACGCTTGTATGTATACAGAAAAAGTTATATATATTTTTATAAAATTGGAATCGGCTTTTCCATTAGAGAATTATTCTTTAGTGCATCGGGATTATCTTCGTTAGCCCTACTTCGATCGATTAGTTTGTTTATCTCTTGGTAATAGAAATATTAGATAAGAAATTAAAAATATCAGAAACAATTGAAGAATATAAGTTGGTTTATAAATTATATAGACAGTTATTGCATTTATATAAGGCTGATAAGATAAATGAAAAAGAAATAAATTTACGTGAAGAGGAATTTGTCAGTAATTTTAATTATTTTCCCAGAGAGAAATACCTAGAAAAAGTCTACTTAAACGGAAATTAAGTTATTTTGATATTTACTCTAATAAATGAAATATATTATTTTTTTCTTATTTCTCACTGCTGTAAAAAGTTCAGATGATATTAATATTAGAAGTTATTTAGAACAATTTGGGTATTTAGAGAGTAATGGATCATTAACAGAAACGTCTTTGACTAGTGCTTCGCATACCAATGAAGCATTATTAAGGTTTCAAGAATTCTATAATTTACCAACTGATGGAACATTAAATCAAGAAACAATTGTATTTATCAGTAAACCCAGATGTGGCGTTAAAGATAATCCAACAGCTTATGGAGTTCATTATCAAAAATGGAATAAAACAAATCTTAAATGATATTTTTCGTTAGCTACAAACGAGATGAAAGAGTTAGCACAAAAAGCCTTTAATCAATGGGAATCTGTTTCAAATTTAAAGTTTGAATACAATAGTATTAAAACGGACATACTTATTCCATTTCCTAATACGCTGTTTCAATATAATCATAATTCACGGTGTCAAAAAGGAATATGTTCTAGCAGTTTTGACGGAGAAGGTAATGTCTTAGCACATGGCTTCTTTCCAAATAATAATGAATGTTTAGGAATCCATTTTGATAAATCAGAAAACTGGTATTTTGGTAAATCAAGCAATACACCTGATGGTCAAACTAATTTTTATACTGGTGATTTTATCGATCCTTTTTTTCCTTAAGTGAGTAGGTATCTGATTTTGGGTATGTGGGACTTTGGGAAAGAAAACGCTAACTTTTTTCTTCCAGTATTATTACGCAACGTTTCGTGCCCTTTTTGGCACTTCTTCAGGCTATAAGGTAAAGGTTCTGTGGTCCATTTGTTATTCAGACATCATGTTAAAGTCAGATCAACATCAAAGTACCATATTCAGCTCTATTAAGACAACCAATATTAAAAAATTTAACAAGTTAACAACAAAACACCTGCCATCTAAAGTAGAGGAACACAAAGAGAACACTATAGCCAACTACACAAACACCGTAATACCAGAAGAAGTAAAAAGTCTATTGAATTTAGGACCAAAGTTTGGATTACCAGTAGAAAATAAAACGAAGATTATTCCAATTCTCATCAAAGACATTGAGTATGCTATAAACAGCCAACCAATTTCAGACACACTCAACGACAATAAAAGAGCTAAAGCAGTCAACGTAATCACGAACTACATAAACAAACCAAACAACAACAGAAAATCAGCACTGTACAAGGCAATATCAAAAACTAAGAATTTTATAAAATCTCACGACAACATAATAATTAGCCAATCAGACAAGGGAAGAACCACCACCATAATGGAAAAGAATGAATATTTGCAAGATATACGCAATATGCTAGACAACGACCCGATCTATAACGTGACTAACAAAGATCCCACCACAAAATTTCAAAATAAAACAAATACACTAATAGAAAAAATGATAAAAAATTCCCATATCACATCCAATGAAGGAAGATCACTAAAAAGACACAACAGCGTACCACCGAAATTATATTGCCTGAGAAAGACACATAAAAAAGAAAAAAGTTATAGACCTATTGTAAATTGTCGAAACACACATTCCTACAATCTTGCAAAGTTCATACACAACAAATTAAGCCCAATTATGACAACATCCAAATATAATGTAAAAAATTCTTTTGATCTTATCCACATAATTAACAACACAACACTACCAGAAAACTATGAGCTTATATCTTTAGACGTGAAATCACTGTTCACGAACATCCCCAAGGATCTGGTTATGGCAATCATCAAGAAAAAATGGAAATTTATTGAGGCTTACACAGAAATACCAAAAGTAGAGATTCTACACATCATAGAACACATCTATAACACAAGTTATTTTTCGTTCGACGGCAAAATATACAAGCAATTGGACGGAACCGCAATGGGTAATCCTCTAAGCCCACTCCTTGCCAATTTAGTCATGAATGACTTGATTGATACCTGTGTTCAAAAAATACACTTTGATATTCCCCTTCTTCAGCTATATGTGGATGATACCATTCTTGCCATTCCAAAGGATGCCCACGACGTAATATTAGACTGCTCCAACAACTATCATATGAAACTGAAATTCACCATAAAGAGAGAGAATAACAAAACAATCCCGTTTTTAGATGTCCTCGTCATAAGAGAAGAGAGCGGTAACTTGAAAACAAAATGGTATTCAAAACCCGAAAATTCAGGGGTTATCCTAAACTATAAATCACACCATCCAATTCAACAAAAGATTGCTACAGCTACAGGTTTAATAAAAAGAGCCCTAAGACTCAGCCATAAAGAATACCATAAAGAAGAATACAAGAAAATTAAAGCAATACTAAGCAAGAACAATTATCCAGTTTATTTAATCAAGAAACTATACATTAAATGTCAAAACACCACCGCACGCATCAAAAACAACACGGACATCGTTTATTACAAACTTCCATACATAGAGTCGTTGACGGGTCCACTTAACAAATGCATCCAACAACCAAACTACAGCATCGCTCCATACAACATCAACACGAGTGCAAAAAGTTTTTTTACAGACCTGAAAGATAAAACAGACATTAAAGATCAATCAAGTGTAGTGTATAAAATACCCTGTGGCAATTGTGATCGGAATTACATCGGATAGACCAGACAAAAACTAGATAAGAGAATTCAGCAACACAAGTACGATTGCCAGAGTCTGGATAAACATAAAACAGCATTATCTCTTCACCATTATGAAACAGGACACATATTCAATTTCAAAAATTGTTCCATCTTAGAAAAAGAAGAAAATCAGCTAAAAAGAAATGTTGCGGAAATGGTACATATCTACACAAATCCCACCGTTAACCTTCGGGAGGATACTAACCACCTTAGCAGGATCTATAGCGGCCTATTACACAGGATGATCGAAGAAAAGAAGTGATTTTAACATGTGTATTGTCCAGTTTATGTTTATCTGTTTGTTATTTTAAATTTGACATGGTGAGGTTAGGTTCATTTGTTATGACAGGTTAAGTGACACGACTGATACGGAAAAAAAAAAGAAATATCACCAACTGCGCAGAAAGAATAACACTAGAATATAATTAAAAAAAAAAATAAATAAAAATAAAAAACGACACTAATGTGTGTTAGAATATTTAGTTAGTTTAGGTTATGAGGTTGGTAGTCAGAAAGTAACTGAGGGAGAAGCTACTGTGATGGCGTCGGCCTGACATGTGTTTTTGTTGTTAATCTTCCGAAATCAAGTTCATCATTAAACTTTTGTTTTAACAGACTGTGTTTTGTGTTCCCTGACACTCAAATCTAACAATCAGAAGTGGGATTTTCCCAAAAAGTCCAGTGTGTGGAGAAAATAAGTGAGCGCGTGTGTTTGGCGTTTGTAAAAGTGGTGTTACAGCGTCATTCAATTTTTCTCTTTTGACGAATTGCGATCAGCCGATCAGTGGAAGAAATCATCATCATGGGTACCGAGAAGGTTGTTGCGGACATGATGACGATGTTCACGGATGCTTTACGAGTCATGGAACAAAACCGTGTTGCCAGCGAAGAAAGACTAATGAAAATGATGCTTGAACAACAAAATCGTGGAACAACGATTCAAACTGTGCCCGATTTTTCGAAATCAGTTGAGACATTTGATGGCGATTGTGAGAGTGGTGCAGCAATCGAATGGTTGGAGAAGATAAACGTCACGGCAGAAATCCATTCGTGGTCAAACGAATGTTGCTTGGAGACAGCCAGGAACCATCTTGTGGGAGCGGCAAGAAAATGGTATGATGCCCATCGCACGGAAATCAAAACATGGACCGACTTCGTTACCCAATTTAAGAAAACCTTCGAAATCAGAGTAAGCACAACGGAGTGTTGGCGACAAATGCAAAGTAGGCAACAGATACCCGGTGAGTCTGTATCCACATATTTTCACGATAAATTCCAATTGTGCCAAAAATTGAAGTTACCTTTCGCGGAAACAAAGGAACAAATAGTTGTGGGACTATCGAATAAAAATATTGTGCAAGGACTAGTCGCGAAATCGCATACAGACGCGGATGAACTTCTTCATGACATCATTGAATTTTCGAGAATTTTGAATAATTCGCGCGCGTTTTCCGGTATAAATGAACGTTCGATAAAACCGAGTAAAAACATTAACGAAATTAAGTGCTACAATTGTTTACAAGCGGGACATTTGGCGTCAAAATGTACTCAACCAAAACAAACGATTTGTTTTCAATGCAAACAAACGGGTCATGTGGCAAAGGATTGTAAAAATTCTTATGGGGAAAAGAGTCAGAATTTTTCGCGAAAACCAGTTGCAACAGTCAAGAAAGAAGTTAGTCTTATTTCGTCCCATCAGAAGCCAAGAGAAGGTAGCGATGGAATTGAAAAATATTTACGAGTGACAAAAGTAGACGACGTAAATATCCATGCAATGATTGATATGGGCAGTTCTGTTTGCACAGTTAGAAGTTCAGTTGTCAAAGAAAACAATTGGCCCATCACGAGAAAAGATGTGCAATTGTTTGGTTTTGGAAATAATTCACCAATACCATGCTTAGGTGTAGTGAATACTGGTATTCAAATCGATGAAGTTCGCGTAGATAATGTTGATATCTGCATTGTTGCTGATGATGCCCAAAGTGTGGACATGATTATTGGCAGACCATTTACTGAGAATGAAAATCTAATCTATCTTAGAGTGGACGATAAGCTAATCTTTAAAAAACGAGAGGATTTTCCCTTTTCGGAATGGGAAATTTCGACCGATGAACATAAGAAAACGGCAGAAGATTCAGAAGTTGTTTCCGAAGAGTGTGAAATTACTGAAGATCAAATAATAGTAGACCCATCAACTCCTCCTGAAATTACACACGAGCTAATCAAGCTTTTCAACGAATTTAGGTCTTGTTTTGCATTTAATTTAAAGGAACTAGGTTGCACAGATGTGATGAAAATGAAAATTAGAGATACGAATGTTCCAGTAAGTGCCAAACCATATCGAGCAAGTTTGCGAGAACGAGAAATTATTAAAAATATAGTCCGTGATTGGAAGGAAAATGGAATAGTGACGGAAACAAATAGTCAATATGCTAGCCCAGTCGTCTTGGTCCAGAAGAAAAGTGGTGAACCTCGACTAGTTGTTGACTACAGGAGATTGAATAAACAAACTGAAAAAGTTCCTTTTCCAATTCCAAGTATTGATGAACAGTTTGAGATGCTGAGTGAATCAAGAATATTTTCGACATTGGACCTCGCTCATGGATATTTGCAAATTCCGTTAGATGAAGAATCGAAGGAGAAGACTGCTTTTATAACTCCAGACGAGACAGGCCAGTTTGAGAGGTTAATGTTCGGATTAACAAATGGCCCATATGAGTTTTGCCGATTAATGCACACAGTCCTTGGTCCACTCAGAAATAAAGTGTGCATGACTTACATTGACGACATTTTGCTTGGTGCGAAAGATTGGACAGATATGTTAGACAAGTTAAAAATGGTTTTAACGGCTCTTAAGAAAGCAAAGTTGACTTTAAAATTGCGTAAATGTGTATTTGGACTAAAAGAAGTTGAATTTCTTGGCTACACAATTTCAAGTGAGAAGATGCAACCAGCTAAATCCAAAATGAGAGCCATATCAGAGTTTCCAACGCCGAAAAATATTCATGAATTGAAGAGATTCTTAGGACTAACAAGTTATTTTCGGAGATTTTTGCGAAACTACGCAATACGTGCCCGACCTTTGACGGATTTGACAAGGAAGACTCAGACATTTACGTGGGGAGAAGACCAAAGTGCAGCTTTTGAAGATTTGCGCGAGAGTTTGTGTGCTGAACCGGTTTTAAAACTGTATAATCCAAAAGCGACTATAACCGAATTACATACGGACGCATGTAGTGCGGGCGTGGCGGGAATGCTACTTCAAACGGACAGTGCAGGACAACTACATCCCGTATATTACATCTCGAAGAAAACCACTGACGTTGAGGAGAAGTATCATTCGACGAAATTAGAACTGATGGCGGTAGTTTGGTGTATCGAGAGATTGCGCAATTTGTTAATCGGACTAAAATTTGTGGTCTACACGGACTGTCAAGCCATAACATTTCTAAATAATTTTAAGACGCAAAATGCCCAGATCTGTCGTTGGTTTAATTTGTTACAGGAATATGACGTCGAGATTAAACATCGTCCAGGTGGAAGAATGGCCCATGTGGATGCCCTTTCCCGTGCTCCTGTCGATGACTCTCAAGACACTCTTGACCACATTCATGAGAGACTAGAAGTCCTGCAAACACTTGACGAGACCGACTACGTGCTAATGATTCAATATGGAGATGCTGAACTTCGTGAGCTAATCCAAATTTTGAAAAAACCTAATGAAGAGAGAACACCAGTGGAACGTCAGCGAGTGCTTCCCTACAAGTTAGATAGTGCGAGACTACTCAGAAACGTTAACGTGAATGGTTCTGGAAAATGGCTGTATGTGATCCCAAAATCAATGAGGAAAAGTATTGTGGTGAAACATCACGACCAATTAGGACATTTCGGCGTTGACCGAACAGTTGCAAAAATTCGAGAAAGATATTGGTTCGCGAAGATGAAACAATATGTACAAAGACATATCAGTGCGTGTGCGGAGTGTTTACTAAATAAAATCCCATCAGGAAAGCGACCCGGAGAGCTACACCCACCGAGACCACCACGACGACCTTTCGAAAAAATTCATTTAGACCATGTAGGCCCTTTAGTAAAAACCGACGACGAAAATTCTTACATTCTTGTGGTAATCGATGCTTTAACGAAGTTTGTGAAACTGTACCCCACGAAGAGTACAAAATCCAGTGAAAGTGTAAGCGCCTTACAAAACTGTATTGACAATTACGGAATACCCCGTCTCGTAGTGGCGGACCAGGGTTCATGTTTCAAATCAGATGAATTCGGTGAATTTTGCGACAGCTTAGGCATACAGGTTTTATTAATACCTCCCCGGTGGCCTCAAGCAAATGGACAAGTGGAAAGAGTAATGCGAACTCTTATACCCACATTAATGTGCGAAATGGATATCGAAGAACAATGGGACAAAAAGATTGTCAAGGTAGAACGCAATTTAAATTCTATGTTGAATAAAACCACTGGTAGAGTTCCATTTGAAGCCCTTCATGGATACTTACCCGTGTTCGACGATGGAAAACTCACTAAGCTTGCAGAAGGCGAAGATTGTACCTGGACTCCTCCCGAAAGTATCCAAGCAGAAATTCGTGAAGCAATTGTTGAAAAACAAAAAGCATATAAAAGACGATATGATAAGAAGAAGTTCCAAGGTGTGACATACAACGTTGGAGACATCGTTATGTTCAAAACCTACATCCCTGGAGGAACCGGACAATCATCAAAAACTAAAGCCAAATATAGAGGACCATTAACAGTTATTGAGAAATTGCCTTCGGATATATATCGTATCTCCAGTCTTGCGGATGAGGGACGCATTTTTACGACTACAGCCAATGTTTCTCAACTCAAACTCTACAGAAACCCAATCGAAGACACAGAACCCGAAGACACAGAATCCGAAGACAGTGACAGTAGTGAAGATGAACTTCCACAAATCGAAACTGTTGAAGTTCAGATACATTCTACACCAGATGCAATTGTAACCGAAGAACTACCAAAACGAAATAGACGGATGCCAAAGAAACTGGCTGACTATAAACTATTTTAAGTGATTTTGTTTCATTAGTGTATTAAATTTCATTGCTCCTTGTTTTATGTCGAGCGGAGGTCCGCTCGAAGGTCAGAATGACCGAGTGTTAGAATATTTAGTTAGTTTAGGTTATGAGGTTGGTAGTCAGAAAGTAACTGAGGGAGAAGCTACTGTGATGGCGTCGGCCTGACATGTGTTTTTGTTGTTAATCTTCCGAAATCAAGTTCATCATTAAACTTTTGTTTTAACAGACTGTGTTTTGTGTTCCCTGACACTCAAATCTAACATGTGTAATATGTGCAGTAATTTTAACACAAGGGAGAAAGAAAAGAAGGGGGAAAAAAAAACAGTAGAAACGGTAAGTCGTGTCACCACATGAATAACAAATGGACCACAGAACCTTTACCTTATAGCCTGAAGAAGTGCCAAAAAGGGCACGAAACGTTGCGTAATAATACTGGAAGAAAAAAGTTAGCGTTTTCTTTCCCAAAGTCCCACATACCCAAAATCAGATACCTACTCACTAATTTTTATTCTGTTTTATTACACGAAATAGGACACACATTAGGTATTGAACATTCTCCAAATAATAATTCAATTATGTACGCCTATTATAATGGTGGTATTGATAAATTGACTCAAGACGATATCTGGGCAATTCAATATTTATATGGACGACCTGAACGATTAAAATATGAATTAATACCAACAGCAACAACAGTTAAACCTACTGTAAGCAAAGTCGGAGTAAAAGATACTGTTGGTAATTCGTCTTCGACTCACGAGCCTATGGTGAATTTATGTGATTTTAATAAAGAAATTGACACATTTTTAATTGCAAATCATCATATGTATATTTTTTATAAGAAGTATGTTTGGTTAGTCAATTTAAAAGATATGACTTATGATAAAGAACCGAAATTAATTAAAGATTATTTATATTTTTTGCCAGATGATTTTAAAAGAGTTTCGCATATATATCAAAGACCTTCAGGTGATGTTTTAATAGTTGTTAAAAATTTATATTATTTAATTGATATTCCAAGTTTTAATGTTAAAAGTGGATACAATGGTCAATCTATTGAAAATTTAGGAATACCAAAAGGAAAAAGAATTGATGCGATATTTAGAACTTATTCTGGAAAAACATATATATTTTATGATAAAGTTTTATATATTGAGTTTGATGAGTGTTTGTTTAGATCAAAGAAAAACGGCCTTATTTTAGAATTATTTGCTGGAATACCTCCAAATATAAACAGAGCATTCAGATATAGAAATTTATATTTCTTTAAAGATAAAATGTTTTACGAATTTGATGATATTTCGAATACATTAGTTTAATCTAATAAATTTGACTTGACAGTTTTTGGATTTAAATGTGGTCTTATCGATCAAATAATAAAACTTATTAATCGTTTGTGATTCTTATACATAGCTCTAACACTGACTAAAATTCGTATTAAATATGTTGAGTCTCCCTATTGAATAAATAATGCAGATGTGAATTTCGAAAGAGAAAAATCAGTTCGTCTGAAGATATGCAACACAATATACAAACATTATTGGCGGGTCACATTTTAGGTTACATACATTTTACTTTTATATTGTATTGTTTTATTGTATATTGTTATTAATCAATAACATGATAAAATGAATTTTTGTCAACTTGTTAACTTGATATATGTACGTTCTGAACGCACTCCAGCGGCAACATCGAGATTGCGATTGCGCATTGCATCACTGTCAAATAATGGGCAGATGGCTATGGTTAAATATCATTGGTTATTTTGGTCATTCTTGTCATTCTTGTCATTCTGGTCATTCTGGTCATTCTGGTCATTCTGGTCATTCTGGTCATTCTGGTCATTCTGGTCATTCTGATCATTCTGGTCATTCTGGTCATTCTGGTCATTCTGGTCATTCTGGTCATTCTGGTCATTCTGGTCATTCTGGTCATTCTGGTCATTCTGGTCATTCTGGTCATTCTGGTCATTCTGGTCATTCTGGTCATTCTGGTCATTCTGGTCATTCATTTCAATTGTGATGGACGAGGACGTTGGGAATGGAATAGCGCACGAATGCAATGATCAAAGTAAGTGTCAGTGTAATTTGCTACTGTTATTTACAGTTAATTTACAGTTGATAATCTATTGTTGTGCCCAAGAGACTGCCGAAGTTACAATGATACGCTGCTAATGTTCCGCAAGCTGAAACCGCCTGATTGCCTTTTTATAGCCACGAAAATATGGAGTCGCGACACGAGAAAAAAAAAAGTGCTGTTTATGGTGCGTTTTGTACCAAGCTATCAATCCGGGAACACAATATTTAGGAGGCACCCAAGCTAAACAGCTCCGCATGGAATTGAATACAAGAAAACCTGTTGGAGGTGAAATTGTCGATTACGAATTTCATCAAGATGTCGCTAGCGGTGAAACAGGCTGGTTATTTATTTGGAAAAACTTGGCCTGTACCCATAGACCACATTTTCTTAAAAAAGACAATACTCAAAAAGGGGAGCATGGTTAATCAGTGCATATATTAATTTATTGTAATTATTGGGGTTTTTAATGGTTTAATTTGAGGTGATTTTTTTTTACTTATTTAATGGATTTATTGGGTTTTTGTAATAAAAGTGTGGGATCCTTTAATTAGTATTTATTATGTACTCGCACATAAGTAAAGAAATCAAGACTGATTATGATTGTAACATTTGTCTTAATTAGTTTGTTCCAAATATGCTCTATTGATATAATTAAAGATGCTAATTTTGCTATCTTATTATTTATTTTCCATGTGGTCATATGCACCTCGTTTAGGTAGCAATAGTCCACTTTGACATTTGACCGAAGTTGCAAAATGTTATTTTAAGTTTCCGTTTTATTCACAGCTTGGTTGAGGTTAGTTTTCACGGGCCCCAGAAGGAGACCAAAAATTCTTACTTTGTCGATCAATTTGTTTTTGACATTAATTTTATTCCAATAGTAATTTACGAATTTCACTTATTGCTGTAGGTAAACAAGAATTTGTGAAAAATCTGTTTTATTTGACGTGACATGGCTGTATTGACAATATTGTTGCTTTTAATAGCTCTTTTTACTTTCGCTTCATTTTTTTATTTAATTGAGGTGTGTGATTCTCTACATATTGTAATGATATTCAGAAATTTTCAGCGTTATAACCTCATTATTTTTCCAGGCGTCTATAGCCATTTATTCTTGATTTTTTTGGTAATTCTATTTGCTTTTAATTGACTTTTTTTACCTTCATGAGTTTGAGCATGCCTTCTACATTAGAGCAAAATCATTGAAATATTTACTTTTTAAACAGACCTTTAAAAACAGGGTTGTAAATTCGCTACGCACTAGTCCACTTTGTGGACTTTCATGAGGGATCACATTCCGAATTTGTTTGAACGAAACCGTATTCATTTTTGTGCTCAAATGGCCCAATAGAAAAATAGGGCAAAAAAGCGAATTTTAACTTTTAACAAAGGTACCTTGAAAAACGGGGTAGATCTGATAAAAAAATGGTGTGTGCCGAACAAGCCCATATAGTTTTGCTTTTCTTAAATATACCTTTGAAAACAAGGTCAAAATGCTTAAAAGGTGTGTGCTTAAGGAGCTCACTGCTTTTTATTTACCCTTAAAAATTGGAGTGTTTACCTTAAAAAGTGCTGTGTGCTTAAGGGGCTCACTGCTTTTTATTTACCCTTGAAAATTGGAGTGTTTACCTTAAAAAGTGCTGTGTGCTTAAGGGGCTCACTGCTTTTTATTTACCCTTAAAAATTGGAGTGTTTACCTTAAAAAGTGCTGTGTGCTTAAGGGGCTCACTGCTTTTTATTTACCCTTGAAAATCGGGGTGTTTACTTAAAAAACTGCTGTGTGCTTAAGAGGCTCACTGCTTTTTATTTACCCTTGAAAATCGGGGTGTTTACCTTAAAAAGTGCTGTGTGCTTAAGGGGCTCACTGCTTTTTATTTACCCTTGAAAATCGGGGTGTTTTACCTTAAAAAGTGCTGTGTGCTGAAGGGGCTCACTTAGTAGTTTAGGTGTAACTTATTGGAACTAAATCAATTGGTTAAATTGTTTATAATAGTGCTAAGAGTACTTTCAAGAAAGTTTGGCGTATTAACAGAAAACAGTACCGAAGTATCATCAGTATACATAACCACTTTTTCTCCTATTAAAACGCGTGGTAAATCATTAATGAACAGGCAATATTGTCGTCGTCAGCACACGATCATTTTCTTTTAGAAAACTGTTGCACGATCTTTTCTCAAAATTGAATCGAAATTTTTGATTATCAAAAACAAATCTCGATTATATAATTATTAAACAAACATAAACTAAATTTCCTTAAGAAGAGCTGTTAAAGTAGACTTCTTGAAATTGAGAAGATTTTCCTCGTTATTCATCGATGTAGGAATTTTCCGCAAAGTTGGAAGTTGGAAGAAGAACTCATGTACTTACTTTCTTTTGAATTGCGATTTTCATCAATATTATCTAAAATTCGGCGTTTCCGATGATACTTTTTTGGTGGTTGAAAGTCGTAAGTTCTTTCATATTCGTTCGTTATGTTATAAACGCTCCGCACTCCAGTTCCTGTCAAAATTCATTATAGAATATAGATCAACATCAGAAATACATTTTTGAAAGCATACCTGCAGCTTTTGCCGTGAATTCTACTATTCGGACTTTATTCATGGGAATTAATTCATGCTGACAAGTTTTATAAATGCCAATTATTGTCTTCTACAGAAAATGGACTTTTTAGTTTGTTTTTTTTTTTGAGGTGAATCTTATTATTATATTAATTAATTATTGTAATAATCAATTCTGAATAAAATTACTTACCGTTCTAGAACACCAAAAACCGTCGAGTTTGTTGTTAGCAACTAGGAAAAACTGCATACTGTCTTGGAAACAGGCGTGGTAAACAATCAATCTTCACAAAGTATCGGCATATTTGCGCATTTATTGAAATGTGTTAATAATCTTATAGCAATATAGCGGCAACTATTTAGGAAAAAAAGACAAATATGTAGTGAAGATAAAAGTAGTCAGTGAGTAGAAGATAGTGAGCTGGTACTCAAGTCAGTGAAACTTGGAAATCTTGAAGTGATAAAAGCAATATTAGCAGTCGACTGAATTTTGTAAGTTTGTACTCTAGATAGTGAAATAAATAGATTGTTCTCTTACTCCTATGCTGCAGTTCTTGCAAATTTAAACAATTACATCAAATAAATATCAATTGTCAGTTGAAGATTTTTGTTAAATGTTCCTTATGATTTCTCAGTGGCATTTTTGATGAAATTCTCAAAACTTTAATTAGATACTTAAGAAATAGAAAAAATTTAAACAAATGTACAAGTTCTCTGGTAAATTTTTATTTATACAAGATTCAACAACAATAAATGATAAACCATTCTATTAATGAAGTATAAAATTGGTTTTGACCAATGATTTAAGACTTTGTGGTGCGTACGTAAATAATAATAATACTTAATTAGTACGGAAAGTCTCACTTTTCTAACCAAAGCCAACAAAGTCAACATTTTTTTCCCATAGTTTCTTTCATTCAGTTACATTTAAGCCTATTATATTATAAAATAGCATATAATCTATTCTATTTTAGCTCTAATAAAAGGGAAATAAAAACTCATTAAAGCACAGACATGGAGGTAGTTTTAAAAAGAGGGAGTACTAACGGGTGTTCAATAATTGTTCTGGTCGCAGTTTGCTGTGGTATTCTTTTTCTAGCACGACGTCATAAGTTGATACGGTTTACTGTCAACTGTCTAAATGTTGTCTTATTTAGAAGTTTTGAATAGAAATCACATTGGAATCACTGTATGCGGACGTTCAAGAATTTACACTGCAAACGTTATCTCAGTCAGTTGAATGTGTGAATTTTTGGCCACACTTTTGTATGTAGCCTTCACTTAACCTTTTTTGGAGCACTGAAAGCTGTCATGTGTCGTTGTTTTGAAATGTCAACGTAGACATACATTTTTTGTGACAATTGCCGCACACAAGCAATCTGACTAGAACAATTATTGAACACATATTATATACAGTGTGTCGCTGGATTCGTGTAAAAGAAAGAAAAATTGATTTAATTTGTTATTTTTTGTGGTTTAGCCCTGCTTGGTTAAAGACTAATTTGTCATATAGTTTTAGTTTTGAAAAATCTAATATGCGTTGGAAATTTAGGAAAACCTGCTTTTCAGTAGACTAAAGTTTCTTTTGTGTAACAAATATGATAAAAATTTATCGAAATAACTTTACTAGAATCAATATACCAAAATACAAAAACATTGGCCAGCTACGATATTTCAAAAATTTCAAAATTACCAGACAATTATTTTTCACTTTAGAAACTAAATTTCAATTATTTGTAAAATATACTTGAAAAAAAAATATATATGCGGGCTCGGATACTGATTCTAGACAACTTGTCTTAATAACTTTTCGTCGTATCTGTCACACAAAAAATACTTCTCTAGAAAAATAGGTTTTTCTTAAATTTCCAAAGCATACTTGATTGTTGGGATTTAAAATTATGTGACAAATTAGTCTTTAACCAAAAGCTAAATCACAAAAAATTAAAATCTTAATCAAAAACTTTTTATTTGTTACAAGGGTCGTTTCACCTATACAGAGAAACACTGTATACCATAAATGCTAAAAATGCGGTATCAGTCGAGCGCTCTCTAGTACTACTTTGAAGTTTTTGTAGTTCAGTGGCGTAGCCACCCCAACGGGCCTTTTAGCTATTTGAATATCGATTTTGGCATGACCTGACGTTCTAGAAAGAAATAAAACTCATGGAAACACTGCTAATGTACATGGTGCGCCCAGTTTCTAGTACCACGGCACTGCGGATTTACGTGTTTTTCAAATAGTGCTGCCCCCTAGTGTTAATACTACCTCCACAAACACAGATTATTCTTTAACTTTTAGCTACGCTTCTTTAATTTACAAAATTTTATGTAAAATTGTATACACCATTCATCCTCTATAAGACCGAATCCAGGAAAGTTACAGATACACATACTAACAAAAAAAATTGCAAAGACTGTAATACCAACCCGTACAAATGCATTAAAATCGCATTGTTTAAGCATGCAACATCCGAAAGAAATTCCAATCAAAATACCTGCTATTTGTGGCATATATCCAATATTTTTCCATTCATGGTCTAAGATATAGATGCTGATGTCTAGACACATCAATAAGACCAAGAGTAACAATTGAATCAAAGCTGTCTCATGCTCTTCCTAAAATAATTAAAAACGTATTTCTTCAAAATAGGTACAGGGTTAATCACAATTAATTAAAATATTTATAGATGTAATATTAAAATTAGGATTTGAAATTTTGGTCAGGTGCAATTCTGTTTTTATACTTTAAGATATCTAAACTTTCCACAATGTTGTACAATTTAGGAAAAGCAAAATTATCTCTTGTTCGCTAGAGAAAAATTGAAATGGAAATAGAAACCTCCTAAGTGTTATCTCTGTCAAACACACTAATAAAATAAGATATAACTAATTCAGTTTATGCGTGCATTAAAGAAGGACCGCAAATGATTGTATTTATTGCAGAGTTATGAGCTTCACAAATCAGTGACTTTGACATCCAGTTTTATAACATCATGAAAATTTCAGATCTTTTGAACTGTAGAATATATTTAGCTTGTTTCCACTTCTAAGGAAATGTGAAGAACTAATATCTCAATGCAAAGAGTCAACCGTCAAAAGATTTGAAAAAAGTCCAATTATTTACAAGTGTTCCATAAACAAGCATGATTTGTGGTACTGTAGATTATCTTGAAAGAAAGTTATGGTCCTCTTGTGGAATTAATTTCTTGTTAATTTTTTAGCACAAATTAGTTTAGCGTCGGTATTATGATGTTTCAAAAGCTTATTCAATATAATTTTTTTTATCTCCTATCATTTTTTCTAACAACTTAAGCGACATTTGACTATGTATCGTTTACAGTTAATTTTCTATTCAAAAACAATATTTTTCAAGAAAAAATAGCAAAAAAAAAGAGTTTCAAATTAATGTAATGGCAAGTATCTTTTTTGTAGTTTTATAGAATTTTCAGAGAAGGGGTTATACGTTGCAAATTATAAAATGTCAAAATATCATTCTGAAGTCATTGACGAATAAATTTTGGCATTCTCACAATTTGACACTGACCAGCTTAGTGCCTACCCACTGTAGCGAAAAACGTGTGTACGCGATATTTTTGTCCGCCACGAGGTCTTCAAAGGTAAAAAAACAAATGTCTATTTTGGAGGAAATATTTAACGGCCAATAATTCAAAATTGAGAGGTATTTTTAAAAAAACTAAATAATATGTGTCCATTAATTTCTAGTTTTCAATCTTTCGTTAAAATATTTGCACTTGTTTGTGGAACAGGCTGTGTAATTATAGAGGATGATTTACAACTGTCTCCTCATCGGAAATGGGCTTGTGCTAACAGCAATAAGGATGGTAAAAATACAACAAATTTTTTTTTTTTCTTTAGGAGATAATAGAGCTTTTAGAGTGACCAATCTCGGAAGCCTTCGCTCAAGCTTAGAAAGCCAGAAAGCCATCGTCACTCTGGCAAGTATTATAAATGCTATGTTCAGATTCAGCCACTAACCGCAACGGTCATTTTCATCCCAAAACTCGGAAAGGATCAGAAATTTCCGCAAAACCATCGACCCATCAGCTTGCTGTCAACCGTTGGAAAAGTCGCAGAAAAGATCATCCGAACAAGACTGGCAAAAGTCATCAACGACTTAAAGATTCTCCCAGATGAACAATTCGGTTTCCGTCCACTTCCGATCAGCTCCTGAATGTCGTAGTATACGCTTCCACTGGTCTCGAGCGCAAGCACGTGACCGGTGCTGTATTTCTCGACGTCTCCAAAGCTTTCCATACTGTTTGGCACAACGGACTTGTCTTCAAGCTCCACAAAGCCAACATTCCGATTGCCTTGAAGCAACTATTCCATTCGTTTCTTCAAAACCAAAACTTCCGGGCCAGAAGCGGAAACTGTGTTTCCGGTTTCCGGCAAATCGGCCCAACCCAGAATGGCGACGCGCTACCTTCAGGAGGCTGCCAACCAACTTGTGGAATGGTTTCGAAAATGGCCCATCGACATCAATCCAGAGAAAAGCTCTGTTCTTCTGATCACAAGACGAAGACAAAGCCCAGCCGATGACGTCCGAATGTTCGGCCAAGATATTTTCTGGAGGCGTCATTCTGGATAGAAGACTCAGCGTCGGCCCACACCTCAACTACGCGCTAGTCAAAGCTAACATGGTTCAAAGTCAGTTGTTTTCACTCGTTTGCAGTGAAGACACTTGACCTCTCAGTCAAGACCAAGGTGCTCCTTTTCCATCATCCATCCAGCCATCACTCAGGTCCTCCGAATGGCATTCAACGCTTCATGGTTCGCCAGAAGCAATCAACTTCACAGACAAGCCAAGTTTCCGCTGCTAAGAGAGTTCCTGGACGAAATCGCTCTTCGAACTTTCGCAAAAGCGAAAGTTCACCCAAATCCGACCATCCAAAAAGCCGTCGACTACGACGAGCAAGGACCCTTTAAAATTAGACGACCCCAAATGGCTTTTTTCGAAAATGATCGCTGAGATCATCACTTCCGGTCAATCGCCACCAAGTGACAAGTTTCCCCCACTTCTGCCAACGTTCAAAACGTCAACCTTCTCGATCAAAAAATTAAGTTCAACTTAATTTTTCTCTTTTTTCTCTTTTTTTAGCCGGTGAAAATCCGGCACTACCCAGAGCGATAGAAACTAAGTTCCAGGAGTTCATGAGGATTTCCTCTCGACCAAACGAAACCTTACCCTTACCTGAAACATGTGACTAATTTTAATATTTTTTATTTCTGAACCGAATTAGACCTACTACTTCCCCACTTTTTCAACTTAAAATAGAGGAAAATCTGTGAACTGCATGGAAAGTTTCTTATTATATCAAATCTCATTGTCAATTACTCTTGGATTAAAGCGATTAGATAAAATCACGGCATCTATTCGATAAAATCAAAAAAGATCCGCTTCGCTGTCGTGATTCTATCTAATACTTTTTTCATACTTTTCATTTTCGAGCAATTTTTATGAGAATTTATCTCACATCTTCCCGACAAATCAGATTCACTTTTCAAAATGGACCAATCACGTTTGTATTGAGCGGTAGTAGTATTCCCGCTAAAAATTTCCATTAGGACCTTCTCCAATTCTTTGTTTATTGAATTGTTTAGCTAAAGATAATCTCGTGGGTACGGAATCGAAAGAAATTTTCTCTTCTTTATACTCGTCTTTGTTATGGCAACAATTTCCACTTGTTCATTAAGTTTTGTGCACAAAACAACCCGAAAAACATAACTATGGCTACCATTCCAAGCACCATCGTAATCTACACAGAAGATTCTGTACATTTTCCAATAAAGGCTTCACTGGTGGTAATCAGACAATTATTTCAGTAAGTTTTTTAACACTTTTTTCTTTTTTTTTTAATGTAGCATAGTTAAATTTAGATATGGCGTGAAGGAAATATTTGCTAAGAGCAATAAAGTTTTTCTCAAATTAACTTACTCACCAAAAGCGATAAGTTTGAAGAAAAAATTAAAAAATTTACCAGTTCGCTACATGAGATCAAAAGTTGAGAATGAAGAAGAATTTAAAATTTTAGAAGATGTTGTGCATTGATATGGATTCAATTTTTTGGATGAAAATCTAGAAGAAATTAAACAAATTAATGATGGAAAAAGAAAGCTGTTGCAGCTTGAACTATCTTCTGCTCCAAGAGTAAAAAGATGGTTACAACTTGATGAAGTTGATGAGGAAGACAAAGAGGAAAGTGATAATTTTCTTAATTTATAAAATGTTTATTAAAATATTAAATGTAAATAAAATATAAATATTTTTTGTTTTATATTTTATCATTTCTATCATCTTCTTCTTCTTCATTTTCTTTTAACCATTTCGCTCAAGTAAACTGAATAGAAAATATAAATATATGAATGAGGTTAATCCTACGCAAGACTTAAATTTGTATTAAATTATCTCAATCGTTTTGTTTCATTTCAGTAGTAAAATTGAATACCCTTCAAGATGGGCATGAAACAAAAGAAAAATTTGATTGCTGTTATTTTACTTCTTTGGAGTATGACTGTTTTTGATACATTATATTATGCAGAATCAAAAGTGTTCGCTAATAATTGAATTCAAAAAGTAGTGTATGTTGAAAATTTTACTATACCAGTAGATAAAGATGGAACATTTTATATTTTTGAGCGACATCCGCATAAAGTTGTGTTACAAGAATATCCGGCGTTTTATTTTAATGAAACAATGGAATAATTGCCATATGGAGCAGATATTCTAAATCAACGAAATCAAACCATTGGATACATAATTGGACACGATAATAATTATTATCCAGTAACAAAAAGATGAAACTATACTGTGGAAATTACGAGTAAGAACAAATAGCTTACTACAGATACATAGTCTATAGACACAAAAAATTTCATTCACCAGAAGGATTTCGTGAACATATTAATTTTCCACGTCAATTAATAGAACACATTTGTCTTATTCACGTTAACGACAAAAAGATAAATTTAAAAAAATTCCTGTTCCTGTTAAAGATATATGTCCAAAACGTAAAGGAGAAACTTATTTAAATGGAATAAATTGCATTTCTTGTTATAGAAAGAATCTGCTAAAGAAGTAGATCACGCAAAACATGTACCTTCAAATTATTTTAGAGAAAAGAAAGAATAAAATTAAAAAATGTATTAATTGATGTATAACACTATTTTTATTTCTTTCACACCAATAAAACCATTTACTATATAATTTAATAATAATAATAATAATCTTTATTGATGCATCAAAACAGTACAGTTATATAGCACAAGTCAGTTTAATATTAAACATTAAGTTCAATGAAATCACAGAAATTTTCAATTGGATTATTAATTAACATTTGTTTTATCTTAAATGTAAACATTTTAAGGGTAACTCTTTTATCTCAGTAGGCAAAGCATTATAAAATTTTATACCTAAGTGTCTAGTTGCAGTTTGTGATTTACATAGTCGGTTGTAAGGCATACACAGTTCATCTTTAAACCTAGTGTTATATTCATGGAACTGACTGTTGGTTACATAATCATTAATATTTTCTTTAATATGTAAGAGACAAGCAAGTATATATAATGAAGGAAGGATAAGTATTTTCAACCGTTTAAAAGCGTCTCTACAATTTTCTCTAAATGGCAGTCCGGCAATGATGCGCACAGCTTTTCTTTGAAGAGAGAAAATTTGATGTCTTATGGCAGAATGACCCCAAATCAATAAGACCAAAATAAGCATTTTTGAGTACAACTTCCGATATTTGACCTGATAAATTTCTCAAAAGGAATATATTTCTGCTGATCATTTTTCCCAAATTTTTTCCGTGCATGTGCCAACTTAATTTAGAATCAACATGTAGTCCCAGGAACTTTGTGTGAGGCAAATGATCATTTTTAATTTCCCTCAATGAGAATAATACCTCTGCACATTTGCTCCTATTAACCACAAGTCCATTTCCCAAAAACCAGTCAAAGGCCTCCGACTTTGAGGCATTACATAAGCCTATCACTTCATCCACACAACGGTGTTTATTGATTATAGTGGTATCATCAGCGAAAAGAATGACATCACCCTTATTTAAATAAAGAGGAAAATAATTGATAAATATTAAAAACAATACAGGGCCCAAGACAGAGCCCTGTAGTACGCCCATATTTATAGGAAGCTCATCAGAAAGCTTCGTCTCTAACTTAACTCGCTGAGTTCGATTTGTTAAATAAGAAGTGATGAGCCAGCAGCTGTTAGGATGAAGGTTGTAACAATATAATTAAGCAAAAGTATAGAATAGTCAACGCAGTCGAAGGCCTTTGACAAGTCCAGGAAAGCCGCCATTATAGTATCTCCTACATCAAAAGCCCGAGTTATCAATTCAGTAAGAGAGAGTAGAGCCGAGGTAGTGGAGCTCTTGTATCTAAAGCCAAATTGGTTTTTAACAAAGAACTTTGTGTTTTCGAAATAATCTGCCAACTGAATTGCTAACACTTTTTCCATAATTTTAGCAACGAGAGGCAAGATAGAGATAGGACGGTAATTGTTCTTATCACTTGGGTCGCCTTTTTTTAGAACTGGGGTTACAACTGCCTGTTTTAGACGTAATTGAATTGTAATTAAACGCTTCATCGCAGGTAACTATTGGAGTTTCTGCTCCAGGGTCTACGGCTACCACCCGATCATATGTCATTTTTTCTTTTTTCTTGGGGGGTAATGACCTAATGTCATGTTTTTCAAGCCGATTCATTGATTTAGAAACCGCAATACCATCAGTGCTAAAACAGCATCCAAACATCTTACTAGAGGAAAAGTTGAAATATTTTTCCCAATATGTTCTAGCATTTTCACGGAATTCATTGGCAGATGGTACTTTTTCACTAATGCTTAATAACAGCTCTAATAGACCCATGGTTGTATATGTAATCTGTTTGACTGACTGACGCATAATGGGAACCACCCTACATGTTCGAGTCCCTTTTGTATATTGCAGTGTTTGCAAATCATACATAAAAGGTAAATAATGCATTGGATTACTTTAAACTAATTTCACTCTTAATGTATAAATGTCTAAAATTTTTGTAATTTAATAAACTTCTTGATCCTGTTAAACATATGACTTATAATGTTATTATCAAAATTTGTTGTATACTGTTTACACGCTTCATGTACAAAGTATGTTCTTAGTTTACAATCATAATATGCCCCAGTACGTATAGAATTTATGTATTTAGAGATAAAGTTTAATGACTCGTCTATTTTATATTTGTTAGATCCTTTTAATACGTAGGTAAAATGTAAAACATTTAATTTATCAAATATTTTTGCAGGGATATGGTCATGGTAGTACTTGTAAAATGCTGCTATGAAATATGATGTTTCGATCATTAATGTTGAGACGACTTTAACGTCATCAAATTATATATTTCTAAAAAGAAAAAGTTTTATAATGTAAGTATTTATAACATTATACAATAATAATAAAAGTAATAATAGTGACTTGTTATCGGAACTGAATTTTTCCAATTGCAATCAATTATAACCTTGGCTAAAAAGTTGAACATTGAATATCCCTTGTGTGTGAAAAAGATGTCGTTCTAAAAGTTATAGCATTTCGGTTCCCCTTATCTACGGGATAGAAATCGCCAGTTTTAAATGATAGAAACATTGAAAATTTAACATTTTTATCAATAGTTTCACATTTTTATCTAAAGTCATACTTTACCAGGCATAAAAAGGATATCATTCAAGTTTGTCCTTCATAAAGGAGAAAAAAGAGTTTTAATAAGGCTAAGAACACATTATTTTTGGTAAACTTATTTTCTCTTTTCAATGTAGTCTCCCTCTAGCTCAAAACACTTCGCCCAGCGTTTCTCCAACTTTTTCAAGTCGTCCAAAAAATATGAATTTGGAAGGTTCTCAAAATAAGCATTTGTTTCGAAAATTACTTCTTCATTTGACGTGAATTTTTTTCCAGCTAACCATGTCTCCATATTTGGAAACAAGAAAAAGTCACAGAGGGCAAAATCTGGCGAATACAACGGATGTGGCAAACTTCAAACTTTAATTTGTTAATTTTAGCCAGCGAAACTGCACAGGTGTGAGCCCGTGTTTTGTTTTGATGAAGGAGCACTTTTTTTCTAGCCATATGTGGACTTTTTTTTAAATTTCTTCTTTCAACTTTTACAATAACGACGCATAATACTCTCTATTTATTGTTCTTCCTTTTTCCAAATAGTCAATGTGGATGATTCCGCGTGCATCCCAAAACACCGTGGCCGTGTCCGTCATCTTTCCAGCAGATTATATCGTCTTTGCCTTCTTCGGAGCGGGTTCGCCTGCTGAAAGACACTGTTTTGACTGTTCCTTTGTCTCTGGAATGTAGTGGAGGATCCATGTTTCATCAACGGTTATGTATCGACGGAGAAACTCGTCAGGATTATGACGAAAAAGCTCCAATCCAGCTATTGAATCGACTACGCGGTTGCGTTTATTCTCCCTGAAAGCAAACGCGGCACCCATCTTGCCGATATTTTTTTCATCCCCAATTTTTCGTGCAAAATAGAAACCACTGAGCCATGTGATATACTTGTGGCCTCAACAAGTTTGCGCACTTTGACTCTTCGATCATTCAAGACCACATCATGAATTTTATTAATCATTTCTGGCGTCTGGACGTCCCGAACGATGTTCATCATTTGTGGATATGCGACACGTTTAAAGTCATTTATCCACTTGTAAACATTTTTAAACGATAGTGCAGATTCACCATGAACTTCATCCAACTCGGCTTTGATTTCTTTTGGTGTTTTGTTTTTCAAATAGAAATGCTTAATTATCGTATTTGGAGACTCTCATTATAAAACCCATCGACTTATTAGCAGCTTCGCTTAACTCGTTGACTTAACTTAACTGTTGAATGTTAATTCATGATTAATTACGCCTAAATCTTTGGCCAAAATTTTCTTTCAATAAATTGGCCACCAACTAGGTCGTGAGAATCAATTGTTTTCTTGACACCAAAGTACGATAGATAAAAACAAACATTTATTAATATTAAGACGAAGATTTCTGTTAAATGTCCAGCGAAACAAAAGATCTAAATTGTTTTGCAGAAATTTAACATTGTCGGTAGAATTAATTTTAGAGTAAATTTTGACATCATCAGCGTGAGCAAGGTATTGAGAATTAACAGCTGAAAATAGATCGTTGAGAAAGATATTAAATAATAAGAGACCAAGGTTTGATCTTTGCGGAACACCAGAAGTTGCAATTTTATTATAAAAAACATAATCAACTCTGTTAGATAGGTAAGAATGAAGATGGCTAATTAGAGTATCAGAATAACCAATAGTATCAAGTTTTAATAAAAGGATTACATGACTACTTGAGTCAAAAACTCGGGAGAAGTCTGTATAAATAACGTCTACCTGACTCTTGTTATCTAATGTTATACTTAGTTCTTGGGCAATAACACAATTGACCTTTTAGTCATAAAGCCCTGCTGATGCTTTAAACGGTGTGGTAGATCATAAACATGTTTGATGTTTTGGTCAGACATTATATTTTTATAAATATCCAGAAAATGTGTTATCGGTTTTGAAGCGGCAACTAGTGTGTTCACCGCATAAACATTTGTTTGTCATTTATCTTTTGATAATTATACGATAATTAAAATTGCTCCTTCATAATTTTTTAAGTTTTCAATGTGAGCTACTAAGTTGTTCCTCTACGATAAGTGGAATTTAAAGGTTGCTTCCATTTTCCAGAATAGTCCTGTTCATGAAGACCAAGACATCGTCTGCAATAACATTACTTTGGTAAACCTTATGATGTGGAAATCATGGAGATAGTATTAAGTAGTTAATACTACCTCCATGGTACAAATCCATTAAAGCTTTTGGTCCTTAAATTAACAATGATATGTTTTCTTCTTTCGCTTTCTCTTTACAAGCGTTCAGAGCCCAAGAGTTGTATACATTTCGGATATAAGTTGGCAAAATGAATTTAAGAAAAAAAACATTATTATTCATGAAAGTGTGTTTACAGTTTTTTGGGATTTTTTTGGTTGAAAAAAATCTTTGACTCGTAATTTTTTTTATGAGGATATTTCTGATAAACTTGTGCTTCATTTTGAGAGCAATGTCTTTCATTGGAATATCATCGATGTATAATAATAAATATAACACTTCTATAATACCACATCTTATCAAAGATCCAATAGGAAGTTGTTAATTTTGGTATTCCAACATTTTGAAGCTTGTTTTAGCCCATACAATGAATTATTTACTATTAATACGTGATTCAACTTATAGTTTCCACAATATGACGGATGAATAAAAAATTTTTTTTTGATGAGGTTCATACGATAAACCTTCTGCGAAATAAAACGCAAATAATCTTTAGAACAGTACAGTGTTTAAAGTTACCGTTCCATGCTAATGAAGTTATTTAAGAAAACTATTTTACAAATTTTGATCGGGGAAAGTTATTCGTAATCACTAAAATGGATCTACTAGAAGTCTTCTCTTATTATATAGCAGCTGAATGCAAATGGAGTGAATTTGCAGATTGTGTTCCTTTTTGAAGAATCGTTTCATAATCAAGGACGGTAGATGAGGTCAGTCTGCAAATCATCTAGCTAATATTCAATTTCATGTTTTTGGAATTAACGTTTTTCTATTGGAATTATCTTCCACTTTCATTTCATTGTCCGATTGTAGTATGTGATTCTTATGTTTAGAGTAAGATGACACATTGAAATTTCTCATTTATAAGGTACTTTTCGAAATGGTTAAAATATTTACACTTGTTCGTGGGACACTCTGTATAATTATTGTGTTATTAGCGGAGTGTGAAGAAAAAAAAATTATTAAAGAAAAAATCAATAATGTGTAACATCGCCACGAACTTATGCACTCAGCAACTCTTCTAGGCATGCTCGAAATCGAATGTTTGATCTCCTCCTGTTTATTGGATGGGGTAAAAGTCTACGATGCATCATATCTCAGACATGTTCAATGAGGTTTAAATCTGGCGACCGTGATGACCAGGGCAAATAGTTAATATTATTCTCTTCCAGAAAGTTTTCAGTGACATGAGCAATATGATGCCACACATTGTTTTCTCGGAAAACAACTGCCGGCAGTTTTTAAAGAAATGGAATTAAAATAAGTTGCAAAAATGTGTCGATATAGCAACGCGCGTTTGAAATGTCTGGAATGAATTCCAAAGGCGACTTACCTCCATAGCATATTGCTTCCCATATCATGACACCGGGAATTAAACCTTGTTACACTTCTTCCGATAGACTCACATTGACGCCGGCGCCAGCACCCTTGTTGCGTTTCCTGAATGGCTCAGTGGAAATGACGCTTGTATAAACCGACCTTTTCTTGCAGTTTATTCAAAAATCTTGCCTTAATCAGATGTTCTAAAAATTTTCCAAAGACGTCTAAAAGACATATTAGTCTCATTTTCACTACTGTCCACCCCATCTTTTTATATCAACACGAACTCAGCTATCTTCCATCTGTCAGGAAAGTTTCCAGATGTAAGCGGTTCATTTATCACCGACACTACTAGTTTCGGGCACGACTCTACCTGTGTCCTTAACAACCTCTGACGGTATTCCATCAGGTCTTTTTCGAAGCATTGTGAAGCTCTTGCAACGTCAAAGAAGAGATTTTTCCACTCTCAGGAGTTGACCATACCCGTACAGGCTTTTCAGGAAATAATTATTCAACTGTTTGTTTTTTGTTAGCTTCTGTTATGCAATTAATTTCTTGTTAGAGTAGAAAAAGTAGAAAAAGTTCAGCATCAAGTGACAACCTCGATAAAAAACTCAGGGTCACAAATCGGCCTGGTAACCCTGGAGAATCAGCTCCGAATACCAGTGCCGTGCGCTGTTGGTTTAACACCCCAGCAGTTGCTGCGCTTTGTTTGCAAAAAGGCCAAAATCCAGTTGACTAGGAATCACACTTCTCGAATTCAGCGTGTGATGGATTTTATGATTAAAGGCAGGGTGTTCACGCCAAAAATCAAGCGCATAGCCGCAAAAGTGCGCCGCCAAAAGCACACAAATTCAAAAATGTGACCTAATACTGCCAATACATAATAGAAAGTATTGTAAGAATACTGAAATCGTGAAATTCGTGAAAGCTTGAATCAAATGGAATGGATTAATGTTTGAGCAAACGCATGCACCGTGTAAGTTTCACTTTAAAACGCCTTGCGCTATTTTTCATCAATCTAGCTCCTCCTACCTAATAGTTGGTTCTGAAGTTCAGTTCTCTGTACGCCGTACTCACAGATCATAGTTACATAAGAAATTACTATCTTCACCGTATCTTTGGCTAGGTAAGTGAAATCGAAAGGTATCCTCAACATTCTCATTCTCAACAAGGTTTGTGTGTAGAATGGAAGAACCGCTGACTAACGCAGAAGCTATTAGAAAAGATTTCAGTATGAGCACCTCCGATCAATGTATAACATAGAACCTAATCACATCCACCACCTGATGAGCAGACCTAATTTGGACCTGATGGAATATTTGAAGACTATAAATTTGTATCTGGTTGTAGGCGCTAATAACCGCAGCAGTTGATGCGCCTTTTATTTTAATAAAATTACATTATGTGTTAGCTTCCAAAAAATGGACACTGATGGAGCAGTACCTATAAGTGTTAGAAGCAGATCGTACGGTAACTAATGGAAGCTTCATTTCAGAGACAATATACTCATACTACTTCAAAAAACTCTGATGAATCTATTCCAACTACATCACGTAGTAGATTTGAATTTGTTATATTTTTCAGAGAACTTTCTCTAATTTTGGGCACCACAACCTATCTAAACACTCAAGAAATGCTTACACATTCCAAAGGAGTTGCCGCCCATATCAACATTTGGATAAAATTACAGACAATGCATTTCATCTCCAATTTACGAAAAAGTATTTTCTTGAATTTAATAAAATCCAGCATGATAATTTTGGTAGTAAAACAGTTGGGCTGATGGTTTTAAGACAATCCAAACCAATTTCAACAACAAGCAATTACAAGGAATGTCAACCAAGAAAAAATTTAATTTAATAGGATGTTGATAAAATCGATTTAAGTAATTCGATTTTGGTGAAATATACAGAGAAAGTAAATGAGAGCATTGTTTGACAACAAGTTAGAGAACAAAAAGGTATTACGTAACCATTTTGCAAATTTACGGTTATTGACAGAATTGGGAATTATTACTTTATGATTAATCCTCTCAGCACTCAAAAAATGCCTGAATAATAATGATTGGATCAATTTACGAATGTGATTCTGAGCTAATGATCAAAAGGTTGTAGAATAAAGAGAAATGTACCTGCTTATAGCTAAAGGTTTATTAGAACTGGAAATAAATCTTGAAAGCCCGGCCATGAGCCTAACCTGCTCACCTTTGCCGTCAACATCGCCGACGCAGAAGCTTCTATCTCTTTTGCAAGCCACCCCTGAGGCAATCAGCGTCCGGAAATTGAAAGGAATATAGAACCAGCTAGCCTTAAGTAGTCTAAATTTCTGGTGTTCTCCTGCCATGAGCGAATATCCGAAATTGGCTGTCTTCATCGACTACCCGAAACCGGCCACTCCGGAAAGAAACCTCTCGCCGGAAATCAGGAAGAAATTTGAAAGACCATCTAAGAAGCTACTGTCAACAGTACCAACAACGCCGGCACCAATTAACTTGCCATTTCCACTGTGGGAGCTACGACCAGCTTGCAACCCGGACAGGCGATTGAAGTTTCGACTCCCGGTGAAAATTTAATACTTTTGATTAAGGTTTTCACTACGTGATAGAAAAAAACATTTTGTAGGACATAAATTAATTATTAATTTTGCAATTTTTGTTTGTAGAAAAATCAAGTTCGATTTTTTTTTTTGCAACGATCCAGTCCCAGAGATTGTTTTCAAGAAGTCGTGAAAACTGATAAATTTGAAATCAGATATATAATTAGTTAATAATAAGTCAACAACTTTTATAAATTCAGAAACGATGGGAGTGAAGCTATCCTTCGCAGCCTTTCTTTTTCTTTTGGCCCCCAGAATCTAAAGATGATTGACTTTTTTACCTTCTTTTGAAACAAACGGGCCAAACCCTGACGAGTAAGTGACTTCAACACAAAATCTTCAACTCCAAATCAAAGCAATGTTCAACCAATTACGTCCCCTTCAACCCCAACACCTTTTTTTTCGCCTGAAACTATTCGGCCTTTTCCAAAGGCTCCCCCAAGAAGTTTCAGAACCAAAAAATCGAGCATTTACACAGACACGCCTGAAGAAGAGGCAGTTCGCCAAAAATATAAAGAAAAAAAAGGAAGGTTGAAGGCGAAAATATACAGGTTGTATCTTTTAGTTGGGACATTGAAAGTTTCTAAAGAATCAAAAAATATTGGCATCTTATTAGTTCCCAACTTATATTTTAAAATTATATTGATCTGTTTTAATTATTGCCAATTCTTCACTTCCGGTTATACCGGAAGTCGCTACTAAGTTGTTGTTCACCCGTTAACATTTAAAAAGAATTTGATATTTTTAATGAAGGAAACACTATTTATAATTTTATAATTATCACTTCCGGTTTCCGGTGATATGATAACGGTGTGTTATGTATAATAATCCCACTCTTACTCATATCAACCACTATTACTACTGCCTCCTCATACTCGTTACCCGCCTATATATGCTCTCTGCATTACGGCTTCGCCGTATAATAATACAAAATCTACCAACCAACGAAATAGGACCCGAAGAAATCCAAGCTATTATAAATGAAGAACCTATAGAAAATATCCACCAAATAAATGAAAATAAAGAACCAGACAGACATGCACAAGAAGAAATAGCACTTGTAGAAAACCATCCTTGGCTTGCTGAAGTTGACTGGGGTGAAAACATAGAATCTCCAATTAAAAAATCAAAAAAAACCGAAACACAAATCAAACAACCATAAACAGAAAAACCAAAAACTACAACAAAATCTTCTGTTTCAGAAACTGCGACTTCAAATAACAACATAACAAACGTAAGTCCTTTTCCCATTATGTCCAAAAATACCACTTTCTGTTTTAAATTCAAACCTGTCACACCAGAAAAAAAACAGCAATTGATTAATCAAATTGAAAACACTATTTACCGAACTATCCAACAAACCATTCATAAAGACTGGATTGTTTTTTTCCTTCCAAATTTTGCTGATATTGAAAGTACCATAAAAAACGCTAACTTAAAACCATATTTAAAAGATTATCTTGTTTTTTACACAAAAGCTGCAAACATCAAAGACGCAATAAAAGAAATACCAGAATGAACCAACTAATTTATACAAACAAATGTTCACTATGCAAAAACACTATTAAAAAAAATCCTATTATTTGGCAAAAAACACAATCTAATACACTTAATAATATTACCAATACAGAAATATATAATTCTCCAGAAAAAAAACCATAAAAGAACAAAGCAGATTCAATTTCATAAGTGGAATAATATATCTCACAGACTTTCCTCAAATTGACAACATAGAAGCTTGGAAAACATATTTAACAAATACATTTGAACAAATTACTAGATCATTTTTATGCGTAGTAGAACAAGATATTTACAAAATAACACATCTACATTATTTAATTGACACCGATCAACGATCTGATAATAACAATAGATATATCAAAAATAATCTCAAAACACTATCAGACAAAATTAAAATAACTTCTCAAAAAGTTCGCAACTTAAAACAAATTTTAATCTATTTATGGAAAAATCCAATATATATATATATGCTAATGATAACTTAATGCTAAAATTAATTTTAAGTAACATAAATAAAGACACTACAGACATCAATACATTAATTGCAAACACACATACATTAAAAGATTTAACTCACGCTTTACAACATATCATACCTCAATATAAAATTAAATCCTATCAAGATGGACTCAAAAAAGTTCCCAAATTATTCGAAAAATTTTTACATATAAACAATTTACCTCAAATATTTAATAACACACTAGAATTTATATCTTTAACTAACCACAATAATACTATACTTCATAATATACTATTTTATGAAACATGTATATCAGCACATCACAATTATATAGATAGAATACTTGATATACAAAATATAGATAAACAACACTTTGCAAAAACAGTATTTAACATCATAACTGAAAACAACGGCAAAAAAAATACATTAGTATTAGAAGGACCAACAAGTACCGGAAAAAATACTACCATAAGAACTCTTGCTCAACTTGCAGACGAACACGGTGAAATAGTTAATAATTCCAACTTTATGTTCCAAAATTTACTTTCAAAACAATTAGGGATATGGGAAGAACCCATAATCAGCACTGAAAATGCTGAAAAATGTAAATTGCTCTTCGAAGACAGCGAAACTGTAATTGATATAAAATTTAAACCTCCAATAAAATTACCAAAAATTCCCATTTTAATAACAACAAACCATGAAATATGGCATTGGGCACCTCAAGAACAATACCCAATGATTGAACGAATTGCTGTTTTTCCTTTCCGAAATCGAATAACTTTTTCCAATACAAATCAATGTCCTAAAGATCCCACAAACGTCATCTACACCGAACAAACTACAAACAAGCCAAGCACCTCTACTGCAACCCAATCCAACAACGAACGAACCGACACCACTATCAACAACAGAGGAAACAACAACCAAACAACTCCAACAAAAGAAAAACAACAAGGTAATTATAATAATTAATATGTAATTTATATTAATTCTTATAATTATAGACCCGACTGATACTTGGGCCCCAAAACGTCCCAAAAAATCAAACCAAGAAAATCACACATTTCAATTCAGGCTGTACACGGTTGACGGAGAATTCCCAATAGACTGGTACGACAGCATTCCTCACAAATGTGACTGGATAGAATTTTTCCGACATTACATTCCCAAAAATGACATGGAAAACTTATACTACATCCAAAACTAACTACGTCTTTATAAAAAACGACAATCAAGTTAAAAAAGACAGCGACAATAGAGATACAGGATGGCACCTCATACCAAATCAATTCATTCATCAAACAATGACACCAAAAAGTTGGGAAACAATAAACCAAAACTATTCGAGAATAAAACCTATCAAACAAATAGTCAAATTAGGACATGCTGTACCACTAGCAACAATACCTGCTCTTACAGCAAACCAAGGAGAAATTATTGCATTCAACAATACATTGTCAATATGGATCTACAAAGATCTATCATACTACACCCGTCATCAACTAAACAAAGATGAACTCAATGATCCAGAAGGAGAAAATTGGGATGGAACATCATTTAAACCACAAATGCTAAAAAAATTTACTAACATTAAAGGAAGTATGAGCGCAGGTCAATGGTTTGATCCACTAATCGATGAAGACAATGTTGAAATTCTATATCCAGGAAACAATGGATGTGAAATTGAATACAATATTGGTAAATGTGACAGCGAAAAATATTATTACATAGGTAATAATAGATACAACGCAATGAGAAAAGGTAAACATGGAGATTCCAACGACCAAACTATCAACTTTTTACCCTATAATCAACAAATTACACCTCCAATTGACTATAATGATAGCACAGTTTCAAAAATCAGATGGCATCGAGGCGCCATCAATAACAATGATCAAATTTGTTTCCAACAACCAATTCCCAATATCCTAATCAAATTAGAACCTATCATATCACAATCCACCCAAAAACAAATTGTCCACTATTGCAAAATCCGAATCCATGTCAAAACAATATGGCATGTACTTCCAGAAGAACACAACATACCAACACCATGTACAATAAAAATACCACATTCACTAGGAAATACATTCTTCTACAAAACAATGACAACTAAATTAAACGAAGAACCAACTTATGAACAAGTAGCCGAATGGAAAAAAGGAGATGGAATCACAAATCTAGGAGACTGCACACCTAACATGAACCCTATTGCTAAAAACACCTTCTATTACGAAGAAGAAAACGAATACAACATCAGAAAAAAGAAGAAAGAATTATTAACACCTATGGGCAAAGTACTAGTGCATAAAAAACAAAAAAAAACATAAAACTATTAAAAAACCAAAAAAAAAAATAAAAGCTGTACATATGCTTATAATGTTGTTTTACTTCATAACCTTGACTCTCCATACACTTAATAATCCCACTCTTACTCAAAACACATAGTAACAGTCAAATTGTATTTTAAACGAGCGCCAAACAAAAAACAAAGAAACAAACATCAAAAGAACAAAAAACCAAAACGACAACAAAAACACTACAGCTGCAACACAAAATACACCAACAACAACCCCAAAAAAGCCAATTCGACCGGCAAGGATAGGTCACGTCGGCCCATAAAAATTTGCAGGAGTATGCTGAGTTGTATTTAAAAACAGATGTCTTACTTCTTGCAGATATATTTGAAAATTTTCGAAATACTTGTATCAAAACATATGGAGTAGATAGTTTGCATTACTATACTGCTCCTGGTCTTGCATTTGATAGTATGCTAAAAATAACAAAGGTAAAATTAGAGTTATTAACTGATGTAGATATGATAATGTTTATTGAAAAGGGTATTAGAGGAGGAATTTCACAATGTTGTAATCGGTATGGACAAGCTAATAATAAATACATGGGTCCAGACTACAATCCAAGTGAACCCACCTCATATTTAATGTATTTTGATATAAACAATCTTTATGGAACTGCGATGAGTTGTCATTTACCAACTGGTGGTTTTGAATGGATTGAAAGTCGTAATATTTATAATGAAAATATTATCAATCCTCCTGATGATCACGAATACGGATACATTTTAGAAGTAGATCTTGAGTACCCTAAAGAACTTTTTTCTACACATAAAGACTTACCATTATGTCCTGAACATATGGTTCCACCAACTTCAGAAACTGATATTCCTAAATTATTAACAACATTGTATAAAAAAAATAAATACGTAATTCACTATAAGAATCTAAAACAGGTTCTACAGTTAGGTTTAAAACTAACAAAAATTCATCGTTGTTTAAAATTTCAACAAAATTGTTGGTTAAAAAAATATATTGATTTAAATACTGAATTACGTAAATGTAGTCGAAATGAATTTGAAAAAAACTTTTTTAAGCTAATGAATAAAGCTGTTTTTGGAAAGACAATAGAAAATGTTCGAAAACATAGAGATGTAAAGTTGGTTACTAAATGGTCAGGACGATACGGAGCAAGATACTATGTTTCACAACCAAACTTTCACAGTTGTATGATATTATGTAAAGATACTATCATAATCGAAATGCAAAAACTCAAAGTGGAATTTAATAAACCTATTTTTGTTGGAATGACTGTATTAGATATATCTAAAACTTTTCTTTATGATTTTCATTATAATTATATTAAAAAAAAATTTGGTGAACATGCAAAATTGTTATATACTGATACAGATAGTCTAATTTATCAATTTTATGTAGATGATATATACAAACACATAAAAGACGATATTCATAAATTTGATACATCAGACTATCCACTAAATAACGTTTATAAAATTCCACAAAAAAATAAAAAGGTTTTAGGACTTATGAAAGACGAAAACAATGGTAGAATAATGACTCACTTTATAGGTCTGCGCTCTAAAGTGTACTGTATCAAGTTATTAAAAGATGATGAAGAAATTAATAAAAAAATTATTTCATTTCAAAAAGAGGGTATAAGTATTCATGAAATTAACTATTTTACTACAAATTTTGGAATTATTAAAAAAGCTAAGGGCATTCAAAAATCAGCATTAAAACAAATTACATTTCAAGATTATTACGAAAGCGTATTTAATAATTCTCAAGTTCAGGTTATACAAAATTCTATTCAATCAAACAAACATAACATTTATACCATCCAGCAAGAGAAGACAGCTGACAGCTAACAACGATGAAAGCGCCCTCTAGTAAAAAAAAAAATTTAATTGAATAACTAAAATTTCAAATTTAAAATTAGCCCGCCAAAATGCTACAAAAGCGCCTTCTGGTGATAACAATGGAAAGTAAAAATTCAAATTTAAAATTATCCCGCTAAAAAGCTTCTGGTTATTGATGATGCTGATAAAGACTTCTTCAGCAGCCTCTGGTCATTGATTATCCGAAGAATGACCTTGAAAGAGGCTTGGATAAGAAGATGTGGATGGACATGCCATCGAAGTGATCTAGAACCCCGCTAGCTATACTACTTATGATATTGCATGAATTTTTGCAGTATCGCAGGCAGAGGAGCCAACCGTATCATGTTGTTCCCCTGGATGTCAAGAAGGCGTTTGACATTGTGTCCCACCACTCTGTTAGTAGGGCACTTAGCCGATTTGGAGTTCCCAAAGTGCTGCTGGAATACATCCTGGCCACTTTTGGCGCCGATGATGACATCACTTGTGAAGAACTATCTGTTAAATCTAAATCATACAAAAGTTTTAAGCTAGGTATTCCAGCTTCATTAGCAAAAACGGTTTTGGATCTAAGCTTTTGGCCTTCCCATGTAGCCATTAAACGCTTTGTCGAGTCTGACAACTTTTTCGCTGTTGGTGTAAGTGAAACCTGGTTCAGTGCTGAAACCCCGAGAGAGTACAATAAGTTGAACGGATTTAACTTATTCCGCAAAGATCGTGAGTCTCGTGGTGGTGGCGTAGCTCTGTACCTCAAATCAAATGTGCATCACGAAGTTCTTACTTTGCCTAATGCACCCGATTGTTCCATCGACTACATTTTAGTGAAAATCAAATGTGCCTCTCTGTTTATTGTTATAGGCGTTTTTTACAGACCTCCTTGTAATAATTACTCTGATATTGCAGTTCTTTATAATGTGATAACATACTTAAATTTGAATAATCTTCAAAACTTTATTTTTTTGGGCGACTTTAATATAAATATGAAATACCGCATGGCAGTATCAATAGAGAATCAACATATTCAGAAAAATAACTCATCTGTTTATAGAAATTGAATTACGAAAATTAGCAAATGGACTTTAAACAAAACGAACTCTTGTACAAAGATACAATTTTTTTTAGCACTTCCGCCTTAACCGGAAATGACACCAACTTTGAATTTTTAAATGGAGCGATGAGTTTTTCTTTGTCTCATTCAAAAGCAAAAAAAAAGCTAGATTACAAAAATGTTATCTACTTTATGGGTTTAATAGGTAAATTATTCAGAACTAAAAAATGTTGCCTGTTGAAGCAAAAAAAAAAACAATAGCTTATTTAATAATCAACACAAAATTTTGAAACTTAACCCATGGATTTTAATTAAAAGAAACTGTATTGAAAAGAGACAAAAAGAATTTTAGCGTTTCCGATTTGGCCGGAAATGACATTAAATCTGAATTTTCAAATGGGACGATTAGAAAGCAAAAAAATCTACTTTACAAACTTCCTCTTTTGTTCATAACTTACTGGGCCGACTTATCTCGAGTAATAACTTCATCCTGGTCTTTGTATACAGATGAAATTAAAATATACGGTAGCGACTCATTGGCTCTATCGCATGACATTAATGCCATCTATTCTTAGAGTAAAACATTGTTAATGCCTCTAAATTTTGATAAGTGCGTGGTGCTTAACATAGGTCGCAGAAACCAGCGATGTTTGTGTCAACTCCATGGTAGTACCTTAGTCAATGTCGAGAGTCAGGGTCTCGAGATCTCTTCCGATCTGTCGTGATTCACTGACAGTCCTAAGGGCCATCTCTACCGACGACCCCACTCATTTTCCCACCTTCATCCCCACACTTGTCTCCAACCGCATCCCCACCCACTTAATAAATGACGCACCATTTTACATCAGTTAGTATGTGCAAGTGCAGCAAGCGAAACAGATACCTTCTGAATTATTAATTGCATGCTCCTTCTGTCAGACCTTCGTGTTCCGATAAGGAGTGTCCCGAACTTCCCGTTGTCCCCTTCTGTCCGACTTTCGAGTTCCGATACGGAGTGTTCCGCATCACCCCGCTAATTCTTCTGTCCCAGCTTCGGGTAAGAAGTTCCCCCTCCACTAATCCTCCCCGTCCGACCTTTGGGTTCCGGTAAGGAGTGTCTCGTTCCCAACCGCCACCCCACCTTCTATCTAGGCTTGTTCTACGGTCCCTTGAGGTCCCATAGCCGGACTTAGAAACTGTGATGCTATAATTTTCGTGAGCGTCTTAGTACCACGTTTGACTCACTTAACCGCGAAATGCCTTTAACTGAACTCAGGTCTAACTCAACAGCGTTTTTTGACAAAAAACAACTCAGAAGAAGTTACCCTGCATTCAGTATATGAAATGCATGTGTAGTGTATTTTACCTATATTGTGATTTCGTCAATGTAGTGCGCAAGCACAATAGCTCATGTGGTCTATGCTACGACCATGTACTCAATTACCCACGTGGACATGCTCGCTTCTTTTTGCTGCTAATAGCCTTATCAGAGAATTTATTCGAAACGTTAAATGGCACATTTCTGTAGGTACTTTGTAACAAAGCAGCGCATCGAGTTAACATTATTCTGCATTTGTGAACAACGACAGAGACAAATGCTGTATAGGAAAGCATTTTTATTTCCATTAAAATGGATGACGGTAGGATCGATTAACCCCAACAAGAGACCGATCTTGATGTTCCGAAAAAATCGAGGGTCATCCATATAGAATATGTCTATGTAGAAAGAACTCTGGAAAGAAACCGATATATTTGGCTTCATATACTTTAAAATGAATTCAATCTTGTCAACATTGTCAACAAGTCATATGAATTTAAGGAGTTGAAAATTTCAAAGAGTGGTATAGATCTGAAAATATTACCACAAAGTTTTCAAACTGTAACAACTGAATTGGGAGTAAACTGTTCATTAACCAGAAAGCTGATATTTGAGTAATTTACTATTCGTAAATTGTAATGTATGAGTTTTTTTCATTGACAATTGTTTGTTTTGTCTGTGATTGTTGATATTCATTCTCCTGTTAAAGGAATATTAGTAATAGTAGTATTGAATATTATTAACATTACTATTATTGAATTTCAGTTTCTCACTAAACCTGTTAGTTCATATCCATAGACTAACATACATATCTAGCATATGACAAATTATTCTGTTCTTTTCTATGCTATCACACGTCAGACTATGCACCGTTGTACTATAATATTATAAAATGCAGAGCAAGGTCTTCTTGTCAGACTGTCTAAGCTGCGATGAATTATTGTAATATTATAAATCTAGAGATCTATCCTCTCTTTAAGGTCCAAACCATTGTCAGATTTTTGGGAAAAGTTTGGCAACAACTTTTAAGCCTGTAACCACCCCAAGTTTGTCGCGTTTGGATTGGCCCAATAAATGGTCCTTGTGGAAGAGAAAGATATAAAAATTCAAAATTCTCATTCAAAAGATAGTTTTTGTTTAGATTCGATGTTCCTCTTGACATCCACTCTTCCTCTCGTTTATAATTGTAAATTATAAATTGAGTTCTCAATTTAATCAAATTCTATATTTCTTGAATCTGCTTTGGATTTAAAGTAATTTTCGTTCTTTCGTTCGATATATTTACATTTAGAATTATAGCGTGAATAAAGGCGGCAGGTTTCTCCTTTCCTGGACTCACGCACCCGGCTTAGACTGGTACACTGTTTATATTAGTGTGATTTCAGCTTCCGAGCAGAACGGCTGTAATTTTGTTTCATCCTCTCAAATACACCTTATTATTGATAAAGGTTCTAGTTATTTCCTATGTACATGTTTTGGTCTATGTACAATCCATTTTTTGGATTTTGGATCATATATTTAAGATAGAACAAAAATCTAGAAACGATATTCTTACGAATAATCAATTTGCTTTATCAATCTTATTTTTTGCGAAACACTTTTTTTACCAACGACAATTAGAACATTGCAAACATGACATAATAATATAGCTTAGAAAATAGTATGAATAAAATTGAAGCATCACTATAACACTGCTGAAAGAAAATTCACCTTTTTTCTGCAATTTTCCGCTTGTTTTTCCATTATTTTTCTTTCTAATTATAATTTAACAAAATAAAATGGCAAAGAAGTAACAAATAAAATTAAATCTCTTAATTTCAGACAAATCACAAATATACAAAGTCTTCAGAATGATTTACAAAAACCTTCGGCAACACGGCGATTTACCCAAGACTTTTTAAAATTTTTTTGCCGCAATCCGGCAGTTGTTTCAATCCTAAACCAGCACAATTCAAAAAAGCCTCACAAACATTACATTGTATGCGGTAATTTCTGCACAACACTTCAAGAAACTGGGCCACTGATTTAGTTGGGAGTTCTGAATAGTTCAGAATAATCAGAAAAAGATAGAGTTTAAAATTTACTGCGCCAACAATTGTAAAAAAAATTAAAATCGAACCAAATTATGGAAATTCAGATCTTTCAGGAAAACATATATCCATATACTTATATATAAGTATGTAGTTACTTGATAAACAAATTTAACAATTAAAACCAAAAACCTTACCTTAGAAGAAAAGGAAAGAAATGTAGATATTTCACTAACAAGCGAACCAAATAAATCTATAGTTTATATAAGAGCCCAAAAAAAGAAGGAAGAAATAAAAATCTGCGAACATGAATTGCAGTTGAAAAATTGAAGAAAAGACATGTATTTCAAAATCACAAATGTCAAAGACGAAAATTAGAAAAATCTTGTGCACCAATTAGAAAATGATCCCCAGGGCCTAGCATACAAAATCGTAACTGGTAAATTATTGCAAACGACGCCGATTACAGAAGAAGAATTAAGTAAAGCTACAAATTCAAATTACTGCAACTTTATAATAAAAACCACAAAAGTAGAAAATGAAGGTTATGTAGAAGCTATTATTGAGAAAAACTGAGGGAAAACGGAAATTCGCTCCCATCAAAATCAAGAGCACCAAAAGAAGCAGCAGCAGCAGGTTGTGAGTATCAACATCTTTATCCCCATTGTTCTTTCAATCATGAAGAATTTTAGCGCATCTTGGCAAACGAACAGCTTCTGTTCAAGTTTCTCTTTAATCATATTGCCACATCCAGTGCCCCAGGTGCAAATCGTAATTAGAAAAAGACAATTCCTTGTTCAGCAGCCAAAAATTCTCAAACGGGAAATCCAAGCGGAAATGTGATTTCAAGGCGTCGGTTTTTAGCGACACTTTAACACAAGCAAATCTCACAGTCTGACAAGTGGCCAGATTTATGCTCTTGTTTTTAACTATTAACTATACAAAATGTCGTTTTATTCAGATCGAGACAGGAATTAGCAGCAAATACCTGAATGGTTTTCTTTCATTAGGAAAGTTCTAATCTATTGATCTGTTCAACGCTCAAAAGTTCTTAGAAGCGAAGTTGACGAAACCAAAATTGGTAAACGGAAATTCAATGAGGCCAATGGGTGTTTGGTGGCATCGAGCGTGGAATGAAATACTCTCCTTCTCGTCTCAAGAACACATCACCCATCTAACAGTCAATCATTCCGTTAATTCTGTTGACACCCAAACAGGAGCACACACCCAAAACATCGAAAGGCGTTTAGTGGAAGTGTGGAAATTGGTGACGCAAGAATTCTTTATTTTTAAAATTAATAATCATATTTTTATTTCCAAATTCGCTTTATTCTTGCACTTTGGGTTTTTCATGATTTGAATCCATATTTTTGATTGACGTGCTTTCCATTCTATTACTCTCCAATTTACTTACAACCACTTGGATATTTCCTTACTAACCTTACGGTCACTACTGACTAAACCTATATCACTTCCCCACCTCGTTAAAACGTTGCCGCCTCTAGGTGGTGTCACTAGACATACATTTGATGTCTGACCGAATGGCAATTCTGTTTTCTATAATACTTTCTCACATTAAATTTGGGCGTTCCTTAGGTCGAGTCAGCTCAGGTCAAGTCCATCCATGTCTTTAGAGACGTACTTTGGTGCGGGTGATTGGAGGCTACTGGATATATATCGGCGGAAGCACACCACCAGGTTTTAGACAAAACTCCCCTGTTGGCCTTGTTATAGAAGAACAAAATATCCGAAGAAAATGCCCATGTGGAACTAAAACGGAATTACGAGAAAGTACACTAGCAATGTGGCAGCGTCAATGGTCCGAAAGGCAAAGAGAAGATAAAAGAAAGCATATAGATAATACCTGATCTAGGACCTTGGCTAAAAACGAAACATAGCAATATACGGTTTTACTTGACAAAGGCTTTTACGAGATATTGGAAAGAAATCTCCTAGTAGCCAGAGAAAAAAGTTAGATAGGCAAAATTTTGGAAAACCAAATTTTGGAAAACGAGATTTTTTTGGATAGCTTTTAAAAACATGACAAAAAGTAGACTGCAAGCAAAAGAAGAAAACGAAAGAGGATTACAATCAGAAAAATTGATAATCTCGCGAGAAATAAGTGATAAGAAGGAGCCAGTCTGGAGATAATGCTTTTTGAGCAAAGACCAGGACTGGAAAAACACTAGAACACTGAGGGAGCAATTTTTTGTCAGTCAAATCCGGCACATTTGGAAGACAAACTGAAGAGGCTTGTTATTGAATCGGAGCGCCTATGAAGAGCATCCTCTAGCATACCGTAATCCTCTCTAAGAGGACACGGGAGAACACGTTCCATGAGAAGTAGATCTCTTCAAATAGACCGTTAGAGATTACCGGTTTAAACTGGTGGCAAGATAGTGGTGACCCTGGATGTAAATCCAGCTGGGGGTGACAAACGCCAGTCATCCCCTAATTACCATAACTTCGGAAGCCGATTCAACGACTCTGCACAGATGTGGTACGGGGAAAGTTTCGGTGTATATAAACAACAACACTGAGAAGGGAAATTTGCAGTCTTAGCACGCAGTAGGGTTCCGATAAAAAATGGACAAAGTGGGTCGCTAGCAGAGACGCTGTCGAAACCTTCACAACTGCAAAAGCTCTGATAAACCAGAGATAGCCAATAACAAGCTTCAAGGTCTTAATGGAGGGATATAATTCCTTGTCTGCTCCAAGAGGGAAGATCCCGTAGCAATGCTTAGACCGTAATTTGCGAGTGAGCAAGCGGCGCCTAACCTGCTAATTTGAACAAATCCGGAATAGCGTACTCTGAAATATCTAAGTGTGAAGTGCGCGGCAGAAGGAATTGGCGAGGAGGACTGTACTCGAAACGTGTTCCGGGTCAAAGCTAAGGAGAAGTTTGATGCTTAGGAAATGTGGCACGCTTTCCTGGAAAACTCAGACGCGTCAATTTTCATTGTCGACATTTACATGTCAACAATGAGTCGACAATGTCAACAATGTGTCAACACTGTCACGAATAACAACAATGTTGCCAATTGTTAACACTTCAAACAATTTTCATTATTGAAGTTCAATCTTTTAAAAATTGATAACAAACCAGCAGTAGAATGCCACATTTATAGAAATTTATTGAAGAATAGGAGCACTCTGAGGTTGCAAAGTCATAAGTATGCAAGAGATGCTTTACAAATTATTAATTACAATTACAAATACATACAATGGATTCCAAAGTCTACCGTACCTTTAAGTGGAAGATTATCTCAATAGAAATGTAGTAATTTGAGAAAAAAACAACTTGGAAATTAACATCTAACGATTTGCAGACTGAATTCATTCACCGTTCTCAATTGTAAAACGTTCTCAGTTTGAGAAAAAACACAATCTGCAAATTCATCATATGTGCTTGAAGCTATTATTCGCTCTGATGCTTTGGAGTGCATCAAGGTTGATGAGAACAAACTATTTAACTCAGAAGCAACGGAACGAGAATAAATACTGTCATCAACAAACAATCGAAAGTTATAAAGTGAGGCTATGTTCTTCCTCAAATTCGAAAATTTACGGGAATTTAATCTGAAGTTGTATGTATGTAGTGTATTTCTAACAAACAGCTTTGAAAATAGTTTTACTGGAATATTGAGCATCCAAATAATAAATGTTGGAATTGAATGATACAGTTTATCTTCGACCTACTCACTCAATATTGATAATAATGATTTTGTTCACAATTTTGATTAATATTGGGAGCAGAGTTACCAGAGATAAAAAAAATTCGAAGAAGAATTGCAGAAAATTAATCCCATCTTTTACAATAAAGATTTTAAGAAATAACTTCCAAATATTTTCAACATATTGGAATTGTTGATGTGTAGTTATATATAAAAAGGATGACGGGTATTTGGACACGACGTAAAGTAAAACTTCAAGTTAAATTTTTAAACCATATTTTTCTGTCCATTTTTTATTAGAATTGTTCTCTAGCTGTTAGTGCCAATATCTCTTATAAATAATTTTAATATATAACCCTTTTTTGTCAACTTCATTATGATTATGTAACCGTTTGCTAATTCCATTATGTATAATTATATATTTCTAAAGTACAGTCATTCGGCTTTGTTCCAGCCTGATGATGCAATAATTATATTGCGAAACGTCGCTTAAAATTTTAATTTGAAGTTTTACTTCTAGTCTAGTCCAAATACCCCACATTCTTTTTATATATATAATATAGTAATTTTATATAAAATATTTGTTTTATTGAATAAACATTTTTCCAAATTCGCAAATTTTGTTTTAAGCAATCTCAAATGCGATCTAATATTGGAAAATCTATAGAATAATCTTCTAAATATAAGGCGTTATTTGTTCAAAACTCCCCGCCCAAGAAATCTCAAATACTGTAGCAAGATACCAAATACTCAGAAATATGTAAACGTTTACTGTTTAGAGCAAGACTTTTGACCTATAAATGAATGTTTTGCTAGTCACTATGCCGCCCCAATGTACCCAAAATTATAGCAATTAAATGGAAATTCCCTTTTTGTGACGCATCATTAGATATCTGGAATCCTCCTGAAAATAATTCATTGTATTACGTGGTCTAAAAATTCATCTAAAAAGTTATTTTTGCACAATTTAGATTATTTTTACTCTTTTTTTGGAATTCTTCATTTAGTCATTTTTGACAAAATCTTAAAACGTAGATTGAATCCGCCAATGAACTGACAATTTGTTGTAAAACTTACTCAAAGTTTTGTATTGTACACATTAGGAGAAAATTAAAAAAATATATTAGTTAGATTTTTATCATCAACTTTAGTGGGATTTTGGTTATAAAAATAGAAATGCATAAGTCTAGCACAACGACAACTTTAATCGACGCCATACGTTCTGCTCGCTGAGAAAAGTCAAGGCTAACTAGATAAAGAATTTAAAATTTCATCCGGTATATCAAACTACCTTTGCTGAAAAAGCGGTTCAGTGCGGATGTGTTCCCTCTAGATCTCGTCCAATCACCTTAGCTCTGAACATCATCGATCATCACTATCATTCAATCTTTGTTGTTCTTACAACAACCTGGTTGTTTTTACAGCCAATATTTCAACAAATAAAATAAAAAAATTATCAAAACAAATGCAAAATAAAACCTTCTGTGTTCTTTCACTTTTTTATTATAATATATATTTTAGTTCAACAACAAAGCCGCCAGCTTAGTGAGTGGAAAAAAAAACAAGCAACCCACCTGAAAGCGCCTGTCTCCAAAAAACGCCAACTCCATCCATTTTCTCGAAAATGATCGCTAAGATTGTGATAGTTTTTTTTCTACGGGTAGCAGAAACCTATATACAGTCGAAATAAGTGGAACATCATTGGATCACTCATTTCAGAAGTTAGATGATCTAGCTGATTGGCCAAAAGCTTTAAGCAACACTATTTTGATTAAAAAAAACCTAGCGCAAATGAGAGACATTATTTTTTTCATCCTTCAAAACGGGAAGAAATGGCGAAAAATTGCATCGGCGTCTTAGCTAATTTATTTTTCGGAGTTGAATGCAGTTTTTTGTTTTTACTGCAAGATTTTTCCTAAGAAAATTATGTAGCTAACAGCAGACTAGCACAAGATTTTACGACTTTAACTTTACACTTTAATAATAAGACTGATTAAAAATCGACTGATCATAGTGTAAACCATAAAAAAGGCTTGACTTAAAAAAGAGATAGAAGAATTGTACAAAAACTGAACATAAAGGGCAGCGTATTCACCAAATGGAAAAATAATCAGATTTCTAGAAATAATAGTTTCTGTAATCTTTTACATGGAGGGTCAATGTTTTCTGAAAGCTGCTTCAAGGATTTCAATGCGGTCAATCTGATTTTCTATGTATAGAATTAAGTGTTTTTGATAGTAAAACTGGTTGTTCCGCTTATACTTTCATAAAAATACCTTTTTCATTGAACACTTTGGATGAACTAATTCAAAAGCACATGAATGAGCTAACTAGGAATTTACATGGACTATCATAGGTATATAATTGGTATGTCAATGTAGAAATATAGAAACTTATGAATTTTTTCGAAACTATTGAACTATGAAGCTCAAACTTGGTTGACTCTGCAATAAGTTTTATCAAATTACTAAGCAAATATCAACCAATTTGTAATTGTTTGGATTTAGAAAATGTTGCCTGAAAACTTGCAAGAATATATTGCTCGCAAACTTAAAAATAGGAGACGTTATTCCCCTAACGCTTCATTTTTATTCGCCAAAAGCTTATAACTATGTTAGAAAATGCTGGGACAAATTATTATCTCGTCCATCAATTATGAGGCAGTTATATCAAGCGGCGGGTGGAGCACCAAAGTTTACATCAGGGGCTCTGCATGCAATTTCACTACGGTCTGTAGGATCCAAGCCCGCTATTTAGAATCTAGATTTGGATGAGGTTAATAACCGAGAGCAAATTATTTATAGGAAAGCAAGTTTCATGAAAGTATTAGAGATGGGTACAACCTTTGATGTTGTTAATGATAATGACAATATTACGCTTGCGAAAAACGCTATGGCAGTGAATTTGAATAGCCATTGGAAGATACCAATTGGTTACTTTTTGATGAATAGCCTGAATGGGACAGAAAAGACAAATTTATTAAAAAAAGCATTGGAATTATTGTAGGTGCCTCCTCAAATTTAAGTATGTATACCATATGTACCAAAATTAATACTGACTATAGTGAGGAATTATTACAGTTTATAAAAATGATCCTAATTGCTGGCCCAAAAATGTTATTGTGAAACAATAATTTATTTCATGGTCTTATGCCTAAGCAAAAATTTTATTAATCATAAAATATAACAAAATTACAATACAAATTTATGATCATTACAGATTTTATTACCCAATTACCAAACTGTAATTTATATTGAATGGAAAATATGATTTATATGTTTGATAAATCTCAAACAAAAGAACTATAATAATGGATATTTATTGAAAAAAAAAGTCTGGCAAGAGTTGGAATTGGAAAACATCATCTCTGCATTTCATTCATAATCTTATTTGTCAAGTTGACAAATCTTATACGTCATAACATCACTTTTGAGACATTGTAAAGCATTTTCATAGCAAATCTATTTTGATAAAAACTGCTGGAAGTGTTTTTCTTCCTGCTCAGTACATTTAACTACTAGTCCTTGATCATTTCTGATAACATTATTCAACACTACTGGATATGCACTAAATTAGTTAGATAACCCAAAAGACAGATAATGTAAAGCGAACAAAAATGCATAAAGTATTTTGCAATTGAATGCAAAAGAGGAACCTTTCAAAGCCTACTGCAAGGTCTATTTTAAATAAACACCTGTTAGTTTAATGATTCGGCCAAGTAAATAAAATTTTACCGCAAACTTTTTCTCAGTATATTGACCGATTAATAAAACCAGAATTTACAAATTCATCTTGGAGTACTAAATTTCATACCAGCTATAGAATTAACATCCATTATCATTTGTATTCTTACTGAATAATCATTTTCTTTACAAGGAAGTAAGTAGGATTTTTTATAGACATTCTACATGAAGTTTGGAACAAGACATATCCTGTTAAACTGGAAATGCAGTCATTGCAAATTTGTTGCAAGTTGCAGTGAATAAGCAATTGAATGTGTTATGTGAAGAATAGGACTTTCAACTTTAATAAAAATGATCTGAAAAAATTCACGTTATGGCATTTCCGACAATCTACAGTATTACAAATTATATTGCTTAGTGATAGACTAAAATAACGTCAGTATGCCAAGTTTCATAGAAATTGGTCAAGTGTTTTCGGAGAAAATGAATGTCTATTTTCGGGGCTACCTTTAATGACGTAGCTGAAATGTTTTTTTGTAAAAATAACAATACGGGTCGATTAATTTCTAAATCTTAATCTGTGGTTTTTTAACCACAGATTAAGAATATATATTTTAAGAAGATTAAGAATATAAATATTTTTATTTGCACTTGTTCGTGGGACACTTGTATGAATGTCTTTGTTTTATCCATAAATACACGTCATACTTTAATACTCATTAAATTTTTGGAGCGAAGCTGTACTTATCAGTGTTTGAAATTTTATACTAGTATTTTCAGTTATATTAAACAACTAAATTTGCACTGTTTCAAAAAATAATTAAACTAAATTGCTTAAAGGACTTTGATATCAATATATTTTTCTACTCTTTCTTTCTTTGACTTGTATCAAACATTAATGTACATATCTCACTAATATAAATAAATCTTATTATTATTGGTATTATTGTTAATACAGACCTTTAAGCTAAAACTGGAATTATGACCTTGGACATGAGTATATAGGTATAACCACAGCCAAATTTCATTTACAGTTGACGTAAAATGATAAAATCAACGCTCCGATAGCTGAATTTTTTTGCCGTTCTTAAAAACAGTCTCATTTCTAGAAAAAAACACAATCTACAAATTCGTCATAGCTTATTCAAGCTGATATTCACTGTGATAGTTTGGAGTACACCCAGAACTATTTTCAACAGAAGCGAAAATGGTGTAGTAATTTACTTGAATAACTTTAATAGATATTATGGCCCAGCATTTTTGAGTATAGATCATCTGTGTGTTTGTAACGAATGTCTGTAGTATAACATGCAAAACCAGTTCAGCATCTAAGAATTAGCCAAATCGCTGTAGACGAAAATTCAGAATAACCCAATAAAACTTGGTACTAGAAGGGGTAAAAGAAATTTTGATAAAACAAAAACGCTCGAGACTAAAAATTGAACCACCACATAATGCTTTGATATAACGACTTCACCAGCATGTTAATTTAACTTATCAGTTTTCAATGTAAAATTTATATCCAAACTTCATTTTACCACCAACTCTGCGAATAATGTAACATACTATTTTCAGAATTTTATAAAATTGTACAGTTATAATTGACTGATGATAAGGATTGTGTATCATCGAAACATGTTTCATGAATTTCAATAAGCGATTTGGATGTGCAGGTAGACATTTTCTTTATCCCATTCAAATTATATTTTGCAGATTGTTGATGGATCTTCAATTCACTTTACATCAAAATCTTTGTTTAAAAACACCTGAAGCTGCATCGACTAGATGCGCTATAAGGTTTAACCGGCCAGCAGTGAACAATTATTCTAGAATGTCAACGGAAATTTGTAATTAGTCTATAGTACCCCCTAAATGCATTGTTTCTGTTGATTATACAAGAAACAATTTAGTGAGGTTATGTCCAATACTTTTTCATAAATTCGAAATTTTACGGGAATTCAATCCAAAGTTATTTCTGAGGAGAAAGAGATAAGAAGACACTCTTGTTTCACCCAAGGGATTAACGTTGGTGACAGCAGAATTTTACAGGAGTGCACGAGATCACCAATAATAAAGTAACGAAACTGTCGACAACAAATTAATTTTCTTGGTGTCCAATTTACCTAATAATCATCATTAAAAATAGTTAAGTGGGACGATTAATAATTTATTCAATAAGGCCAAAATTATGTTGCTCCAATTCCAATTAATGAAATGCTCATTTTATCTATCGAATGATAATAGCAACATTTTATTCACACTGTTATTGATGACGCAAATAAAAAAAAAAGAATCTGCACTACGGTTCAAAAATTTCGTTACTATGGTTGATGATCATACTAATAGTACATTAACATTTCGTGAATAAATTAAAAAGAAGTCGTTTTTTTATGAAATTGGAAAAAATATTGTGTGTTACACGTGAATAAAGACATTTATTCACTAATACCATAAATTGCTATTATTTATTTATTTCTGCTGTTTTTTAGATTTAATTTGTTACATTTATGTTTTTTTTCTTTTTCTAAAGTTCTTATTATTATTAAAAAGTCACAACCGCCCTCGGACAAGATGCTGACCACTAAGCATAGATTTAGATAAAAATTCGCAAATTTGAAAATTAAGTAGAATGTCACTAGAAATGTGAATAATGTAGAAAATGTACCTCAGCTTTTGGTAGTTATCGACAGTTTAAGAAGCAGCTTTCCTGTTATCTCTTACTCTGTGTTAACTGAAATTTACTGGAGAGCCCACTCAGTACCGGTGTCCGTATTGTGTGAGGTCGTTTAGTACCGCCAACGGGCGAGGGCTGCATATACGGTAGGGTCATCAGGACGAGGCTAATGAAGCTATTGTGCTCGATCGGCTTCATGCCCGCTGGTCAGATAAGAAAACAGCTATGATGGCAAGGCTTGAAGCCGAGGCAATACGAAAGGTAAGAGGCGAATGCTTGCTTAAAAAACACTCGTACAGGGGTTCCTGCGAGAGCGTAACGAACCGCCCCCTGAGTTCCGTGGTGGCGATGCGCCTCATCAGCAGGCTGGTGTGCGGGAAGACACACCCCCGACCCCTGAAGAGGTCAACTAAGAACATCTCGGATATAGGGGAGCTGATCTGCTCAACATCGTAAGATTGACATTTGAAGGGGAAGACGTTTTGGACCGGGTGCTGGCCTGGATTCGGGCTGTCGTACCTAGCGACCTAGATCACAATGGCGCATCGACGGATCGACGGAAGGAGAGAAGGAGACAATACGCCCAGACTCAAGAACTGTATTCGCCCTGTCTTGCTCAAATACTCGGTGGTCAGGATGAGGACGCTTTGACACCCAAACCTGATCAAAGGTTCCTCGACTTTTGGCGTGGCGTCTTTTCGAAGACGTCCGTCGGAGTTGACGATCCAGTGGCGGAGGTCGCCGCACGAGTGGAGCCGGTGGGTCGATTATGAGAGCCCATCTCAGTTGATGAGGTTGCAAGATCTCGGATTCGAGAGTTCCTTCTGAGGCCGTCGCTCTTCTTTTTAATATCCTGCTGCTACTTGAGCGCCTCCCTGCAGAGCTCTCGAAAAAACACACTACACCTGCGGATTACCGTCCGATCTCGATCGCGTCGGTAATAACAAGGCACTTTTACCGCATCCTGGCTTCGAAATTACAACGGATTCCCGAGCTTTTCACCACGTACTGAAGAGGCTTTCTGAATGGGGTGGACGGAATTGCTGACAATTTGTCCGTTCTCGATACCCTATGTCTCGGATTTCGTGTAAAACCCTGCACTTGGCTACGCTTAACGTGTCAAAGGCATTCGATACTGTTTCGCACATCGCTATTGTCCAGGCGACGGTTTCCCACGGCCTTCCGTGGAATACATTCGATCGCTCTATAGGAATGCAGTAACCCAACTCGAGGTTTGTGCGGCTGAGCTCGAGGTGTCCTTGATCAGGCTCTGAGGAGACTTTCTGACGATGTTTCGTCTTAACGGAGACTCTAAAGTTACTGCTCTCACGTTCGCGGATGACGTGGTTCTTTGTGCTACCACCGTCAATGGGCAATCTGTGTGTTCTTGACGAGAGACTTCGCCTAGCTGGTCTCTTGCTTAATCCTAGCAAGTGTAAGGCCGTCTCCTTGGCAGTTTCTGGACGGGATCACAAGTTCAAACTTGTGACTGAACCCCAGTTTAGACTAGGAGCTGAGTATATCCAACAAGTGAATGCGTCCGAGCTTTAGTTTAGGGGTAGTGTGATGAGCGGTTGCAGTCTAGACGGCGTAGTCGGAGGGTTGAGGTGGATCACTCGTGATCCGTTGAAGCCCCAACAGCGTGTGCACCTGCTGCGGGTCTTCTTTTTGCCCAAGTTTTACCACGCTTAGACATCTGAGGGGCTCAATGTAGGGGCATTGCGTCCTCTAGACCGAAGTCCGAACATGACTGCGCTTTCCTTACGATATCCCGGTAGGTAGGTAGATAGGGGATGTCCCACAGTTGTCACGTTTCATTCCGCTCATTCGACTTAAAGGATTTGACCGCTGAGTCTTTGCGTCAGCTTGGTCTCACAGATAGGCACCTCGGACGGTATACGACCATGGCACTCAACGGCTCTTGGTTGAAATGGTTGCGGTTCGGAGCATCGACGTCCTCTCGGATGGGATGGAGGCGCGACATCGCGAGTCACGCGGCAATATCAGGAGTAATTGGTTTTCACATCTGCGATCGATTTGTTTTCAGAAAAGAATAATAAAGAGAGAGAAAGTTTCTAAATTGAATAAGCTTTCAAGTTATCATAATAGCATGATTAACTTGAAATGTGCTGAAAAGTTATGAGACAATTAATTTTGTCAGAGCTCCTAAAATTCACTTTAAAGACACTCCACATTAATACAAATTACACCACTGACTGATGATTGGAAAAATAGCCCCCATGCCAAATTTCACAAAAATTGGTTGAGTACTTTTGCAAATAAAAAAATTAAAGTCTGTTTTAAGGGTCATCTACAAGAGCCAATAACTCGAATCTGGAAAGTTTTTGGAAAAAATAAAAAATGTGTCGATTTATTTTTAGTTCTTAAATTATGGATAAAATATTTGCACTTGTTCGTGGAACATCCTGTATAAGAAAAACTCTGTTAGATATGTCTGATTTTTCCGTATTTTAAAATTGTTGCATCTCGTGGCTCCATTCATAATCAACAATTATTGTATCTTTAATGAATTTTTTTTAATATTCTTGTATATACACATTTGTTTATGTAGTTATATACAAACTGTCTCACCACAGTGTAATTCTTTCATTGCGTAATAACCGTTAGGAATGTGAAAACTTTTTCTGAACAAAAGTTTGAATCTTGCTTGGTTTTGCTTCAAAAATACTTTTAAAGATTACGCAAATCCGGTTATACCGAGAATGAACACTAACTATTTTTTTAATTGGAACAGCCTATATGTTTTTACATTTTTTGATTTCTGTTCACTTTAAGCATCACCTAATGTACCATATGTAACACTTTGAGTAAACCATTATCTTATCAAATTTGAAAAACTTTTTACTGGTGGGAGATTTAATTTAAATTTACTTAGAAATGGTTCACTTAAAGTCTCACATATGGTACATGGAATGATGCTTGAAAATTGAACAAGAAATCCAAAACTGTAAAAACATATAGGGTGTCCCATTTAAAAGTTAGTGTCCGTTTCTGATATAACCACAAGTGTGCCATCTTTGAAAACATTTTCAAAATAAAACAAAGAAAGAATTAAACCAATTTTTTTGATTTTTTTTTATAATCCTAACGGTTATTACGCTGTGATTAGACACCTGTATGCGTATGAGTACAATTGTATTCTAACATATTCAAATCAAAAAAAGGAATAAAAAAAAGAGTTTGAAAAAAAATGTAATTCCGTCTCAGAATAAACCAGTGTCTTCTATTGGCTTGAAAAAAATAAGTGAAACAAGACGTGCAATAATTCGACAAGATAATTCTGGGGCTGATAAATTACTGCAAACACCTATAGATATTGAATCCATAGTTTCAAACCAGAAACGTTAAGATAGTTCTTCAAAGTAGGCAGCGTTGATCACGCCTTGACAATCCGGCTTCGTTAATTTCAATTTCAAATTTCCAATATATAATTTTTTATTTTGTCTGACTGATGATGCAGACTGTGTTCACGAAACATGTCTCAATATTATTTTAATATTTTCAATATACTATAAGGGCAAGTAGACATTCTCTTTATACCCTTCAGATTATATCTTGCACATAAAGCTTGTCACATTGTTATAATTACTCTTTTTCTAGTAAACGAAAAAACCTTGTATGTGAGTAATTTTTGTTAGGTGGCTGTGCATTAAATAAAAACGACTAGTTGACAGCCATCAATATTCATGCAATAAAAATGCCGTCAAAACAAGAAACGTTGCATGAAAATTTTTTGTACAAATATGTCAAAAATCGAGATATGTCATTTACAAAAGTCGCTCACGAGTTAAAAGTGTCCACAAGAACTGTGCAAAGAGTGATAAAAAGATATGGAGAAACCGGTAGTGTACGAAAAAATTCTGGAAGTGGCGGAAAATTGGGATTCGTCAATAAAAATATTGAGAAGAATATGTTAAAAGCATTAAATAAAAATCCATGCTTATCACTAAGAGCAAGAAAACTTTACGTCTAAAAATTATTGTTTTGTTTTGGATGATGAAACATACTTCAAGCTTGATTTCCAACAATTACCGGGTCACCATTATTATTCCGGGAAGGATAGAAAATCTGTTGATGACCAGTTTAAAACCATCAAAACTGAAAAATTTGCCAAGAAAGTCCTAGTTTGGCAGGCAATTTGTTCGTGCGGCAAACGGAGTAAACCATTCATTTCAACATCTTCAATGAACGGGCGAATTTATTTTCAAGAATGTTTGAAAAAGCCTTTGTTACCTCTAATAAAGGCTCACAATGTGCCATTACTCTCTTGGTCAGATTTGGCAACGTGCCATTATACTAAAAGTGCTATTGACTGGTACCGAGGAAACTATAAATTTTGTGGAAAAATGCGAAAATACTCCAAACTGGGTTTAAGTTTGTTGGATTAAGCAGTTTCAGTTTTACTAAAGAAGCGACAAATTTTTCTGGGACAAGCTTTAGACGATGGATCTTCAATTCAATCTAAATTTATTTCCAATTTCACACAATTGGACTGGATACTTTCATTCTTTCTTTCATTATTCTCGACACCTCAAAACAGTTTATTTATTGGCCAAGTAAAGATGAAATTTTATCCAATACGCTTCAGTAAAATTTATGATAGGTATTGCTCCATCAAAGCCAATTACATACTGTAGTAAAGTTCGGGGAGGTAGAGCAACAGATAAACACATTTATAATTCAAAAAATTTAATCGCAAAACTGAACCCTGTTGATAGTACGATCGTATAATGGTAGACAAAAAAAATAAAGAAAACATTTCAACTCTAATTCGACCTCCATTTCTACGACAAGCATCACAATTTTCAAGAACTGAAAAAACAGCTAATACTGCTAGAGTCAGAATTCATGTGGAACGAGCCATATGAGAATAAAGGTTTTCAAAATTGTTAAACGGCAAATTCACATTGTGAACAATTTGAACTGTTTTACTATAAGTGAAGATCTATAGAAATTGCTAAAAATTGCTGCTGTAAAAGCTGAGAATCAATAAAAGCAACAAAACAAAAAATAATTGATGTGACCTGAATCCTAGGTGTCCGTGGTCACTTGTAGAACGTCCTGTATCCAAACAAAATTCCATGTAACTTACTGTCCGTTTCTGAAACTTCAACAGAACGGGTTGTCGGTTATTTTCAATCCGATAGAGTCTATTGATACAGTATGAAAAAACGGTAATCTTATCAGGTCAGATCAGGTCCATCAGTAATGCCTAACATTGGAGGTCCGTCAACGATGAAAAGAAAGATATTGAGCACAGTGGGACACTCTGTAATTTTATACGGAGCACCAATATGTGCAAAGGCAATGGACACAATATCACTTCGGAAGAAACTTTTATCGCTGCAACGTAGAATGGCCATTAGGGTGGCATGTGCCTATCGCACTGTTGGTACAGATTCGATTTTAGCCATAAGCGGCTTACCTCCTATTCACCTACTAACACAGGAAAGACGACAAATTTTCAACGGCAAAACAAAAGAAGAAAGTAGAAACCTCATGCTAGAAAAATGGCAGAGCGAATGGATTGTATCTAAAAACTGGTCAACATATCTAATAAAAGATATAAGGAAATGGTTTCTAAGAAAACATGGTGCCTTGAATTACTATTTAACTCAATTTCTGACGGGACATGGCAGTTTTAGAAAATACCTCTACGAAAAAAAGCGAAGCAGAGATGTATGCCTTAATTGCGGCGAAAAAGATGACGCTGAACACACTATTATATACTGCCCTAGATGGAACATAGAACGTCAAACCGTAGAGGAAAAGCTTTATATAAAATTATCCACCAAAAACATAGTAGACACAATGTTGGAAGACGAAGAAAAATGGCTACAAATCAACGCCTTTGTATCTCCCGTTCTAAAAGCAAAAAGCGAAGAAGAGGAAAACTGAAAGTAAATTAACAAGAGCTAATGGCCCACCCACCATGAAGTAATGCTAACCAAGTTCCGTGGTAGTGTTGGAAGAGAGGTAGGTGGTTTTTTAGTGGGTCGGGATGCATCGCATGACCCAACCCCACACTCCCCGGCTCACAACATCCAAGCCGGGAGCTCCAGTAGGAGTTTTTTCCCCACCGCTATAAAAAAAAAGTCAGGTCAGGTCAGGTCAGGTCAGGTCAGGTCAAGTCAGGTCAGGTCAGGTCGTCGCAGAGCCAGCACTGGACGAGAAGCATATATGGGTATTGGGAATAGCTCACAAAGCTTTGACGCTGGAGACAGGTTTCTACTGCTGGATGTTTCTGGATCTTGGAGCAGCCCGAAATCTACACAGGGGGAACTACCGAAAACTCCAAAAAGATCATTGAAGACAGAGAGCCCGAAGAAAGAAGAAGGAAGAAACTTGGGATACGACACCGTAAGTGTATTTAGCTCTCCAGAAGAGATTACAGATGAAAGGCAACCCAAGAGAAAACGCGAGGACACGCCTAAAAGCACCGCTCAGCAAGCGGGAACAAACGACGAATGGAAGAAATTATGCAAAGCTGTCGAGGCAACGCACCGAGAAATGGAGAGGCTTACAAGTGAAGTCTCAAAGAACCCAAACACCAAGAGAGAAATAAAGAAGTCCATAACAGTATTAAAAGGACTCCTTCACCGGGTAACTGTTGATAACCTTGGTAAGCTGCTGAAAGATAACCAAACGGACACCTATGTGGGGGACGATATAAAATCTGAAAAGTCACTCCAAAGCAATGAAACAGGAACCCAGACTGAACCATCTATGGTTACCATCGGCACTCAAACGGAAGACGAACCATCTTGTGCATGTCAACGAGATATTGCCCTAATCAGAAGATGGGAAGACCAAAACACGGAAGAAATCAGACAAGCTATCGACCAACAAGTTACTGGGCCTGAACTAGAGAACTTATTCTCTCGTTCCTGGCCAGAAAAAGCATACACGACCACTAGTACAAAGAGTAGAAGCTTATTCTCTTCGAGTACCGACTCAGACTTGGTAATAATAGGGGATACAAAAGACCTGACAAACAAAAGCGTTTTCCGGAAAGTTGCAAGCAGGGTCCCACACCTCTTAGCCCTCGCTAAAGAGAACAAAATTAAGCCAGGGAAAGTCGTACATATCTCGTGCCAAAGTGAAATCCAGGTAGAGGGAGACGACTTAGAAAAGGAACATCTCGGGCAGAACAAGCGGTCCACATTTTTGGCAACTGTAGAAGAGTCAACTCCTAGCTATCTTGAAGCAGCGACTAATCTAAACAAAGCTTCCATGAAGGCCTCCTCCAAACTACTGGCTGTGGCGATCCTAGTGGACGACCCTAAATCAAGAGAAAACATCAGAAAGGCTTTAGAGTACTCTCTTAAAGACTTGAAGGCCACAATATACATTCCTGAAGACCCAACCAAGAATAGATCCTCCAGAAGAACCGCCAACCATGAACGAGTGGCTCAAGAAGGTATAATTCTCACAGCTAATGAGGGAAAAACCTACGCCGACCTTTTAAAAGAAGTTAAATCTGGGCTTTCCAAGTCTCAACAGGAAGACAATGTAATAGGGTGTCGTCAAACTAGGGAAGGGAATCTACTCCTCAGAATAAGACCAAACTCCAAGGCAGCCACTAAAATTAAGGAAGAACTAGCCAACATCCAATCAGCCCAGAGAATTAGAGTAGTTGGACAACCAACCCAGAATACGCTGCTAATAAGGGGCTTAGATGCTTTAGCCACAAACGACGACGTGGAAAAAGCCATCGAGAGAAGCGGTATCTCGCTAGAAGATACACACATCCAATTAAGGCCGGCATGGGGAAACACTAAGACAGCAATTATCCAGTCTACAAAAGTAACGGCTGACGCACTGGTTCAAAGCAAGGAACTCCGAATCGGATTAACCCTCTGTCAAATCCGACCCAGGCAACCAGAAAACAAGTGTTTTAGATGCTGGGAGACAGGACATAGGGCGGACACCTGTAAAGACCCTGACCGCTCAAAACTGTGTCTAAAGTGCGGCAAAAATGATCACAAAGCTGCCGAATGCAAAAATGAAATGTTCTGTCCAATTTGCAATGTTGCTGGACATCGTGCAAACGCAGGAAACTGCCCCCTTAGGAAAAAATCTAGCGGGCAGACTACTACTAATACAAAATGATCAGTTTTCTTCAGTTAAATGCGAACCGGAGCAGAAGAGCCCACGACATTCTGCACAAAACCGCCTCTGAGACCAACTCCGACATCGTTCTACTAAGTGAACCAAACCTGAAGGTTGTCGATAACCCAAGATACCTACACGACATTCGAAAAGATACCGCAATTAACATCCTTTCCAAGCATGTACAACTTAAATGATCAGGGAGCGGGTCAGGGTTCACTTGGATCTCGACAAGTGTAGTCACCGTGTACAGTTGCTATATCTCCCCCAACTCCACAATCGGGGAGTTTATTAACGTGCTTGAGAGTCTAACCACCTCAATGCAAACGCAGTCAGACCCGGTAATCGTAACCGGAGACTTCAACGCCAAATCCACCGAATGGGGTATGCCATACAGTGATAGGCGAGGATCTCTCCTGGCCGATTGGATAGCTCAGCACGACCTAACAGCGGTTAATAAACATGATGAGTACACCTTCCAAAGAGGACTAGCCCAATCTATTATTGACCTAACGCTAGTTCCAACTTATCTAGTTCATAAGTTGAGCAATTGGAGAACCCTTGATGCCGAATCGTTAAGCGACCATAAATATATTGCGTTTACGTGGGACGATAATGCGGGGACGACCTGCCAAACCTCAGGTTATACGGGCTGGAATCTAAAACGTTTAGACAAAGATAAGCTACTGTCCAAACTGAGAGAAGCAACCTGCGAATCAACACCAGCGAGTCTAAATAAGATCCTACAGAGAGCCTGCAACGCCGCTATGCCAAAAAAAAGATGTTTCCGAAATCGAAGACCCGTCTACTGGTGGAACGAAAAAATAGCCAACTTGCGGAAAAATGCTCTGAAGTTCCGTCGCACCATAACTCGACTCCGATCTAAAAGACAAGTCTCAGTGATGTTAATCGATGGAACTACTTCCAAACTCAAACAAGCACAGAAGATGCTACGAGACGAAATACAGAAAGCAAAATCTGAGAAATGGAAGGAGTTGTGTCTATCGCTCGAAGACGACCTTTGGGGAAACGGTTATCAGACAGTAATGAAAAGAACAGGCCAGGCTTGCCCTTTCAAGCTGCCGAGAGAGCAACTGAACAATATTGTAGCCATACTGTTTCCATTACACGCCGATGTTGACTGGATCAAAGAAAACTGCAAACCGATCCCTGATTTTACCCACGATGAGCTGCGGGATGCCGCCAGAAGACTCAAATCCGGCAAAGCACCAGGTCCAGATGGGGTCCCTGGAGAAATCATCAAGATCATGGTAGAAGAACGCCCGGATACGCTGCTTGAAATCTTTAACAGGTGCGCTAAAGACTCCACATTCCCGGACTGCTGAAAGATCTCACGTCTGATTCTCCTGCCAAAACCGGGCAAACTAAACAGAACAGCTAATGCATTCCGACCGATCTGCATCCTAGATGCGTCAGGAAAGCTATATGAGTACCTACTGTACAAGAGATTAGACGACGAAATTGAGCAACGCGGAGGGCTCTCACCGTTTCAGTTTGGTTTCAGAAAGGGCGTCTCAACCGTTCATGCGATTGATGAGGTTATACGGACAGCGGAACAGGAAAAGCTACCTTCCTATAGGCATAGAAAGACGTGCCTTATGATCACTTTTGATGTCCAAAACGCCTTTAACTCAGCGTCTTGGCAGATAATTTTAGAAGAGCTGAAACAGAAGGGAATATCACCGAGCCTAATAAATACTATTAGAGATTACCTCAACAACAGGAAAATCATTACAGACTACGGAGACACGGTCAAAGTGAACAGCGGAGTTCCCCAAGGATCTGTCCTTGCCGCCCTACTTTGGAACGTAATGTATGACAGTGTCCTTCGCATAGCAACGTCGGAAAATGTCAAACTTATAGGATACGCAGATGACCTGGCTGTTATTATCACCTGTAAGCAGATAGACGACTTGGAAGAAACAGCAAATCATGTAGTAGCGCAGATAGCAGACTGGATGGAGACCAAGCGCTTAAAACTAGCCCCCGAGAAAACTGAATGCATACTCCTTAGATGCAAACGCAAACCTCCGGCAGTTAAAATTAACGTGTTAGGAACAGAGATCAGCCCAAAAAGTTCTATAAAATATCTAGGGGTATGGATAGATCAGAACTGCGGTTTTAAACAACACATACAACAAACCGCAATTAAAGTTGAAAAGACAATTACAGCCTTATCATCAGTAATGCCCAACATAGGCGGACCAAGTTCCTCAAAGCGAAGGATGCTGTCATCCGTCGCCCACTCGGCCATGTTATACGGCGCACCTATATGGCATAACGCCATGACTATAGAGTCCTACAAAAAAAAACTATTTTCACTACAGCGAAGACTGGCCATTAGAATAGCCTCAGCATACAGAACCGCTCCGACAGATGCAATCATGGTCATAAGCGGAATCCCCCCGGTTCACCTTCAAGCGACAGAACGAAAAGACATCTTTTACGGGATGAGCAGATCGGACGCCAGAGACAAACTCATCAACAAATGGCAACGAGAGTGGACTGGTCGGAAATGCTGGACCTCTAAACTCATTCCAGACTTGCGGGTATGGCTCCAAAGAGATCATGGAACCCTTAACTATTACCTGACGCAGTTTTTAACGGGCCACGGAAACTTTCGATCATATCTTAGCGGAATACAAAGATGCCCTGACGATGAGTGCATCTACTGCGGGGAACGTGACTCGGCAGAACATATCCTATATTGCCCACGCTGGAAAGACTTCAGAGACGACGTTGGAGTACATCTGTCAAGAGAAAACATTATCGGGGTAATGCTGGAATCCCCGGAAAACTGGGCTAAAATAAGTGGACTGCTAACAGAAATCCTTAAGCAGAAAGACAAAGAAGAACTGTAGTAGAAGGAATCCCACGGCCCACCCGAAGTAATGCCGAGAGGCGGTTCCGGGTGGGGCTAACCGTGAAGAGAGGGAAGGGTTTTAGTCGGTCGAGCTGGGATCCGGTGGTCGCTCAACCCGACACTACCCGGAGGGTTGAACATCTTCCTCCGGGTGTCTGTCCAGCAGATTTCCTAATCCTCTTAAAAAAAAAAAAAAAAAAAAAAAAGGTCAGGTCAGGTCAGGTCAGGTCAGGTCAGGTCAGGTCAGGTCAGCCCTGAAATTACAGCAGTAGAACTGGAAATGGCTATTAAACGTCTAAAGAAGAAAAAGGCAGCAGGACCCGACGGTATAACACCCGAAATTATACACGGTATAGAAAATGAATTTGCCAGCGAGCTTCTCCATATGTTTAACTCAAATCTCACCAATGGGCACCACCTGTGGAAAAATGCTAATGTGATTCTTATCCCAAAAAATAATGGCTCCTACCGCCCCATCTGCCTGCTGGACGTTCTAGGCAAAGTCTATGAACACATCCTAAATCAAAGACTTCAACAAGACATAGACAATAAAGGTGGCCTGTCGGACTTTCAGTTCGGCTTTAGACCCCGAAAGTCAACAACCGACGCATTGAAAGTGGTGTGGGACTTTGCCACTATGGCAAACAGAGGCACATGGGGACGCAAAGACTTCTGCGCGTTTATCACACTGGACATGAAAAACGCTTTTAATTCGGTACAATGGGATGAGATAATAACAGCTCTGGTTAACCGAGAGGTTGAACCCTACCTGATAAGAGCAATCAAATCCTACCTAACAAACCGTTCAATTACCTTTGGTAACACTACAACGGAGATTACATGTGGAGTATCACAGGGTTCGGTACTTGGTCCTCAATTGTGGAACATCTTTTATGATTCACTCCTACAACTAGAATTCCCACTAGGCATTAGACTTGTGGCCTACGCCGATGACGTGGGCATATTGGTAATGGCACGCACCAAGGACCAACTGGTACAAACTGCAAATGAAGCACTAAACACTGCAATGACCTGGTTTGAACAACCCAACCTCGAACTGGCTATAGAAAGAACAGAGGCTGTCCTACTAGTAGGCAAACGCAGAATCGAAGCTAACTTCAAACTGAAAGACAAAGTGGTGGTGCCAAAGTGCAGCATTAAATATTTGGGAGTGATGTTGGACCGTAACTTAAGTTTCTGTGCTCATGTGGAATACGCTGCTAAAAAGATAGAAAAGAAACTGGCACAAATCAGTAGACTCCTACCAAACATCGGCGGTACTACAACCAAGAGAAAGCTCCTGATGTCAGTGGGAAAATCCGTCCTATGGTAAGCCTCAAAAATCTGGAAGAATCACGCTCTCAAACTTAACAAAAACAAAACCCTGCTAAACTCAATACAAAGAAAAGTGGCTATTAAAATGATTCGTGCATATCGGACAGCACCAACAATGAGCGCACTGGTGCTCGCAGGTATACCACCCGTTGAAGCAGAAAACACGAACATGTGGCAAGAATTGTGGGACGACTGCGCTTCGTGGACAAGAAACCTAATACCCGACGTGAGGCAATGGATAGAACGACCGCACGGCTTTCTCACATACCATGCAACGCAACTGTTTACCGGACATGGTTGCCTTCAATCCTTCCTTTGCAAAAAAATTCAGAAATACTCAGATGAAAGTTGCAGCTACTGCGATGGTGAGGTAGACGACGCACAGCACACCCTCTTTATATGCGAGCGGTTTACTGAAGAGAGGACGTCTCTATCGGAAGAAATTGGAGCCGACATCGATGTGGAAAACTTGATGCCAAATATGCTAAAGTCTGAAAGCAATTGGCAAGCAATTACGAACTGCATGGGAAAAATCATGAAAATTGAGGAACATGACGAAAGAGAAGAGGACAAGTTAGGAAGGAAAGAACTTGAACTATGTGATATACGTGATACAATGTAACAGTGACATGTAGAAATTAACCCAGACAGGAGGATACCAGGGAGGGAAGAGAGTGCTGTATGATGTCATGTCGTAAGACGGTTCCATACTGTGCATTCTTCTCTTTTCAGGATGTTCTCTTTTTGTCTGAAATGAAATGTACATATTTTTATTTCAATATACGTCTTAAACCAAGGTCAGGTCAGGTCAGGTCAGGTCCTCCTCCCCTCCTCCCCGAGGAGCAACCACTTTGTCGTAGTGGGGAGGCTTAAGTAGCTTCAATGATTGTTGAGGTTATGCTGGCGGGGGCCGCATGAAGAGGCCCCTGGTAGGGACACCCTTGCCAGACAAGCTCGACTATGAGAAGTGAAAGCTAAGAGTTGCTCAAAACATTGATGATGTCTAGTAAAACTCCGGATTTTCCCCGGGAGGGTCTTGTCTCTGACAAGGAGTCCCTCACCAACGCCGAGGCGTTGGTCTGCCCCATCGGATACGGGGGGGGCAACAAGACATTTTCTTCTAAAGATACCGATGATGGTATCTTTTTCAATACGGACCAGGCGAGAGATAAGGATATTCTAAAAAGCTTTTTAAGCAGAACGGGCGATAGAAGAGGAAGTGCTCCAGATTTGAATGAATCTGGAAACACGTCGGTGATAGATCTGTCTTGGGATGACACAGAGATGATTTCCAAGAAAAGAAAGATAAGCAAGACTCCGCAAAAAAGACGAACGGAAGACGTTTACGTAACTGAGGAAGACGATTACAGATTAAGATTAAAGATGGTACAGGTTACAAAAGAACTAAAGGGTATGACTGAGAAAACAGTACGGAAATGTAGAGATAAAAACACAACTAAAAGTGATATGACCGAAATGATCAACAATTTAAATGCTAAACTGAGCCAGATAACTACTGATACCATGATATCGGCACTTATGAGAAAAATAAATGTAAAGACAGATGACAGGAAAACTGGGGGAATATGCCTGAAATGTGGAGATGAGTTGGGTGCAACGCGTGAGATTAGGGAATTACTCACTCTAGAACATGACAACGACGATGAGTTAAGAAATCTACTACCTAATGAATGGCCGCAATTCTTATTGACTAAAACAAGAATTTTAGACGAATGTATAGGGATTGATACTATCGGTGAAGACGTTGATGTAGTGATTATTACAGATGGAGAGTTAAATAAAGACCACCTAGTTAAAAACATACTTGGTATGTACCCAGCTCTCCAGGTAGCAGTAAACCAAGAAATGGTGCAAACTGGCAGTCTGGTTTATGCGGAGACGTCGTGTCAGGTTCTGGGAGATACGAATCTGTGTCCTTCTAAACCGTCTACTAAAATAATCTATGTAACGGGGGGCAATAATACATCTAAAGACTCTAATAATTTGTTGACAATCTTGAACAAAGTTAAAAACATTAACAAAATAAGGGGTTGCAATCGCAAACTACTCATTGTTCAAACCGGTACGGAGTACACATATCTAAGGAAAATTACAGAATATGTATTTCGCAATGAGAAAGAAATCGAACAAATCAGCATAATTAAGGCAGTACATGGTAGAGGCGTCATCAAGCCAGTAAATTCTAACTTCAGAACAGAAGCCATGGAAGTAAAGTTAAAAAAAAACGACACTTATCAGGATGTAGTGCGTAAAATGAAGAAAACCGTAGACCCGTCTAAGTTTGTTGTTAAAATTTTAGCTGTCTCTGAAACCAAAAAAGGATCTATTAAAATAAAAATCAACACAAAGAACGACAATAGTGACGGAAGGCTTAAATTTATGGAAGAGTTAGGTAAAGCGGATGAAGGCATTGAAGCGATTACTGAAGTGGTAAATACCAAGAAAATTCTTATAAGAGATCTGAAAGAAGACGATACAATAGAAGAAATTACAGAGGCGATTATCGAAATTATAAAAGAAAAACCAAAAATGGAGATTTATCTATCACCTGAAGGGATAAATAATACAAGATTTGCAGTTGTAAAAATGCCAGCTAAATATGCAAGCACGCTTTTAGAATCTTCAAGAATAAAAGTGGGGTGGAGCAGATGTAGAATCGAAGAGAGATTAAGACCACCAAAATGTTACCAATGTCATAGCTTTGGACATTTTGCGGATGCGTGTCCAAACCCAGAAAAAAGAGACGTCCTTAAAGGTCGATGCCTAAAATGTGGGGAAGAGGGCCACATGTCCAGAGAGTGTACATCTGCAAAACTTTGGTGTTATGGGTGTAGTGTTGATGGTCACAGAGCAGGTACGTGGGCTTGCCCGAAGTATAAAAGCCTGATACAGGAGTTGAAGGGTAAAACACGAATTTCTAGACAAACATCCGTGTTATCGAATGCAACAAAAGAAAATCCACATGGGGAAGACGTTAACATAGATGTAGAGAGTAATAGACTGAAAAATCGAAAATAAAGGTACTACAAACGAACCTAAATAGAAACCGGGCTGCAATGGATCTCGTAATTAACACAGCGAGGGAACAAGTCTGTGATGTTCTTATAATTAGTGAGCCAAATAAGCAACGTATCAATAAATTTAAAAATTGTATCTGTGATAAAAACTGTGATATTGCTGTGATAATTAATAATACTAATTTAAGCGTTAAAAATTTTTCTAGTCATTTACATTATTTATTTGTAGAATTTAGTTTGTTCAATGTGTGTGCTGTCTATATAAGTCCCAATGTTACCTGGAATTTTTATAATATACTCTTACAAGAAATAGAAGCCCTTATTCGTAGACATAATACTAAACGCACTATTTTATGTGGTGATTTTAACGCAAAAAATCCTTTATGGGGCGGCCAACAAACGTGCCGAAAAGGACTTCTGCTTGCAGAAATGTGTGCTGCATTAAATCTAATTGTAGCTAACAACGGCAATACACCTACATTTAAAAGAAACAACAGTAGCTCGTATATAGATATCACAATGGTTACATCTGATATGATAAATCAAATAAGTGACTGGCATGCTAACTCTGAAGAGGAAAACTTATCAGATCATAATAACATCTATTTTAACGTTTTTTTAGATGAACCTCTAAACAATCATATAATGCGACCTGCGAATAAGTGGGAAATAAATCAAGCACAAGTGCCAAAGTTTATTCAAGAATTTGTATCTACATGGGAATTGCTAAAAAATGTACGAAATACCTATCTACCTGATGTTGTCAGTGCGGCAATTAAAAATGCTGCTAATAAATCCTTTTCTAAAAATATTCTAAGAGAAAAGAAAAAAGAAGTTTATTGGTGGTCCAACAGCATAGCTACTATTCGTAAAAGTTGCATCAAACTTAGAAGAGATTATTTTCGAGAAAAAGGCCCGGTGAAAAGATCTATAAAAAGAGATAAGTACCTCTGCTCTAGAAAGTCGCTAAATATCTCTATAGAAGAGGCAAAAAAGAAATGCTGGACAAATTTAGTAGAAGACCTTGATAATGATATATGGGGTAGTGGGTACCAAATAGTTAGGAAAAAACTAGGAATGTCGGGAGGGACAGGAATTTTGGGAAAAGAGAAACTTGATACAATTATAACTGAACTTTTTCCCGAGGGCTACACTTCTGTTACGAGTGACATCTCTCTAGAAGATGTTGAATTCTCTCCTTTTACCATTGATGAGATTTGCTGTGCTGGTAAAAGATTAAAAAAGGGGAAGGCTCCAGGACCCGATGGAATTCCAGCTGAATTGATAAAAGCAGCGGTTGAAGAACGACCCGACATATTTTGTAACTTGGCAAACGAACTCCTTGCCAGTGGAGACTTTCCTACTATCTGGAAACAGGCTAGACTTGTCCTGTTAGAAAAACCTAAAAAAAACAAAACAGACGAAACCAAGTACAGACCAATTAGTATACTTAACTCTATGGGGAAATGGCTAGAGTTGCTGATCGAAAGTCGAGTTACAACGGAGCTTACTAGTAAAGAAGGCTTAAGTCATAGGCAGTCAGGATTTGTAAAAGGCAAATCTACGTTGGATGCACTGCAATATGTTAAAAACGTAGTATCAGAAGTGAACAAAATCAATGTAAAAAACAGAGACTTATGCTTACTAGTAACCTATGATGTTAAGAACGCTTTTAACACGGCTGAATGGGGTTTAATTTATAAACGGATGTGTGCTTTAATTGAAGACAAGTTTATACATAAAACTATGGCTTCTTACTTTTGCGACCGCTCCATTGTGGTGGGGGACTCTGTAAAAAAGCTATCTAGGGGTGTTCCTCAAGGCTCAGTGCTGGGACCGTTGTGCTGGAACATTTTCTACGATGAAATTCCCCGACTGAATGTTTCTAAAGGTGTGGTTTTGCTTGGCCATGCTGATGACCTAGCAGCAATAATTAGAGCAAAAAATGCAGCAACATTGAGGGATCTTGCTGAGGATATTTCTGCAAAAATCACCCAGTGGATGACAAAAAATTTTTTAGAGCTAGCATGTGACAAAACGGAAGCGGTACTCTTGTGTGGAAGTAGAAAGGTAGACTCCATAAAGTTTACTGTAGGTGTGTCTGAAGTTGCTACAACTAACTCGCTTAAATACCTGGGGGTCATTTTTGATAGAAATTGCCGAATGACACGACATGTCGAATATGTAGCGGCTAAAGCGGAAGGAATTGCGGCGTCAGTTGCAAGGGTTTTACCAAACATAGGAGGTCCAAGATATTCAAAAAGACGGATACTTGCAGGTGTTGTAAATTCTGTTATACTGTATGCAGCCCCAGTCTGGCAGGAATCACTTAGACACGTGAGATATGTAAATAAGCTTGAAAGTGTTCAAAGAAGAATATTAATTCGTGTGTGTTCAGCCTATCGCACTGTCTCGCTATCTGCCCTCCAAGTTTTAGGTAACTCTATACCTATAGACCTGCTGGTGGAGGAGCGCTCCAGAACTCTAACAGAGCCCTTACCTAAGAGTGTTCAAAGGGAGAAAACCGTCCGTATTTGGCAGGAACGATGGAATAGTGTAAGTAATGGCAGATGGACTTTTCAGCTTATACGAGATATTGACAGCTGGATAAACCGTAAACATGGCGAACTAAACTTTCATCTGGTTCAGGCGCTAAGTGGACACGGTGTCTTCGGAACATATCTAAAACGTATAGGTAAGCTTTCGTCAGACACCTGTTGGTACTGCCAGGAGGTAGACACGCCGGAACATACACTATTCCTCTGTCAAAGATTCGAAAGATGGAGAGTGGATTGTAACATAAAAATACAAGTTACACTCAACTCCAACAACATGGTAGAGACTATGCTGCAAAGCGTAAATAATTGGACAAGCATAAACCAATTTGTAGTTCTAGTAATGAAAGAAAAAGAAGCTACGGAATACGAGAAAGTTAGACTATTTTGATAATGGAAAACCACGGCCCACCTGAAGTAATGCCAGAAGGCGGTTCCGGGTGGAACCAGCCGTGAAGAGAGGGAAGGGTTTTAGCCGGTCGAGCTTGAGTCCTGTGATCGCTCAACCCGGCACTACCTGGATGCATTGAAGATCTTCCACCAGGTGTCTGGTAGCAGATTTTTCAACCTCTATTAAAAAAAAAAAAAAAGACCTGAAAGATAAAACAGACATTGAAGATCAATCAAGTGTAGTGTATAAAATACCCTGTGGCAATTGTGATCGGAATTACATCGGACAGACCAAACAAAAACTAGATAAGAGAATTCAGCAACACAAGTACGAATGCCAGAGTCTGGATAAACATAAAACAGCATTATCTCTTCACCATTATGAAACAGGACACATATTCAATTTCAAAAATTGTTCCATCTTAGAAAAAGAAGAAAATCAGCTAAAAAGAAATGTTGCGGAAATGGTACATATCTACACAAATCCCACCGTTAACCTTCGGGAGGATACTAAACACCTTAGCAGGATCTATAGCGGCCTATTACACAGGATGATCGAAGAAAAAAAGTGATTTTAACATGTGTATTGTCCAGTTTATATTTATCTGTTTGTTATTTTAAATTTGACATGGTGAGGTTAGATTCATTTGTTATGACAGGTTAAGTGACACGACTGATACGAAAAAAAAAAGAAATATCACCAACTGCGCAGAAAGAATAACACTAGAATATAATTAAAAAAAATAAAAAAAAAATAAAAATAAAAAACGACACTAATGTGTAATATGTGCAGTAATTTTAACACAAGGGAGAAAGAAAAGAAGGGGAAAAAAAAACAGTAGAAACGGTAAGTCGTGTCACCACATGAATAACAAATGGACCACAGAACCTTTACCTTATAGCCTGAAGAAGTGCCAAAAAGGGCACGAAACGTTGCGTAATAATACTGGAAGAAAAAAGTTTGCGTTTTCTTTCCCAAAGTCCCACATACCCAAAATCAGATACCTACTCACTAATTTTTATACTGTTTTATTACACGAAATAGGACACACATTAGGTATTGAACATTCTGCAAATAATAATTCAATTATGTACGCCTATTATAATGGTGGTATTGATAAATTGACTCAAGACGATATCTGGGCAATTCAATATTTATATGGACGACCTGAACGATTAAAATATGAATTAATACCAACAGCAACAACAGTTAAACCTACTGTAAGCAAAGTCGGAGTAAAAGATACTGTTGGTAATTCGTCTTCGACTCACGAGCCTATGGTGAATTTATGTGATTTTAATAAAGAAATTGACACATTTTTAATTGCAAATCATATGTATATTTTTTATAAGAAGTATGTTTGGTTAGTCAATTTAAAAGATATGACTTATGATAAAGAACCGAAATTAATTAAAGATTATTTATATTTTTTGCCAGATGATTTTAAAAGAGTTTCGCATATATATCAAAGACCTTCAGGTGATGTTTTAATAGTTGTTAAAAATTTATATTATTTAATTGATATTCCAAGTTTTAATGTTAAAAGTGGATACAATGGTCAATCTATTGAAAATTTAGGAATACCAAAAGGAAAAAGAATTGATGCGATATTTAGAACTTATTCTGGAAAAACATATATATTTTATGATAAAGTTTTATATATTGAGTTTGATGAGTGTTTGTTTAGATCAAAGAAAAATGGCCTTATTTCAGAATTATTTGCTGGAATACCTCCAAATATATGCAGAGCATTCAGATATAGAAATTTATATTTCTTTAAAGATAAAATGTTTTACGAATTTGATGATATTTCGAATACATTAGTTAAATCTGATAAATTTGACTTGACAGTTTTTGGATTTAAATGTGGTCTTATCGATCAAATAATAAAACTTATTAATCGTTTGTGATTCTTATACATAGCTCTAACACTGACTAAAATTCGTATTAAATATGTTGAGTCTCCCTATTGAATAAATAATGCAGATGTGAATTTCGAAAGAGAAAAATTAGTTCGTCTGAAGATATGCAACACAATATACAAACATTATTGGCGGGTCACATTTTAGGTTACATACATCTTACTTTTATATTGTATTGTTTTATTGTATATTGTTATTAGTCAATAACATGATAAAATGAATTTTTGTCAACTTGTTAACTTGATAAATGTACGTTCTGAACGCACTCCAGCGGCAACATCGAGATTGCGATTGCGCATTGCGTCACTGTCAAATAATGGCCAGATGGCTATGGTTAAATGTCATTGGTTATTTTGGTTATTTTGGTCATTCTTGTCATTCTTGTCATTCTTGTCATTCTGGTCATTCTGGTCATTCTGGTCATTCTGGTCATTCTGGTCATTCTGGTCATTCTGGTCATTCTGGTCATTCTGGTCATTCTGGTCATTCTGGTCATTCTGGTCATTCTGGTCATTCTGGTCATTCTGGTCATTCTGGTCATTCTGGTCATTCATTTCAATTGTGATGGACGAGGACGTTGGAAATGGAATAGCGCACAAGGGCAATGATCAAAGTAAGTGTCAGTGTAATTTGCTACTGTTATTTACAGTTAATTTACAGTTGATAATCTATTGTTGTGCCCAAGAGACTGCCGAAGTTACAATGATACGCTGCTAATGTTCCGCAAGCTGAAACCGCCCAATTGCCTTTTTATAGCCACGAAAATATGGAGTCGCGACACGAGAAAAAAAAAGTGCTGTTTATGGTGCGTTTTGTACCAAGCTATCAATCCGGGAACACAATATTTAGGCGGCACCCAAGCTAAACAGCTCCGCATGGAATTGAATACAAGAAAACCTGTTGGAGGTGAAATTGTCGATTACGAATTTAAGGAGCTCACTGCTTTTTATTTACCCTTAAAAATTGGAGTGTTTACTCACTTAGTAGTTTAGGTGTAACTTACTGGAACTAAATCAATTGGTTAAATTGTTTATAATAGTGCTAAGAGTACTTTCAAGAAAGTTTGGCGTATTAACAGAAAACAGTACCGAAGTATCATCAGTATACATAACCACTTTTCCTCCTATTAAAACGCGTGGTAAATCATTAATGAACAGGCAATATTGTCGTCGTCAGCACACGATCATTTTCTTTTAGAAAACTGTTGCACGATCTTTTCTCAAAATTGAATCGAAATTTTTGATTATCAAAAACAAATCTCGATTATATAATTATTAAACAAACATAAACTAAATTTCCTTAAGAAGAGCTGTTAAAGTAGACTCCTTGAAATTGAGAAGATTTTCCTCGTTAAAGCCAACAAAGTCAACATTTTTTTCCCATAGTTTCTTTCATTCAGTTACATTTAAGCCTATTATATTATAAAATAGCATATAATCTATTCTATTTTAGCTCTAATAAAAGGGAAATAAAAACTCAATAAAGCACAGACATGGAGGTAGTTTTAAAAAGAGGGAGTACTAACGGGTGTTCAATAATTGTTCTGGTCGCAGTTTGCTGTGGTATTCTTTTTCTAGCACGACGTCATAAGTTGATACGGTTTACTGTCAACTGTCTAAATGTTGTCTTATTTAGAAGTTTTTAATAGAAATCACATTGGAATCACTGTATGCGGACGTTCAAGAATTTACACTGCAAACGTTATCTCAGTCAGTTGAATGTGTGAATTTTTGGCCACACTTTTGTATGTAGCCTTCACTTAACCTTTTTTGGAGCACTGAAAGCTGTCATGTGTCGTTGTTTTGAAATGTCAACGTAGACATACATTTTTTGTGACAATTGCCGCACACAAGCAATCTGACCAGAACAATTATTGAACACATATTATATACAGTGTGTCGCTGGATTCGTGTAAAAGAAAGAAAAATTGATTTAATTTGTTATTTTTTGTGGTTTAGCCCTGCTTGGTTAAAGACTAATTTGTCATATAGTTTTAGTTTTGAAAAATCTAATATGCGTTGGAAATTTAGGAAAACCTGCTTTTCAGTAGACTAAAGTTTCTTTTGTGTAACAAATATGATAAAAATTTATCGAAATAACTTTACTAGAATCAATATACCAAAATATAAAAACATTGGCCAACTACGATATTTCAAAAATTTCAAAATTACCAGACAATTATTTTTTGTTTTAGAAAATAAATTTCAATTATTTGTAAAATATACTTAAAAAAAAAATATATGCGGGATCGGATACTGATTCTAGACAACTTGTCTTAATAACTTTTCGTCGTATCTGTCACACAAAAAATACTTCTCTAGAAAAGTAGGTTTTTCTTAAATTTCCAAAGCATACTTGATTGTTGGGATTTAAAATTATGTGACAAATTAGTCTTTAACCAAAAGCTAAATCACAAAAAATTAAAATCTTAATCAAAAACTTTTTATTTGTTACAAGGGTCGTTTCACCTATACAGAGAAACACTGTATACCATAAATGCTAAAAATGCGGTATCAGTCGAGCGCTCTCTAGTACCACTTTGAAGTTTTTGTAGTTCAGTGGCGTAGCCACCCCAACGGGCCTTTTAGCTATTTGAATATCGATTTTGGCATGACCTGACGTTCTAGAAAGAAATAAAACTCATAGAAACACTGCTAATGTACATGGTGCGCCCAGTTTCTAGTACCACGGCACTGCGGATTTACGTGTTTTTCAAATAGTGCTGCCCCCTAGTGTTAATACTACCTCCACAAACACAGATTATTCTTTAACTTTTAGCTACGCTTCTTTAATTTACAAAATTTTATGTAAAATTGTATACACCATTCATCCTCTATAAGACCGAATCCAGGAAAGTTACAGATACACATACTAACAAAAAAAATTGCAAAGACTGTAATACCAACCCGTATAAATGCATTAAAATCGCATTGTTTAAGCATGCAACATCCGAAAGAAATTCCAATCAAAATACCTGCTATTTGTGGCATATATCCAATATTTTTCCATTCATGGTCTAAGATATAGATGCTGATGTCTAGACACATCAATAAGACCAAGAGTAACAATTGAATCAAAGCTGTCTCATGCTCTTCCTAAAATAATTAAAAACGTATTTCTTCAAAATAGGTACAGGGTTAATCACAATTAATTAAAATATTTATAGATGTAATATTAAAATTAGGATTTGAAATTTTGGTCAGGTGCAATTCTGTTTTTATACTTTAAGATATCTAAACTTTCCACAATGTTGTACAATTTAGGAAAAGCAAAATTATCTCTTGTTCGCTAGAGAAAAATTGAAATGGAAATAGAAACCTCCTAAGTGTTATCTCTGTCAAACACACTAATAAAATAAGATATAACTAATTCAGTTTATGCGTGCATTAAAGAAGGACCGCAAATGATTGTATTTATTGCAGAGTTATGAGCTTCACAAATCAGTGACTTTGACATCCAGTTTTATAACATCATGAAAATTTCAGATCTTTTGAACTGTAGAATATATTTAGCTTGTTTCCACTTCTAAGGAAATGTGAAGAACTAATATCTCAATGCAAAGAGTCAACCGTCAAAAGATTTGAAAAAAGTCCAATTATTTACAAGTGTTCCATAAACAAGCATGATTTGTGGTACTGTAGATTATCTAGAAAGAAAGTTATGGTCCTCTTGTGGAATTAATTCCTTGTTAATTTTTTAGCACAAATTAGTTTAGCGTCGGTATTATGATGTTTCAAAAGCTTATTCAATATAATTTTTTTTATCTCCTATCATTTTTTCTAACAACTTAAGCGACATTTGACTATGTATCGTTTCACAGTTAATTTTCTATTCAAAAACAATATTTTTCAAGAAAAAATAGCAAAAGAAAAAGAGTTTCTAAATTAAATAGACTTTCAAATTAATGTAATGGCAAGTATCTTTTTTGTAGTTTTATAGAATTTTCAGAGAAGGGGTTATACGTTGCAAATTATAAAATGTCAAAATATCATACTGAAGTCATTGACGAATAAATTTTGGCATTCTCACAATTTGACACTGACCAGCTTAGTGCCTACCCACTGTAGCGAAAAACGTGTGTACGCGATATTTTTGTCCGCCACGAGGTCTTCAAAGGTAAAAAAACAAATGTCTATTTTGGAGGAAATATTTAACGGCCAATAATTCAAAATTGAGAGGTATTTTTAAAAAAACTAAAAAATATGTGTCGATTAATTTCTAGTTTTCAATCTTTCGTTAAAATATTTGCACTTGTTTGTGGAACAGGCTGTGTAATTATAGAGGATGATTTACAACTGTCTCCTCATCGGAAATGGGCTTGTGCTAACAGCAATAAGGATGGTAAAAATACAACAAAATTTTATTTTTTCTTTAGGAGATAATAGAGCTTTTAGAGTGACCAATCTCAGAAGCCTTCGCTCAAGCTTAGCGGCTATACTAACAGTTACTAAAAGAAAAAAATTATAAGTTCACAATAATAGCGTCCGTTTTACTTTTTCTCGTTTCAGATTAAATGTATTTGTTTAGGGCAAAGATTTCTGGAAATATTTAAGATTTAATGGAGCGAATTATCTGTCAGAAATTTACAAAAAATGTAATTATTTCAAAAACGGCTTGAATTAGCTATAACACGTTAAGTATAAAATGTATTCAAAATTTTATAGACAATTCAAATTCATTCAGAATAACAAATTTATCATCAACTTCCTGTATAAGCAAAAGTGGAAACAAGCTGAAAATATTTCAAATAAATTTTAATTTTAATTACATCTTTTTATTACAATATTTTTGGAGTTTTGTTCACTGTTATTTGTGTATTACCCGACATAATTTGCCAATATAAGCAATAGCTATTGAATAAACGCCACCCCAAGCTCCAGCTAACTTAAGAGTTGGATTACATGTAGCAGCTTGTAACAATCCACAAAAAACTCCAGTGAAGTACACCACTAGGACACTTTTAGTTCCATAAACTGCTTCTAGAGGAAGTCCCATTATAATTGGTATTAGCAAAGTAACAACAAAATGTGTTCATTTTTAAAATAAATAAATAAAATAAAAAAATACCTACAAGTAAATTGGAACATACCCTGTATGAACAGTAAAATATGTAAGAAATCGCCAACATTGATATTTCCGGTTAGGATCATACAACAACGTTTTTCCAATTAGACCAATACTTGAAAAATTTTCCTTGATAGATACATCAACTATGAAAATTATCAATCGTATCATAGAAATAGTAAGAATTCCAAATTTGGAAGGACAAAAAATGTACTGCACTAAAAAATCTATAACGCTTTTCGAATAGTTTCTGAATAGTGATATAAACGATGGAATGTCAATCATATTTTCGAATCTTTGGAAAAAACGACGTTGTTGACGATTTTCATCTGAACTTGGGTGTGTCGTTTGAGACTGGTCTCTACTTTCATTCAGAGAAATCATACCAATAGATTCTTGAATAATTATGTTTAAGTTGTCATTGTCATCATCATGAGCCTAACAATACATAAAAAGACAATAAATTTTTGCAAATTCAAATAAGTTTTTTCACTGATGTACATAGAGTTTTTACTTCCAATTGCTGAGGTGGTACTGTGCACTCTTCATTCATTTTTCACTAAAATATTTGTGATATAAAAATACAAATATTCAGTTTTTGTAAGTATTTGCTTCAGTTTTGAAATAATTCAAATTGAATTTGATAAACTAACTGCGAGAAGCTAGCTGACTATTTAAATATAATTTTTTATCTTAATATGATAAAGTTTTGAAATTTTTTATTAATGTTAAGCAATATCTGATTTTAGATTAAAGTATTAATAAATTATCTTTTTTTTCACATCGATAAGGATTAAAAGTAATTCAATGGAAATATTAAGGATGTATTTTTTTGTAAACCTAATATTAGGCCTTTAAAATTTTGCACATTTTGCCACATGTATATTGCAATGGGAAAAATTTCTTCCTATTAATACATCTCTATGGATCACTATGAAATCGTTTGAGTGTGATTGCCGACTGATTTTTGATTTTGCTCAAACTTTCTTTTGAAATACTGTTTTAATGCTCTATCAATTGAGGCTGATAAATTTTCCTCTGTTTAAGATAACCACACGGCTGAAGCGGCATTTTGAAGAGCAAAAACAGAGGCAAAAACCTATGTTGTTAAATTACTCATTTGTAAGAACTTACTTCAAATTCGGTCTATCTTGTGTCGATTTTTAGAGCTGCTTAAACACAGTTAAGAATAAAAACGATTGTGATGATAACGGCTTGAAAATTCATTTCTGTTTGACCGAATGTTTCTTGAATGTTTTGAGATTGGATAATTAGTTTTTACTTTGAATCCAAAAAGCCTGAAGGATGTAAAAAAATTGATAATCTTAACGATCTAAATGAAAAACGAGAATATAACTTTACAACACTCTTTCAATTACTAGGATCACTTCACTATCTTCTATCTTCTAACGCTTAGCTACTCTTCTCTATTGTTCTCTAGACTTCTCTACTTCTTATTACTTTCTGACTGACTTCGAGGCGATTCGTCTCTTCTTATATAAAGACGTGAAATATTCCAGAAACCGATCAACCAATGGCATTTCATCTTTCCTATAGTTCATTCCGTCGTTCCAGACTTTTCCACTTAATAGAACTTTGTCACAACATCCATCAGTCTTTGCCAACCCTTTGACAAGGTAACTGTAATCGGTCAGTTATTGATTGGAACAAATTTTTGTCTCTTCTCGAAGTGATCTCCGGCTCTATTCGTCAAATCGAAAGCAAAGAAGAAATTTAGAAAGCCGCCTCAAATTTCGAACGCACCATCCGGCACGCCATCGAAGAATCGTTGCAACGCCGTCCCCAACCGCCAAAACCACGGCGCACGATTCCGCAAGAAGAGCCGAATCGCTCGTCGAAGCGGCCTAGCCGTCTGCCGAACAGTGGCAAATCGGCTCAAATTTGAGATAAAAACTGCTCTTGCTGATTTCAGATATCTCCGATGGCAGCAGGAACTCAAATCTCTCGCCACAAAAGACCATTCGGTCATGAGAATGGCGAAGGCGCTGCAAAGCAGCAAAAAACCACTTCCGGCCATCTATGGAGCCCGCAGACTCGTCTGCATAGAAGAGGAGAAAGCGTTCGCCGACAGCTTGGAACTGCAATGCAGAACCAACATGGCAAACGCCGACTTGAATCACATCGACAAAGCCGAACAAGTTAAAAAACTCATAAAAATCCCTCCCGAACTTCCGGTCACTCCCACGTCACAGTCGCAAAAAGCTTCAGGTCCGAACAAAACACTGAAGCACATCACACAGAAAGCCATCGTCACTCTGGCAAGTATTATAAATGCTATGTTCAGATTCAGCCACTGACCGCAACGGTCATTTTCATCCCAAAACTCGGAAAGGATCAGAAATTTCCGCAAAACCATCGACCCATCAGCTTGCTGTCAACCGTTGGAAAAGTCGCAGAAAAGATCATCCGAACAAGACTGGCAAAAGTCATCAACGACTTAAAGATTCTCCCAGATGAACAATTCGGTTTCCGTCCACTTCCGATCAGCTCCTGAATGTCGTAGTATACGCTTCCACTGGTCTCGAGCGCAAGCACGTGACCGGTGCTGTATTTCTCGACGTCTCCAAAGCTTTCCATACTGTTTGGCACAACGGACTTGTCTTCAAGCTCCACAAAGCCAACATTCCGATTGCCTTGAAGCAACTATTCCATTCGTTTCTTCAAAACCAAAACTTCCGGGCCAGAAGCGGAAACTGTGTTTCCGGTTTCCGGCAAATCGGCCCAACCCAGAATGGCGACGCGCTACCTTCAGGAGGCTGCCAACCAACTTGTGGAATGGTTTCGAAAATGGCCCATCGACATCAATCCAGAGAAAAGCTCTGTTCTTCTGATCACAAGACGAAGACAAAGCCCAGCCGATGACGTCCGAATGTTCGGCCAAGATATTTTCTGGAGGCGTCATTCTGGATAGAAGACTCAGCGTCGGCCCACACCTCAACTACGCGCTAGTCAAAGCTAACATGGTTCAAAGTCAGTTGTTTTCACTCGTTTGCAGTGAAGACACTTGACCTCTCAGTCAAGACCAAGGTGCTCCTTTTCCATCATCCATCCAGCCATCACTCAGGTCCTCCGAATGGCATTCAACGCTTCATGGTTCGCCAGAAGCAATCAACTTCACAGACAAGCCAAGTTTCCACTGCTAAGAGAGTTCCTGGACGAAATCGCTCTTCGAACTTTCGCAAAAGCGAAAGTTCACCCAAATCCGACCATCCAAAAAGCCGTCGACTACGACGAGCAAGGACCCTTTAAAATTAGACGACTCCAAATGGCTTTTTTCGAAAATGATCGCTGAGCTCATCACTTCCGGTCAATCGCCACCAAGTGACAAGTTTCCCCCACTTCTGCCAACGTTCAAAACGTCAACCTTCTCGATCAAAAAATTAAGTTCAACTTAATTTTTCTCTTTTTTTTTTTTTTTTAGCCGGTGAAAATCCGGCACTACCCAGAGCGATAGAAACTAAGTTCCAGGAGTTCATGAGGATTTCCTCTCGACCAAACGAAACCTTACCCTTACCTGAAACATGTGACTAATTTTAATATTTTTATTTCTGAACCGAATTAGACCTACTACTTCCCCACTTTTTCAACTTAAAATAGAGGAAAATCTGTGAACTGCATGGAAAGTTTCTCATTATATCAAATCTCATTGTCAATTACTAATTTAATTTAATAGGATGTTGATAAAATCGATTTAAGTAATTCGATTTTGGTGAAATATACAGAGAAAGTAAATGAGAGCATTGTTTGACAACAAGTTAGAGAACAAAAAGGTATTACGTAACCATTTTGCAAATTTACGGTTATTGACAGAATTGGGAATTATTACTTTATGATTAATCCTCTCAGCACTCAAAAAATGCCTGAATAATAATGATTGGATCAATTTACGAATGTGATTCTGAGCTAATGATCAAAAGGTTGTAGAATAAAGAGAAATGTACCTGCTTATAGCTAAAGGTTTATTAGAACTGGAAATAAATCTTGAAAGCCCGGCCATGAGCCTAACCTGCTCACCTTTGCCGTCAACATCGCCGACGCAGAAGCTTCTATCTCTTTTGCAAGCCACCCCTGAGGCAATCAGCGTCCGGAAATTGAAAGGAATATGGAACCAGCTAGCCTTAAGTAGTCTAAATTTCTGGTGTTCTCCTGCCATGAGCGAATATCCGAAATTGGCTGTCTTCATCGACTACTCGAAACCGGCCACTCCGGAAAGAAACCTCTCGCCGGAAATCAGGAAGAAATTTGAAAGACCATCTAAGAAACTACTGTCAACAGTACCAACAACGCCGGCACCAATTAACTTGCCATTTCCACTGTGGGAGCTACGACCAGCTTGCAACCCGGACAGGCGATTGAAGTTTCGACTCTCGGTGAAAATGGTTTGTTGAAAAGCACTTATCCAAAGTAATATTTCCCGAAGCCACACAGCTACAAACTTTTACAGGCTTTTTTCGAAAATGATCGCTGAGATCATCACTTCCGGTCAATCGCCACCGAGTGACAAGTTTCCCCCACTTCTGCCAACGTTCAAAACGTCAACCTTCTCGATCAAAAAATTAAGTTCAACTTAATTTTTCTCTTTTTTCTCTTTTTTTAGCCGGTGAAAATCCGGCACTACCCAGAGCGATAGAAACTAAGTTCCAGGAGTTCATGAAAATTTCCTCTCGACCAAACGAAACCTTACCCTTACCTGAAACATGTGACTAATTTTAATATTTTTTATTTTTGAACCGAATTAGACCTACTACTTTCCCACTTTTTCAACTTAAAATAGAGGAAAATCTCTGAACTGCATGGAAAGTTTCTTATTATATCAAATCTCATTGTCAATTAATTGGATTAAAGCGATTAGATAAAATCACGGCATCTATTCGATAAGATCAAAAAAGATCCGCTTCGCTGTCGTGATTCTATCTAATACTTTTTTCATACTTTTCATTTTCGAGCAATTTTTATGAGAATTTATCTCACATCTTCCCGACAAATCAGATTCACTTTTCAAAATGGACCAATCACGTTTGTATTGAGCGGTAGTAGTATTCCTGCTAAAAATTTCCATTAGGAACTTCTCCAATTTTTTGTTTATTGAATTGTTTAGCTAAAGATAATCTCGTGGGTACGGAATCGAAAGAAATTTTCTCTTCTTTATACTCGTCTTTGTTATGGCAACAATTTCCACTTGTTCATTAAGTTTTGTGCACAAAACAACCCGAAAAACATAACTATGGCTACCATTCCAAGCACCATCGTAATCTACACAGAAGATTCTGTACATTTTCCAATAAAGGCTTCACTGGTGGTAATCAGACAATTATTTCAGTAAGTTTTTTAACACTTTTTTCTTTTTTTTTTAATGTAGCATAGTTAAATTTAGATATGGCGTGAAGGAAATATTTGCTAAGAGCAATAAAGTTTTTCTCAAATTAACTTACTCACCAAAAGCGATAAGTTTGAAGAAAAAATTAAAAAATTTACCAGTTCGCTACATGAGATCAAAAGTTGAGAATGAAGAAGAATTTAAAATTTTAGAAGATGTTGTGCATTGATATGGATTCAATTTTTTGGATGAAAATCTAGAAGAAATTAAACAAATTAATGATGGAAAAAGAAAGCTGTTGCAGCTTGAACTATCTTCTGCTCCAAGAGTAAAAAGATGGTTACAACTTGATGAAGTTGATGAGGAAGACAAAGAGGAAAGTGATAATTTTCTTAATTTATAAAATGTTTATTGAAATATTAAATGTAAATAAAATATAAATATTTTTTGTTTTATATTTTATCATTTCTATCATCTTCTTCTTCTTCTTCATTTTCTTTTAACCATTTCGCTCAAGTAAACTGAATAGAAAATATAAATATATGGATGAGGTTAATCCTACGCTTGCCTTAAATTTGTATTAAATTATCTCAATCGTTTTGTTTCATTTCATTAGTAAAATTTAATACCCTTCAAGATGGGCATGAAACAAGAGAAAAATTTGATTGCTGTTATTTTACTTCTTTGGAGTATGACTGTTTTTGATACATTATATTATGCAGAATCAAAAGTGTTAGCTAATAATTGAATTCAGAGAGTAGTGTATGTTGAAAATTTTACTATACCAGTAGATAAAGATGGAACATTTTATATTTTTGAGCGACATCCGCATAAAGTTGTGTTACAAGAATATCCGGCGTTTTATTTTAATGAAACAATGGAATAATTGCCATATGGAGCAGATATTCTAAATCAACGAAATCAAACCATTGGATACATAATTGGACACGATAATAATTATTATCCAGTAACAAAAAGATGAAACTATACTGTGGAAGTTACGAGTAAGAACAAATAGCTTACTACAGATACATAGTCTATAGACACAAAAAGTTTCATTCACCAGAAGGATTTCGTGAACATATTAATTTTCCACGTCAATTAATAGAACACATTTGTCTTATTCACGTTAACGACAAAAAGATAAATTTAAAAAAATTCCTGTTCCTGTTAAAGATATATGTCCAAAACGTAAAGGAGAAACTTATTTAAATGGAATAAATTGCATTTCTTGTTATAGAAAGAATCTGCTAAAGAAGTAGATCACGCAAAACATGTACCTTCAAATTATTTTAGAGAAAAGAAAGAATAAAATTAAAAAATGTATTAATTGATGTATAACACTATTTTTATTTCTTTCACACCAATAAAACCATTTACTATATAATTTAATAATAATAATAATAATCTTTATTGATGCATCAAAACAGTACAGTTATATAGCACAAGTCAGTTTAATATTAAACATTAAGTTCAATGAAATCACAGAAATTTTCAATTGGATTATTAATTAACATTTGTTTTATCTTAAATGTAAACATTTTAAGGGTAACTCTTTTATCTCAGTAGGCAAAGCATTATAAAATTTTATACCTAAGTGTCTAGTTGCAGTTTGTGATTTACATAGTCGGTTGTAAGGCATACACAGTTCATCTTTAAACCTAGTGTTATATTCATGGAACTGACTGTTGGTTACATAATCATTAATATTTTCTTTAATATGTAAGAGACAAGCAAGTATATATAATGAAGGAAGGGTAAATATTTTCAACCGTTTAAAAGCGTCTCTACAATTTTCTCTAAATGGCAGTCCGGCAATGATGCGCACAGCTTTTCTTTGAAGAGAGAAAATTTGATGTCTTATGGCAGAATGACCCCAAATCAATATGCCGTATGAAATACGACAATGGATAAGACCAAAATAAGCATTTTTGAGTACAACTTCCGATATTTGACCTGATAAATTTCTCAAAAGGAATATATTTCTGCTGATCATTTTTCCCAAATTTTTTCCGTGCATGTGCCAACTTAATTTAGAATCAACATGTAGTCCCAGGAACTTTGTGTGAGGCAAATGATCATTTTTAATTTCCCTCAATGAGAATAATACCTCTGCACATTTGCTCCTATTAACCACAAGTCCATTTCCCAAAAACCAGTCAAAGGCCTCCGACTTTGAGGCATTACATAAGCCTATCACTTCATCCACACAACGGTGTTTATTGATTATAGTGGTATCATCAGCGAAAAGAATGACATCACCCTTATTTAAATAAAGAGGAAAATAATTGATAAATATTAAAAACAATATAGGGCCCAAGACAGAGCCCTGTGGTACGCCCATATTTATAGGAAGCTCATCAGAAAGCTTCGTCTCTAACTTAACTCGCTGAGTTCGATTTGTTAAATAAGAAGTGATGAGCCAGCAGCTGTTAGGATGAAGGTTGTAACAATATAATTAAGCAAAAGTATAGAATAGTCAACGCAGTCGAAGGCCTTTGACAAGTCCAGGAAAGCCGCCATTATAGTATCTCCTACATCAAAAGCCCGAGTTATCAATTCAGTAAGAGAGAGTAGAGCCGAGGTAGTGGAGCTCTTGTATCTAAAGCCAAATTGGTTTTTAACAAAGAACTTTGTGTTTTCGAAATAATCTGCCAACTGAATTGCTAACACTTTTTCCATAATTTTAGCAACGAGAGGCAAGATAGAGATAGGACGGTAATTGTTCTTATCACTTGGGTCGCCTTTTTTTAGAACTGGGGTTACAACTGCCTGTTTTAGACGTAATTGAATTGTAATTAAACGCTTCATCGCAGGTAACTATTGGAGTTTCTGCTCCAGGGTCTACGGCTACCACCCGATCATATGTCATTTTTTCTTTTTTCTTGGGGGGTAATGACCTAATGTCATGTTTTTCAAGCCGATTCATTGATTTAGAAACCGCAATACCATCAGTGCTAAAACAGCATCCAAACATCTTACTAGAGGAAAAGTTGAAATATTTTTCCCAATATGTTCTAGCATTTTCACGGAATTCATTGGCAGATGGTACTTTTTCACTAATGCTTAATAACAGCTCTAATAGACCCATGGTTGTATATGTAATCTGTTTGACTGACTGACGCATAATGGGAACCACCCTACATGTTCGAGTCACTTTTGTATATTGCAGTGTTTGCAAATCATACATAAAAGGTAAATAATGCATTGGATTACTTTCAACTAATTTCACTCTTAATGTATAAATGTCTAAAATTTTCGTAATTTAATAAACTTCTTGATCCTATTAAACATATGACTTATAATGTTATTATCAAAATTTGTTGTATACTGTTTACACGCTTCATGTACAATGTATGTTCTTAGTTTACAATCATAATATGCCCCAGTACGTATAGAATTTATGTATTTAGAGATAAAGTTTAATGACTCGTCTATTTTATATTTGTTAGATCCATTTAATACGTAGGTAAAATGTAAAACATTTAATTTATCAAATATTTTTGCAGAGATATGGTCATGGTAGTACTTGTAAAATGCTGCTATGAAATATGATGTTTCGATCATTAATGTTGAGACGACTTTAACGTCATCAAATTATATATTTCTAAAAAGAAAAAGTTTTATAATGTAAGTATTTATAACATTATACAATAATAATAAAAGTAATAATAGTGACTTGTTATCGGAACTGAATTTTTCCAATTGCAATCAATTATAACCTTGGCTAAAAAGTTGAACATTGAATATCCCTTGTGTGTGAAAAAGATGTCGTTCTAAAAGTTATAGCATTTCGGTTCCCCTTATCTACGGGATAGAAATCGCCAGTTTTAAATGATAGAAACATTGAAAATTTAACATTTTTATCAATAGTTTCACATTTTTATCTAAAGTCATACTTTACCAGGCATAGAAAGGATATCATTCAAGTTTGTCCTTCATAAAGGAGAAAAAAGAGTTTTAATAAGGCTAAGAACACATTATTTTTGGTAAATTTATTTTCTCTTTTCAATGTAGTCTCCCTCTAGCTCAAAACACTTCGCCCAGTGTTTCTCCAACTTTTTCAAGTCGTCCAAAAAATATGAATTTGGAAGGTTCTCAAAATAAGCATTTGTTTCGAAAATTACTTCTTCATTTGACGTGAATTTTTTTCCAGCTAACCATGTCTCCATATTTGGAAACAAGAAAAAGTCACAGAGGGCAAAATCTGGCAAATACAGCGGATGTGGCAAACTTCAAACTTTAATTTGTTAATTTTAGCCAGCGAAACTGCACAGGTGTGAGCCCGTGTTTTGTTTTGATGAAGGAGCACTTTTTTTCTAGCCATATGTGGACTTTTTTTTAAATTTCTTCTTTCAACTTTTACAATAACGACGCATAATACTCTCTATTTATTGTTCTTCCTTTTTCCAAATAGTCAATGTGGATGATTCCGCGTGCATCCCAAAACACCGTGGCCGTGTCCGTCATCTTTCCAGCAGATTATATCGTCTTTGCCTTCTTAGGAGCGGGTTCGCCTGCTGAAAGACACTGTTTTGACTGTTCCTTTGTCTCTGGAATGTAGTGGAGGATCCATGTTTCATCAACGGTTATGTATCGACGGAGAAACTCGTCAGGATTATGACGAAAAAGCTCCAATCCAGCTATTGAATCGACTACGCGGTTGCGTTTATTCTCCCTGAAAGCAAACGCGGCACCCATCTTGCCGATATTTTTTTCATCCCCAATTTTTCGTGCAAAATAGAAACCACTGAGCCATGTGATATACTTGTGGCCTCAACAAGTTTGCGCACTTTGACTCTTCGATCATTCAAGACCACATCATGAATTTTATTAATCATTTCTGGCGTCTGGACGTCCCGAACGATGTTCATCATTTGTGGATATGCGACACGTTTAAAGTCATTTATCCACTTGTAAACATTTTTAAACGATAGTGCAGATTCACCATGAACTTCATCCAACTCGGCTTTGATTTCTTTTGGTGTTTTGTTTTTCAAATAGAAATGCTTAATTATCGTATTTGGAGACTCTCATTATGAAACCCATCGACTTATTAGCAGCTTCGCTTAACTCGTTGACTTAACTTAACTGTTGAATGTTAATTCATGATTAATTACGCCTAAATCTTTGGCCAAAATTTTCTTTCAGTAAATTGGCCGTCAATTAGGTAGTGAGAATCAATTGTTTTCTTGACACCAAAGTACGATAGATAAAAACAAACATTTATTAATATTAAGACGAAGATTTCTGTTAAATGTCCAGCGAAACAAAAGATCTAAATTGTTTTGCAGAAATTTAACATTGTCGGTAGAATTAATTTTAGAGTAAATTTTGACATCATCAGCGTGAGCAAGGTATTGACAATTAACAGCTGAAAATAGATCGTTGAGAAAGATATTAAATAATAAGAGACCAAGGTTTGATCTTTGCGGAATACCAGAAGTTGCAATTTTATTATAAAAAACATAATCAACTCTGTTAGATAGGTAAGAATGAAGATGGTTAATTAGAGTATCAGAATAACCAATAGTATCAAGTTTTAATAATAGGATTACATGACTACTTGAGTCAAAAACTCGGGAGAAGTCTGTATAAATAACGTCTACCTGACTCTTGTTATCTAATGTTATACTTAGTTCTTGGGCAATAACACAATTGACCTTTTAGTCATAAAGCCTTGCTGATGCTTTAAACGGTGTGGTAGATCATAAACATGTTTGATATTTTGGTCAGACATTATATTTTTATAAATATCCAGAAAATGTGTTATCGGTTTTGAAGCGGTAACTAGTGTGTTCACCGCATAAACATTTGTTTGTCATTTATCTTTTGATAATTATACGATAATTAGAATTGCTCCTTCATAATTTTTTACGTTTTCAATGTGAGCTACTAAGTTGTTCCTCTACGATAAGTGGAATTTAAAGGTTGCTTCCATTTTCCAGAAAAGTCCTGTTCATGAAGACCAAGACATCGTCTGCAATAACATTACTTTGGTAAACCTAATGATGTGGAAATCATGGAGATAGTATTAAGTAGTTAATACTACCTCCATGGTACAAATCCATTAAAGCTTTTGGTCCTTAAATTAACAATGATATGTTTTCTTCTTTCGCTTTCTCTTTACAAGCGTTCAGAGCCCAAGAGTTGTATACATTTCGGATATAAGTTGGCAAAATGAATTTAAGGAAAAAAACATTATTATTCATGAAAGTGTGTTTACAGTTTTTTGGGATTTTTTTGGTTGAAAAAAATCTTTGACTCGTAATTTTTTTTATGAGGATATTTCTGATAAACTTGTGCTTCATTTTGAGAGCAATGTCTTTCATTGGAATATCATCGATGTATAATAATAAATATAACACTTCTATAATACCACATCTTATCAAAGATCCAATAGGAAGTTGTTAATTTTGATATTTCAACATTTTGAAGCTTGTTTTAGCCCATACAATGAATTATTTACTATTAATACGTGATTCAACTTATAGTTTCCACAATATGACGGATGAATAAAAAAATTTTTTTTTGATGAGGTTTATACGATAAACCTTCAGCGAAACAAAACGCAAGTAACCTTTAGAACAGTACAGTGTTTAAAGCTACCGTTCCATGCTAATGAAGTTATTTAAGAAAACTATTTTACAAATTTTGATCGGGGAAAGTTATTCGTAATCACTAAAATGGATCTACTAGAAGTCTTCTCTTATTATATAGCAGCTTAATGCAAATGGAGTGAATTTGCAGATTGTGTTCCTTTTTGAAGAATCGTTTCATAATCAAGGACGGTAGATGAGGTCAGTCTGCAAATCATCTAGCTAATATTCAATTTCATGTTTTTGGAATTAACGTTTTTCTATTGGAATTATCTTCCACTTTCATTTCATTGTCCGATTGTAGTATGTGATTCTTATGTTTAGAGTAAGATGACACATTGGAATTTCTCATTTATAAGGTACTTTTCGAAATGGTTAAAATATTTACACGTGTTCGTGGGACACTCTGTATAATTATTGTGTTATTAGCGGAGTGTGAAGAAAAAAAAATTATTAAAGAAAAAATCAATAATGTGTAACATCGCCACGAACTTATGCGCTCAGCAACTCTTCTAGGCATGCTCGAAATCGAATGTTTGATCTCCTCCTGTTTATTGGATGGGGTAAAAGTCTACGATGCATCATATCTCAGACATGTTCAATGTGGTTTAAATCTCGCGACCGTGATGACCAGGGCAAATAGTTAATATTATTCTCTTCCAGAAAGTTTTCAGTGACATGAGCAATATGATGCCACACATTGTTTTCTCGGAAAACAACTGCCGGCAGGTTTTAAAGAAATGGGATTAAAATAAGTTGCAAAAATGTGTCGATATAGCAACGCGCGTTTGAAATGTCTGGAATGAATTCCAAAGGCGACTTACCTCCATAGCATATTGCTTCCCATATCATGACACCGGGAATTAAACCTTGTTACACTTCTTCCGATAGACTCACATTGACGCCGGCGCCAGCACCCTTGTTGCGTTTCCTGAATGGCTCAGTGGAAATGACGCTTGTATAAACCGACCTTTTCTTGCAGTTTATTCAAAAATCTTGCCTTAATCAGATGTTCTAAAAATTTTCCAAAGACGTCTAAAAGACATATTAGTCTCATTTTCACTACTGTCCACCCCATCTTTTTATATCAACACGAACTCAGCTATCTTCTATCTGTCAGGAAAGTTTCCAGATGTAAGCGGTTCATTTATCACCGACACTACTAGTTTCGGGCACGACTCTACCTGTGTCCTTAACAACCTCTGACGGTATTCCATCAGGTCTTTTTCGAAGCATTGTGAAGCTCTTGCAACGTCAAAGAAGAGATTTTTCCACTCTCAGGAGTTGACCATAGCCGTACAGGCTTTTCAGGAAATAATTATTCAACCGTTTGTTTTTTGTTAGCTTCTGTTATGCAATGAATTTCTTGTTAGAGTAGAAAAAGTAGAAAAAGTTCAGCATCAAGTGACAACCTCGATAAAAAACTCAGGGTCACAAATCGGCCTGGTAACCCTGGAGAATCAGCTCCGAATACCAGTGCCGTGCGCTGTTGGTTTAACACCCCAGCAGTTGCTGCGCTTTGTTTGCAAAAAGGCCAAAATCCAGTTGACTAGGAATCACACTTCTCGAATTCAGCGTGTGATGGATTTTATGATTAAAGGCAGAGTGTTCACGCCCAAAATCAAGCGCATAGCCGCAAAAGTGCGCCGCCAAAAGAACACAAATCCAAAAATGTGAGCTAATACTGCCAATACATAATAGAAAGTATTGTAAGAATACTGAAATCGTGAAATTCGTGAAAGCTTGAATCAAATGGAATGGATTAATGTTTGAGCAAACGCTTGCACCGTGTAAGTTTCAGTTTAAAACGCCTTGCGCTATTTTTCATCAATCTAGCTCCTCCTACCTAATAGTTGGTTGTGAAGTTCAGTTCTCTGTACGCCGTACTCACAGATCATAGTTACATAAGAAATTTCTATCTTCACCGTATCTTTGGCTAGGTAAGTGAAATCGAAACGTATCCTCAACATTCTCATTCTCAACAAGGTTTGTGTGTAGAATGGAAGAACCGCTGACTAACGCAGAAGCTATTAGAAAAGATTTCAGTATGAGCACCTCCGATCAATGTATAACATAGAACCTAATCACATCCACCACCTGATGAGCAGACCTAATTTGGACCTGATGGATTATTTGAAGACTATAAATTTGTATCTGGTTGTAGGCGCTAATAACCGCAGCAGTTGATGCGCCTTTTATTTTAATAAAATTACATTATGTGTTAGCTTCCAAAAAATGGACACTGATGGAGCAGTACCTATAAGTGTTAGAAGCAGATGGTACGGTAACTAATGGAAGCTTCATTTCAGAGACAATATACTCATACTACTTCAAAAAACTCTGATAAATCTATTCCAACTACATCACGTAGTAGATTTGAATTTGTTTTATTTTTCAGAGAACTTTCTCTAATTTTGGGCACCACAACCTATCTAAACACTCAAGAAATGCTTACACATTCCAAAGGAGTTGCCGCCCATATCAACATTTGGATAAAATTACAGACAATGCATTTCATCTCCAATTTACGAAAAAGTATTTTCTTGAATTTAATAAAATCCAGCATGATAATTTTGGTAGTAAAACAGTTGGGCTGATGGTTTTAAGACAATCCAAACCAATTTCAACAACAAGCAATTACAAGGAATGTCAACCAAGAAAAAATTTAATTTAATAGGATGTTGATAAAATCGATTTAAGTAATTCGATTTTGGTGAAATATACAGAGAAAGTAAATGAGAGCATTGTTTGACAACAAGTTAGAGAACAAAAAGGTATTACGTAACCATTTTGCAAATTTACGGTTATTGACAGAATTGGGAATTATTACTTTATGATTAATCCTCTCAGCACTCAAAAAATGCCTGAATAATAATGATTGGATCAATTTACGAATGTGATTCTGAGCTAATGATCAAAAGGTTGTAGAATAAAGAGAAATGTACCTGCTTATAGCTAAAGGTTTATTAGAACTGGAAATAAATCTTGAAAGCCCGGCCATGAGCCTAACCTGCTCACCTTTGCCGTCAACATCGCCGACGCAGAAGCTTCTATCTCTTTTGCAAGCCACCCCTAAGGCAATCAGCGTCCGGAAATTGAAAGGAATATAGAACCAGCTAGCCTTAAGTAGTCTAAATTTCTGATGTTCTCCTGCCATGAGCGAATATCCGAAATTGGCTGTCTTCATCGACTACCCGAAACCGGCCACTCCGGAAAGAAACCTCTCGCCGGAAATCAGGAAGAAATTTGAAAGACCATCTAAGAAACTACTGTCAACAGTACCAACAACGCCGGCACCAATTAACTTGCCATTTCCACTGTGGGAGCTACGACCAGCTTGCAACCCGGACAGGCGATTGAAGTTTCGACTCCCGGTGAAAATGGTTTGTTGAAAAACACTTATCCAAAGTAATATTTCCCGAAGCCACACAGCTACAAACACTTTCTTGGTTCTTAGTAGTCACTACTTCCACGGATTTTCTGTTATTACCTGCATCATTTTCTGGAAAAAAACACATCCTGACATCTTGATAGATATTTACTGAAATGTCAAATGATTTCTGAAGGAAATATCAAAACCGGATACGTCATGGATACAAGAGATAGAAAATATGGTCGAGTTATTGAATGCATTTAATCTTACAGTTTATTGATGATTAGCAGAAATCCATGGTATATGTAGACACTGAGGACACATTCGCGGACAAATTATTTGAAGGCAATTTAATACTTTTGATTAAGGTTTTCACTACGTGATAGAAAAAAACATTTTGTAGGACATAAATTAATTATTAATTTTGCAATTTTTGTTTGTAGAAAAATCAAGTTCGATTTTTTTTTTTGCAACGATCCAGTCCCAGAGATTGTTTTCAAGAAGTCGTAAAAACTGATAAATTTGAAATCAGATATATAATTAGTAAATAATAAGTCAGCAACTTTTATAAATTCAGAAACGATGGGAGTGAAGCTATCCTTCGCAGCCTTTCTTTTTCTTTTGGCCCCCAGAATCTGAAGATGATTGACTTTTTTACCTTCTTTTGAAACAAACGGGCCAAACCCTGACGATTAAGTGACTTCAACACAAAATCTTCAACTCCAAATCAAAGCAATGTTCAACCAATTACGTCCCCTTCAACCCCAACACCTTTTTTTTCGCCTGAAACTATTCGGCCTTTTCCAAAGGCTCCCCCAAGAAGTTTCAGAACCAAAAAATCGAGCATTTATACAGACACGCCTGAAGAAGAGGCAGTTCGCCAAAAATATAAAGAAAAAAAAGGAAGGTTGAAGGCGAAAATATACAGGTTGTATCTTTTAGTTGGGACATTGAAAGTTTCTAAAGAATCAAAAAATATTGGCATCTTATTACTTCCCAACTTATATTTTAAAATTATATTGATCTGTTTTAATTATTGCCAATTCTTCACTTCCGGTTATACCGGAAGTCGCTACTAAGTTGTTGTACACACGTTAACATTTAAAAAGAATTTGATATTTTTAATGAAGGAAACACTATTTATAATTTTATAATTATCACTTCCGGTTTCCCGGTGTGTTATGTATAATAATCCCACTCTTACTCATATCAACCACTATTACTACTGCCTCCTCATACTCGTTACCCGCCTATATATGCTCTCTGCATTACGGCTTCGCCGTATAATAATACAAAATCTACCAACCAACGAAATAGGACCCGAAGAAATCCAAGCTATTATAAATGAAGAACCTATAGAAAATATCCACCAAATAAATGAAAATGAAGAACCAGACAGACATGCACAAGAAGAAATAGCACTTGTAGAAAACCATCCTTGGCTTGCTGAAGTTGACTGGGGTGAAAACACAAATCAAACAACCACAAACAAAAAAACCAAAAACTACAACAAAATCTTCTGTTTCAGAAACTGCGACTTCAAATAACAACATAAAAAACGTAAGTTCTTTTCCCATTATGTCCAAAAATACCACTTTCTGTTTTAAATTCAAACCTGTCACACCAGAAAAAAAACAGCAATTGATTAATCAAATTGAAAACACTATTTACCGAACTATCCAACAAACCATTCATAAAGACTGGATTGTTTTTTTCCTTCCAAATTTTGCTAATATTGAAAGTACCATAAAAAGCGCTAACTTAAAACCATATTTAAAAGATTATCTTGTTTTTTACACAAAAGCTGCAAACATCGAAGACGCAATAAAAGAAATACCAGAATGAACCAACTAATTTATACAAACAAATGTTCACTATGCAAAAACACAATTAAAAAAAATCCTATTATTTGGCAAAAAACACAATCTAATACACTTAATAATATTACCAATACAGAAACATATAATTCTCCAGAAAAAAAACCATAAAAGAACAAAGCAGATTCAATTTCATAAGTGGAATAATATATCTCACAGACTTTCCTCAAATTGACAACATAGAAGCTTGGAAAACATATTTAACAAATACATTTGAACAAATTACTAGATCATTTTTATGCGTAGTAGAACAAGATATTTACAAAATAACACATCTACATTATTTAATTGACACCGATCAACGATCTGATAATAACAATAGATATATCAAAAATAATCTCAAAACACTATCAGACAAAATTAAAATAACTTCTCAAAAAGTTCGCAACTTAGAACAAATTTTAATCTATTTATGGAAAAATCCAATATATATATATGCTAATGATAACTTAATGCTAAAATTAATTTTAAGTAACATAAATAAAGACACTACAGACATCAATACATTAATTGCAAACACACATACATTAAAAGATTTAACTCACGCTTTACAACATATCATACCTCAATATAAAATTAAATCCTATCAAGATGGACTCAAAAAAGTTCCCAAATTATTCGAAAAATTTTTACATATAAACAATTTACCTCAAATATTTAATAACACACTAGAATTTATATCTTTAACTAACCACAATAATACTATACTTCATAATATACTATTTTATGAAACATGTATATCAGCACATCACAATTATATAGATAGAATACTTGATATACAAAATATAGATAAACAACACTTTGCAAAAACAGTATTTAACATCATAACTAAAAACAACGGCAAAAAAAATACATTAGTATTAGAAGGACCAACAAGTACCGGAAAAAATACTACCATAAGAACTCTTGCTCAACTTGCAGACGAACACGGTGAAATAGTTAATAATTCCAACTTTATGTTCCAAAATTTACTTTCAAAACAATTAGGGATATGGGAAGAACCCATAATCAGCACTGAAAATGCTGAAAAATGTAAATTGCTCTTCGAAGACAGCGAAACTGTAATTGATATAAAATTTAAACCTCCAATAAAATTACCAAAAATTCCTATTTTAATAACAACAAACCATGAAATATGGCATTGGGCACCTCAAGAACAATACCCAATGATTGAACGAATTGCTGTTTTTCCTTTCCAAAATCGAATAACTTTTTCCAATACAAATCAATGTCCTAAAGATCCCACAAACGTCATCTACACCGAACAAACTACAAACAAGCCAAGCACCTCTACTGCAACCCAATCCAACAACGAACGAACCGACACCACTATCAACAACAGAGGAAACAACAACCAAACAACCCCAACAAAAGAAAAACAACAAGGTAATTATAATAATTAATATGTAATTTATATTAATTCTTATAATTATAGACCCGACTGATACTTGGGCCCCAAAACGTCCCAAAAAATCAAACCAAGAAAATCACACATTTCAATTCAGGCTGTACACGGTTGACGGAGAATTCCCAATAGACTGGTACGACAGCATTCCTCACAAATGTGACTGGATAGAATTTTTCCGACATTAAATTCCCAAAAATGACATGGAAAACTTATACTACATCCAAAACTAACTACGTCTATATAAAAAACGACAATCAAGTTAAAAAAGACAGCGACAATAGAGATACAGGATGGCACCTCATACCAAATCAATTCATTCATCAAACAATGACACCAAAAAGTTGGGAAACAATAAACCAAAACTATTCGAGAATAAAACCTATCAAACAAATAGTCAAATTAGGACATGCTGTACCACTAGCAACAATACCTGCTCTTACAGCAAACCAAGGAGAAATTATTGCATTCAACAATACATTGCCAATATGGATCTACAAAGATCTATCATACTACACCCGTCATCAACTAAACAAAGATGAACTCAATGACCCAGAAGGAGAAAATTGGGATGGAACATCATTTAAATTTATGTATTTAGAGATAAAGTTTAATGACTCGTCTATTTTATATTTGTTAGATCCTTTTAATACGTAGGTAAAATGTAAAACATTTAATTTATCAAATATTTTTGCAGGGATATGGTCATGGTAGTACTTGTAAAATGCTGCTATGAAATATGATGTTTCGATCATTAATGTTGAGACGACTTTAACGTCATCAAATTATATATTTCTAAAAAGAAAAAGTTTTATAATGTAAGTATTTATAACATTATACAATAATAATAAAAGTAATAATAGTGACTTGTTATCGGAACTGAATTTTTCCAATTGCAATCAATTATAACCTTGGCTAAAAAGTTGAACATTGAATATCCCTTGTGTGTGAAAAAGATGTCGTTCTAAAAGTTATAGCATTTCGGTTCCCCTTATCTACGGGATAGAAATCGCCAGTTTTAAATGATAGAAACATTGAAAATTTAACATTTTTATCAATAGTTTCACATTTTTATCTAAAGTCATACTTTACCAGGCATAAAAAGGATATCATTCAAGTTTGACCTTCATAAAGGAGAAAAAAGAGTTTTAATAAGGCTAAGAACACATTATTTTTGGTAAACTTATTTTCTCTTTTCAATGTAGTCTCCCTCTAGCTCAAAACACTTCGCCCAGTGTTTCTCCAACTTTTTCAAGTCGTCCAAAAAATATGAATTTGGAAGGTTCTCAAAATAAGCATTTGTTTCGAAAATTACTTCTTCATTTGACGTGAATTTTTTTCCAGCTAACCATGTCTCCATATTTGGAAACAAGAAAAAGTCACAGAGGGCAAAATCTGGCGAATACAGCGGATGTGGCAAACTTCAAACTTTAATTTGTTAATTTTAGCCAGCGAAACTGCACAGGTGTGAGCCCGTGTTTTGTTTTGATGAAGGAGCACTTTTTTTCTAGCCATATGTGGACTTTTTTTTAAATTTCTTCTTTCAACTTTTACAATAACGACGCATAATACTCTCTATTTATTGTTCTTCCTTTTTCCAAATAGTCAATGTGGATGATTCCGCGTGCATCCCAAAACACCGTGGCCGTGTCCGTCATCTTTCCAGCAGATTATATCGTCTTTGCCTTCTTCGGAGCGGGTTCGCCTGCTGAAAGACACTGTTTTGACTGTTCCTTTGTCTCTGGAATGTAGTGGAGGATCCATGTTTCATCAACGGTTATGTATCGACGGAGAAACTCGTCAGGATTATGACGAAAAAGCTCCAATTCAGCTATTGAATCGACTACGCGGTTGCGTTTATTCTCCCTGAAAGCAAACGCGGCACCCATCTTGCCGATATTTTTTTCATCCCCAATTTTTCGTGCAAAATAGAAACCACTGAGTCATGTGATATACTTGTGGCCTCAACAAGTTTGCGCACTTTGACTCTTCGATCATTCAAGACCACATCATGAATTTTATTAATCATTTCTGGCGTCTGGACGTCCCGAACGATGTTCATCATTTGTGGATATGCGACACGTTTAAAGTCATTTATCCACTTGTAAACATTTTTAAACGATAGTGCAGATTCACCATGAACTTCATCCAACTCGGCTTTGATTTCTTTTGGTGTTTTGTTTTTCAAATAGAAATGCTTAATTATCGTATTTGGAGACTCTCATTATGAAACCCATCGACTTATTAGCAGCTTCGCTTAACTCGTTGACTTAACTTAACTGTTGAATGTTAATTCATGATTAATTACGCCTAAATCTTTGGCCAAAAGTTTCTTTCAGTAAATTGGCCGTCAATTAGGTAGTGAGAATCAATTGTTTTCTTGACACCAAAGTACGATAGATAAAAACAAACATTTATTAATATTAAGACGAAGATTTCTGTTAAATGTCCAGCGAAACAAAAGATCTAAATTGTTTTGCAGAAATTTAACATTGTCGGTAGAATTAATTTTAGAGTAAATTTTGACATCATCAGCGTGAGCAAGGTATTGACAATTAACAGCTGAAAATAGATCGTTGAGAAAGATATTAAATAATAAGAGACCAAGGTTTGATCTTTGCGGAACACCAGAAGTTGCAATTTTATTATAAAAAACATAATCAACTCTGTTAGATAGGTAAGAATGAAGATGGTTAATTAGAGTATCAGAATAACCAATAGTATCAAGTTTTAATAATAGGATTACATGACTACTTGAGTCAAAAACTCGGGAGAAGTCTGTATAAATAACGTCTACCTGACTCTTGTTATCTAATGTTATACTTAGTTCTTGGGCAATAACACAATTGACCTTTTAGTCATAAAGCCTTGCTGATGCTTTAAACGGTGTGGTAGATCATAAACATGTTTGATATTTTGGTCAGACATTATATTTTTATAAATATCCAGAAAATGTGTTATCGGTTTTGAAGCGGTAACTAGTGTGTTCACCGCATAAACATTTGTTTGTCATTTATCTTTTGATAATTATACGATAATTAAAATTGCTCCTTCATAATTTTTTACGTTTTCAATGTGAGCTACTAAGTTGTTCCTCTACGATAAGTGGAATTTAAAGGTTGCTTCCATTTTCCAGAAAAGTCCTGTTCATGAAGACCAAGACATCGTCTGCAATAACATTACTTTGGTAAACCTAATAATGTGGAAATCATGGAGATAGTATTAAGTAGTTAATACTACCTCCATGGTACAAATCCATTAAAGCTTTTGGTCCTTAAATTAACAATGATATGTTTTCTTCTTTCGCTTTCTCTTTACAAGCGTTCAGAGCCCAAGAGTTGTATACATTTCGGATATAAGTTGGCAAAATGAATTTAAGGAAAAAAACATTATTATTCATGAAAGTGTGTTTACAGTTTTTTGGGATTTTTTTGGTTGAAAAAAATCTTTGACTCGTAATTTTTTTTATGAGGATATTTCTGATAAACTTGTGCTTCATTTTGAGAGCAATGTCTTTCATTGGAATATCATCGATGTATAATAATAAATATAACACTTCTATAATACCACATCTTATCAAAGATCCAATAGGAAGTTGTTAATTTTGATATTTCAACATTTTGAAGCTTGTTTTAGCCCATACAATGAATTATTTACTATTAATACGTGATTCAACTTATAGTTTCCACAATATGACGGATGAATAAAAAAATTTTTTTTTGATGAGGTTTATACGATAAACCTTCTGCGAAACAAAACGCAAATAACCTTTAGAACAGTACAGTGTTTAAAGCTACCGTTCCATGCTAATGAAGTTATTTAAGAAAACTATTTTACAAATTTTGATCGGGGAAAGTTATTCGTAATCACTAAAATGGATCTACTAGAAGTCTTCTCTTATTATATAGCAGCTTAATGCAAATGGAGTGAATTTGCAGATTGTGTTCCTTTTTGAAGAATCGTTTCATAATCAAGGACGGTAGATGAGGTCAGTCTGCAAATCATCTAGCTAATATTCAATTTCATGTTTTTGGAATTAACGTTTTTCTATTGGAATTATCTTCCACTTTCATTTCATTGTCCGATTGTAGTATGTGATTCTTATGTTTAGAGTAAGATGACACATTGAAATTTCTCATTTATAAGGTACTTTTCGAAATGGTTAAAATATTTACACGTGTTCGTGGGACACTCTGTATAATTATTGTGTTATTAGCGGAGTGTGAAGAAAAAAAAATTATTAAAGAAAAAATCAATAATGTGTAACATCGCCACGAACTTATGCGCTCAGCAACTCTTCTAGGCATGCTCGAAATCGAATGTTTGATCTCCTCCTGTTTATTGGATGGGGTAAAAGTCTACGATGCATCATATCTCAGACATGTGCAATGTGGTTTAAATCTCGCGACCGTGATGACCAGGGCAAATAGTTAATATTATTCTCTTCCAGAAAGTTTTCAGTGACATGAGCAATATGATGCCACACATTGTTTTCTCGGAAAACAACTGCCGGCAGGTTTTAAAGAAATGGGATTAAAATAAGTTGCAAAAATGTGTCGATATAGCAACGCGCGTTTGAAATGTCTGGAATGAATTCCAAAGGCGACTTACCTCCATAGCATATTGCTTCCCATATCATGACACCGGGAATTAAACCTTGTTACACTTCTTCCGATAGACTCACATTGACGCCGGCGCCAGCACCCTTGTTGCGTTTCCTGAATGGCTCAGTGGAAATGACGCTTGTATAAACCGACCTTTTCTTGCAGTTTATTCAAAAATCTTGCCTTAATCAGATGTTCTAAAAATTTTCCAAAGACGTCTAAAAGACATATTAGTCTCATTTTCACTACTGTCCACCCCATCTTTTTATATCAACACGAACTCAGCTATCTTCCATCTGTCAGGAAAGTTTCCAGATGTAAGCGGTTCATTTATCACCGACACTACTAGTTTCGGGCACGACTCTACCTGTGTCCTTAACAACCTCTGACGGTATTCCATCAGGTCTTTTTCGAAGCATTGTGAAGCTCTTGCAACGTCAAAGAAGAGATTTTTCCACTCTCAGGAGTTGACCATAGCCGTACAGGCTTTTCAGGAAATAATTATTCAACCGTTTGTTTTTTGTTAGCTTCTGTTATGCAATGAATTTCTTGTTAGAGTAGAAAAAGTAGAAAAAGTTCAGCATCAAGTGACAACCTCGATAAAAAACTCAGGGTCACAAATCGGCCTGGTAACCCTGGAGAATCAGCTCCGAATACCAGTGCCGTGCGCTGTTGGTTTAACACCCCAGCAGTTGCTGCGCTTTGTTTGCAAAAAGGCCAAAATCCAGTTGACTAGGAATCACACTTCTCGAATTCAGCGTGTGATGGATTTTATGATTAAAGGCAGAGTGTTCACGCCCAAAATCAAGCGCATAGCCGCAAAAGTGCGCCGCCAAAAGAACACAAATCCAAAAATGTGAGCTAATACTGCCAATACATAATAGAAAGTATTGTAAGAATACTGAAATCGTGAAATTCGTGAAAGCTTGAATCAAATGGAATGGATTAATGTTTGAGCAAACGCTTGCACCGTGTAAGTTTCAGTTTAAAACGCCTTGCGCTATTTTTCATCAATCTAGCTCCTCCTACCTAATAGTTGGTTGTGAAGTTCAGTTCTCTGTACGCCGTACTCACAGATCATAGTTACATAAGAAATTTCTATCTTCACCGTATCTTTGGCTAGGTAAGTGAAATCGAAACGTATCCTCAACATTCTCATTCTCAACAAGGTTTGTGTGTAGAATGGAAGAACCGCTGACTAACGCAGAAGCTATTAGAAAAGATTTCAGTATGAGCACCTCCGATCAATGTATAACATAGAACCTAATCACATCCACCACCTGATGAGCAGACCTAATTTGGACCTGATGGATTATTTGAAGACTATAAATTTGTATCTGGTTGTAGGCGCTAATAACCGCAGCAGTTGATGCGCCTTTTATTTTAATAAAATTACATTATGTGTTAGCTTCCAAAAAATGGACACTGATGGAGCAGTACCTATAAGTGTTAGAAGCAGATGGTACGGTAACTAATGGAAGCTTCATTTCAGAGACAATATACTCATACTACTTCAAAAAACTCTGATAAATCTATTCCAACTACATCACGTAGTAGATTTGAATTTGTTTTATTTTTCAGAGAACTTTCTCTAATTTTGGGCACCACAACCTATCTAAACACTCAAGAAATGCTTACACATTCCAAAGGAGTTGCCGCCCATATCAACATTTGGATAAAATTACAGACAATGCATTTCATCTCCAATTTACGAAAAAGTATTTTCTTGAATTTAATAAAATCCAGCATGATAATTTTGGTAGTAAAACAGTTGGGCTGATGGTTTTAAGACAATCCAAACCAATTTCAACAACAAGCAATTACAAGGAATGTCAACCAAGAAAAAATTTAATTTAATAGGATGTTGATAAAATCGATTTAAGTAATTCGATTTTGGTGAAATATACAGAGAAAGTAAATGAGAGCATTGTTTGACAACAAGTTAGAGAACAAAAAGGTATTACGTAACCATTTTTGCAAATTTACGGTTATTGACAGAATTGGGAATTATTACTTTATGATTAATCCTCTCAGCACTCAAAAAATGCCTGAATAATAATGGATAATTAATTAATAAAATTGGATCAATTTACGAATGTGATTCTGAGCTAATGATCAAAAGGTTGTAGAATAAAGAGAAATGTACCTGCTTATAGCTAAAGGTTTATTAGAACTGGAAATAAATCTTGAAAGCCCGGCCATGAGCCTAACCTGCTCACCTTTGCCGTCAACATCGCCGACGCAGAAGCTTCTATCTCTTTTGCAAGCCACCCCTAAGGCAATCAGCGTCCGGAAATTGAAAGGAATATAGAACCAGCTAGCCTTAAGTAGTCTAAATTTCTGGTGTTCTCCTGCCATGAGCGAATATCCGAAATTGGCTGTCTTCATCGACTACCCGAAACCGGCCACTCCGGAAAGAAACCTCTCGCCGGAAATCAGGAAGAAATTTGAAAGACCATCTAAGAAACTACTGTCAACAGTACCAACAACGCCGGCACCAATTAACTTGCCATTTCCACTGTGGGAGCTACGACCAGCTTGCAACCCGGACAGGCGATTGAAGTTTCGACTCCCGGTGAAAATGGTTTGTTGAAAAACACTTATCCAAAGTAATATTTCCCGAAGCCACACAGCTACAAACACTTTCTTGGTTCTTAGTAGTCACTACTTCCACGGATTTTCTGTTATTACCTGCATCATTTTCTGGAAAAAAACACATCCTGACATCTTGATAGATATTTACTGAAATGTCAAATGATTTCTGAAGGAAATATCAAAACCGGATACGTCATGGATACAAGAGATAGAAAATATGGTCGAGTTATTGAATGCATTTAATCTTACAGTTTATTGATGATTAGCAGAAATCCATGGTATATGTAGACACTGAGGACACATTCGCGGACAAATTATTTGAAGGCAATTTAATACTTTTGATTAAGGTTTTCACTACGTGATAGAAAAAAACATTTTGTAGGACATAAATTAATTATTAATTTTGCAATTTTTGTTTGTAGAAAAATCAAGTTCGATTTTTTTTTTTGCAACGATCCAGTCCCAGAGATTGTTTTCAAGAAGTCGTAAAAACTGATAAATTTGAAATCAGATATATAATTAGTAAATAATAAGTCAGCAACTTTTATAAATTCAGAAACGATGGGAGTGAAGCTATCCTTCGCAGCCTTTCTTTTTCTTTTGGCCCCCAGAATCTGAAGATGATTGACTTTTTTACCTTCTTTTGAAACAAACGGGCCAAACCCTGACGATTAAGTGACTTCAACACAAAATCTTCAACTCCAAATCAAAGCAATGTTCAACCAATTACGTCCCCTTCAACCCCAACACCTTTTTTTTCGCCTGAAACTATTCGGCCTTTTCCAAAGGCTCCCCCAAGAAGTTTCAGAACCAAAAAATCGAGCATTTATACAGACACGCCTGAAGAAGAGGCAGTTCGCCAAAAATATAAAGAAAAAAAAAGGAAGGTTGAAGGCGAAAATATACAGGTTGTATCTTTTAGTTGGGACATTGAAAGTTTCTAAAGAATCAAAAAATATTGGCATCTTATTACTTCCCAACTTATATTTTAAAATTATATTGATCTGTTTTAATTATTGCCAATTCTTCACTTCCGGTTATACCGGAAGTCGCTACTAAGTTGTTGTTCACACGTTAACATTTAAAAAGAATTTGATATTTTTAATGAAGGAAACACTATTTATAATTTTATAATTATCACTTCCGGTTTCCGGTGATATGATAACGGTGTGTTATGTATAATAATCCCACTCTTACTCATATCAACCACTATTACTACTGCCTCCTCATACTCGTTACCCGCCTATATATGCTCTCTGCATTACGGCTTCGCCGTATAATAATACAAAATCTACCAACCAACGAAATAGGACCCGAAGAAATCCAAGCTATTATAAATGAAGAACCTATAGAAAATATCCACCAAATAAATGAAAATGAAGAACCAGACAGACATGCACAAGAAGAAATAGCACTTGTAGAAAACCATCCTTGGCTTGCTGAAGTTGACTGGGGTGAAAACACAAATCAAACAACCACAAACAAAAAAACCAAAAACTACAACAAAATCTTCTGTTTCAGAAACTGCGACTTCAAATAACAACATAAAAAACGTAAGTACTTTTCCCATTATGTCCAAAAATACCACTTTCTGTTTTAAATTCAAACCTGTCACACCAGAAAAAAAACAGCAATTGATTAATCAAATTGAAAACACTATTTACCGAACTATCCAACAAACCATTCATAAAGACTGGATTGTTTTTTTCCTTCCAAATTTTGCTAATATTGAAAGTACCATAAAAAGCGCTAACTTAAAACCATATTTAAAAGATTATCTTGTTTTTTACACAAAAGCTGCAAACATCGAAGACGCAATAAAAGAAATACCAGAATGAACCAACTAATTTATACAAACAAATGTTCACTATGCAAAAACACAATTAAAAAAAATCCTATTATTTGGCAAAAAACACAATCTAATACACTTAATAATATTACCAATACAGAAACATATAATTCTCCAGAAAAAAAACCATAAAAGAACAAAGCAGATTCAATTTCATAAGTGGAATAATATATCTCACAGACTTTCCTCAAATTGACAACATAGAAGCTTGGAAAACATATTTAACAAATACATTTGAACAAATTACTAGATCATTTTTATGCGTAGTAGAACAAGATATTTACAAAATAACACATCTACATTATTTAATTGACACCGATCAACGATCTGATAATAACAATAGATATATCAAAAATAATCTCAAAACACTATCAGACAAAATTAAAATAACTTCTCAAAAAGTTCGCAACTTAGAACAAATTTTAATCTATTTATGGAAAAATCCAATATATATATATGCTAATGATAACTTAATGCTAAAATTAATTTTAAGTAACATAAATAAAGACACTACAGACATCAATACATTAATTGCAAACACACATACATTAAAAGATTTAACTCACGCTTTACAACATATCATACCTCAATATAAAATTAAATCCTATCAAGATGGACTCAAAAAAGTTCCCAAATTATTCGAAAAATTTTTACATATAAACAATTTACCTCAAATATTTAATAACACACTAGAATTTATATCTTTAACTAACCACAATAATACTATACTTCATAATATACTATTTTATGAAACATGTATATCAGCACATCACAATTATATAGATAGAATACTTGATATACAAAATATAGATAAACAACACTTTGCAAAAACAGTATTTAACATCATAACTAAAAACAACGGCAAAAAAAATACATTAGTATTAGAAGGACCAACAAGTACCGGAAAAAATACTACCATAAGAACTCTTGCTCAACTTGCAGACGAACACGGTGAAATAGTTAATAATTCCAACTTTATGTTCCAAAATTTACTTTCAAAACAATTAGGGATATGGGAAGAACCCATAATCAGCACTGAAAATGCTGAAAAATGTAAATTGCTCTTCGAAGACAGCGAAACTGTAATTGATATAAAATTTAAACCTCCAATAAAATTACCAAAAATTCCTATTTTAATAACAACAAACCATGAAATATGGCATTGGGCACCTCAAGAACAATACCCAATGATTGAACGAATTGCTGTTTTTCCTTTCCAAAATCGAATAACTTTTTCCAATACAAATCAATGTCCTAAAGATCCCACAAACGTCATCTACACCGAACAAACTACAAACAAGCCAAGCACCTCTACTGCAACCCAATCCAACAACGAACGAACCGACACCACTATCAACAACAGAGGAAACAACAACCAAACAACCCCAACAAAAGAAAAACAACAAGGTAATTATAATAATTAATATGTAATTTATATTAATTCTTATAATTATAGACCCGACTGATACTTGGGCCCCAAAACGTCCCAAAAAATCAAACCAAGAAAATCACACATTTCAATTCAGGCTGTACACGGTTGACGGAGAATTCCCAATAGACTGGTACGACAGCATTCCTCACAAATGTGACTGGATAGAATTTTTCCGACATTAAATTCCCAAAAATGACATGGAAAACTTATACTACATCCAAAACTAACTACGTCTATATAAAAAACGACAATCAAGTTAAAAAAGACAGCGACAATAGAGATACAGGATGGCACCTCATACCAAATCAATTCATTCATCAAACAATGACACCAAAAAGTTGGGAAACAATAAACCAAAACTATTCGAGAATAAAACCTATCAAACAAATAGTCAAATTAGGACATGCTGTACCACTAGCAACAATACCTGCTCTTACAGCAAACCAAGGAGAAATTATTGCATTCAACAATACATTGCCAATATGGATCTACAAAGATCTATCATACTACACCCGTCATCAACTAAACAAAGATGAACTCAATGACCCAGAAGGAGAAAATTGGGATGGAACATCATTTAAACCACAAATGCTAAAAAAATTTACTGACATTAAAGGAAGTATGAGCGCAGGTCAATGGTTTGATCCACTAATCGATGAAGACAATGTTGAAATTCTATATCCAGGAAACAATGGATGTGAAATTGAATACAATATTGGTAAATGTGACAGCGAAAAATATTATTACATAGGTAATAATAGATACAACGCAATGAGAAAAGGTAAACATGGAGATTCCAACGACCAAACTATCAACTTTTTACCCTATAATCAACAAATTACACCTCCAATTGACTATAATGATAGCACAGTTTCAAAAATCAGATGGCATCGAGGCGCCATCAATAACAATGATCAAATTTGTTTCCAACAACCAATTCCCAATATCCTAATCAAATTAGAACCTATCATATCACAATCCACCCAAAAACAAATTGTCCACTATTGCAAAATCCTAATCCATGTCAAAACAATATGGCATGTACTTCCAGAAGAACACAACATACCAACACCATGTACAATAAAAATACCACATTCACTAGGAAATACATTCTTCTACAAAACAATGACAACTAAATTAAACGAAGAACCAACTTATGAACAAGTAGCCGAATGGAAAAAAGGAGATGGAATCACAAATCTAGGAGACTGCACACCTAACATGAACCCTATTGCTAAAAACACCTTCTATTACGAAGAAGAAAACGAATACAACATCAGAAAAAAGAAGAAAGAATTATTAACACCTATGGGCAAAGTACTAGTGCATAAAAAACAAAAAAAAAAACATAAAACTATTAAAAAACCAAAAAAAAAATAAAAGCTGTACATATGCTTATAATGTTGTTTTACTTCATAACCTTGACTCTCCATACACTTAATAATCCCACTCTTACTCAAAACACATAGTAACAGTCAAATTGTATTTTAAACGAGCGCCAAACAAAAAACAAAGAAACAAACATCAAAAGAACAAAAAACCAAAACGACAACAAAAACACTACAGCTGCAACACAAAATACACCAACAACAACCCCAAAAAAGCCAATTCGACCGGCAAGGATAGGTCACGTCGGCCCATAAAAATTTGCAGGAGTATGCTGAGTTGTATTTAAAAACAGATGTCTTACTTCTTGCAGATATATTTGAAAATTTTCGAAATACTTGTATCAAAACATATGGAGTAGATAGTTTGCATTACTATACTGCTCCTGGTCTTGCATTTGATAGTATGCTAAAAATAACAAAGGTAAAATTAGAGTTATTAACTGATGTAGATATGATAATGTTTATTGAAAAGGGTATTAGAGGAGGAATTTCACAATGTTGTAATCGGTATGGACAAGCTAATAATAAATACATGGGTCCAGACTACAATCCAAGTGAACCCACCTCATATTTAATGTATTTTGATATAAACAATCTTTATGGAACTGCGATGAGTTGTCATTTACCAACTGGTGGTTTTGAATGGATTGAAAGTCGTAATATTTATAATGAAAATATTATCAATCATCCTGATGATCACGAATACGGATACATTTTAGAAGTAGATCTTGAGTACCCTAAAGAACTTTTTTCTATACATAAAGACTTACCATTATGTCCTGAACATATGGTTCCACCAACTTCAGAAACTGATATTCCTAAATTATTAACAACATTGTATAAAAAAAATAAATACGTAATTCACTATAAGAATCTAAAACAGGTTCTACAGTTAGGTTTAAAACTAACAAAAATTCATCGTTGTTTAAAATTTCAACAAAATTGTTGGTTAAAAAAATATATTGATTTAAATACTGAATTACGTAAATGTAGTCGAAATGAATTTGAAAAAAACTTTTTTAAGCTAATGAATAAAGCTGTTTTTGGAAAGACAATAGAAAATGTTCGAAAACATAGAGATGTAAAGTTGGTTACTAAATGGTCAGGACGATACGGAGCAAGATACTATATTTCACAACCAAACTTTCACAGTTGTATGATATTATGTAAAGATACTATCATAATCGAAATGCAAAAACTCAAAGTGGAATTTAATAAACCTATTTTTGTTGGAATGACTGTATTAGATATATCTAAAACTTTTCTTTATGATTTTCATTATAATTATATTCAAAAAAAATTTGGTGAACATGCAAAATTGTTATATACTGATACAGATAGTCTAATTTATCAATTTTATGTAGATGATATATACAAACACATAAAAGACGATATTCATAAATTTGATACATCAGACTATCCACTAAATAACGTTTATAAAATTCCACAAAAAAATAAAAAGGTTTTAGGAGTTATGAAAGACGAAAACAATGGTAGAATAATGACTCACTTTATAGGTCTGCGCTCTAAAATGTACTGTATCAAGTTATTAAAAGATGATGAAGAAATTAATAAAAAAATTATTTCATTTCAAAAAGAGGGTATAAGTGTTCATGAAATTAACTATTTTATCTCTTCCGATCTGTCGTGATTCACTGACAGTCCTAAGGGCCATCTCTACCGACGACCCCACTCATTTTCCCACCTTCATCCCCACACTTGTCTCCAACCGCATCCCCACCCACTTAATAAATGACGCACCATTTTACATCAGTTAGTATGTGCAAGTGCAGCAAGCGAAACAGATACCTTCTGAATTATTAATTGCATGCTCCTTCTGTCAGACCTTCGTGTTCCGATAAGGAGTGTCCCGAACTTCCCGTTGTCCCCTTCTGTCCGACTTTCGAGTTCCGATACGGAGTGTTCCGCATCACCCCGCTAATTCTTCTGTCCCAGCTTCGGGTAAGAAGTTCCCCCTCCACTAATCCTCCCCGTCCGACCTTTGGGTTCCGGTAAGGAGTGTCTCGTTCCCAACCGCCACCCCACCTTCTATCTAGGCTTGTTCTACGGTCCCTTGAGGTCCCATAGCCGGACTTAGAAACTGTGATGCTATAATTTTCGTGAGCGTCTTAGTACCACGTTTGACTCACTTAACCGCGAAATGCCTTTAACTGAACTCAGGTCTAACTCAACAGCGTTTTTTGACAAAAAACAACTCAGAAGAAGTTACCCTGCATTCAGTATATGAAATGCATGTGTAGTGTATTTTACCTATATTGTGATTTCGTCAATGTAGTGCGCAAGCACAATAGCTCATGTGGTCTATGCTACGACCATGTACTCAATTACCCACGTGGACATGTTCGCTTCTTTTTGCTGCTAATAGCCTTATCAGAGAATTTATTCGAAACGTTAAATGGCACATTTCTGTAGGGACTTTGTAACAAAGCAGCGCATCGAGTTAACATTATTCTGCATTTGTGAACAACGACAGAGACAAATGCTGTATAGGAAAGCATTTTTATTTCCATTAAAATGGATGACGGTAGGATCGATTAACCCCAACAAGAGACCGATCTTGATGTTCCGAAAAAATCGAGGGTCATCCATATAGAATATGTCTATGTAGAAAGAACACTGGAAAGAAACCGATATATTTGGCTTCATATACTTTAAAATGAATTCAATCTTGTCAACATTGAATAAGTCATATGAATTTAAGGAGTTGAAAATTTCAAAGAGTGGTATAGATCTGAAAATATTACCACAAAGTTTTCAAACTGTAACAACTGAATTGGGAGTAAACTGTTCATTAACCAGAAAGCTGATATTTGAGTAATTTACTATTCGTAAATTGTGATGTATGAGTTTTTTTCATTGACAATTGTTTGTTTTGTCTGTGATTGTTGATATTCATTCTCCTGTTAAAGGAATATTAGTAATAGTAGTATTGAATATTATTAACATTACTATTATTGAATTTCAGTTTCTCACTAAACCTGTTAGTTCATATCCATAGACTAACATACATATCTAGCATATGACAAATTATTCTGTTCTTTTCTATGCTATCACACGTCAGACTATGCACCGTTGTACTATAATATTATAAAATGCAGAGCAAGGTCTTCTTGTCAGACTGTCTAAGCTGCGATGAATTATTGTAATATTATAAATCTAGAGATCTATCCTCTCTTTAAGGCCCAAACCATTGTCAGATTTTTGGGAAAAGTTTGGCAACAAATTTTAAGCCTGAAACCACCCCAAGTTTGTCGCGTTTGGATTGGCTCAATAAATGGTCCTTGTGGAAGAGAAAGATATAAAAATTCAAAATTCTCATTCAAAAGATAGTTTTTGTTTAGATTCGATGTTCCTCTTGACATCCGCTCTTCCTCTCGTTTATAATTGTAAATTATAAATTGAGTTCTCAATTTAATCAAATTCTATATTTCTTGAATCTGCTTTGGATTTAAAGTAATTTTCGTTCTTTCGTTCGATATATTTACATTTAGAATTATAGCGTGAATAAAGGCGGCAGGTTTCTCCTATCCTGGACTCACGCACCAAGATTAGACTGGTACACTGTTTATATTAGTGTGATTTCAGCTTCCGAGCAGAACGGCTGTAATTTTGTTTTATCCTCTCAAATACACCTTATTATTGATAAAGGTTCTAGTTATTTCCTATGTACATGTTTTGGTCTATGTACAATCCATTTTTTGGATTTTGGATCATATATTTAAGATAGAACAAAAATCTAGAAACGATATTCTTACGAATAAGCAATTTGCTTTATCAATCTTATTTTTTGCGAAACACTTTTTTTACCAACGACAATTAGAACATTGCAAAAATGACATAATAATATAGCTTAGAAAATAGTATGAATAAAATTGAAGCATCACTATAACACTGCTGAAAGAAAATTCACCTTTTTTTCTGCAATTTTCCGCTTGTTTTTCCATTATTTTTCTTTCTAATTAAAATTTAACAAAATAAAATGGCAAAGAAGTAACAAATAAAATTAAATCTCTTAATTTCAGGCAAATCACAAGTATACAAAGTCTTCAGAATGATTTACAAAAACCTTCGGCAACACGGCGATTTACTCAAGACTTTTTAAATTTTTTTTGCCGCAATCCGGCAGTTGTTTCAATCCTAAACCAGCACAATTCAAAAAAGCCTCACAAACATTACATTGTATGCGGTATTTTCTGCACAACACTTCAAGAAACTGGGCCACTGATTTAGTTGGGAGTTCTGAATAGTTCAGAATAATCAGAAAAAGATAGAGTTTAAAATTTACTGCGCCAACAATTGTAAAAAAATTAAAATCGAACCAAATTATGGAAATTCAGATCTTTCAGGAAAACATATATCCATATACTTATATATAAGTATGTAGTTACTTGATAAACAAATTTAACAATTAAAACCAAAAACCTTACCTTAGAATAAAAGAGAAGGAAAGAAATGTAGATATTTCACTCACAAGCGAACCAAATAAATCTATAGTTTATATAAGAGCCCAAAAAAAGAAGGAAGAAATAAAAATCTGCGAACATGAATTGCAGTTGAAAAAGAGCATCCTCTAGCATACCGTAATCCTCTCTAAGAGGACACGGGAGAACACGTTCCATGAGAAGTAGATCTCTTCAAATAGACCGTTATAGATTACCGGTTTAAACTGGTGGCAAGATAGTGGTGACCCTGGATGTAAATCCAGCTGGGGGTGACAAACGCCAGTCATCCCCTAATTACCATAACTTCGGAAGCCGATTCAACGACTCTGCACAGATGTGGTACGGGGAAAGTTTCGGTGTATATAAACAACAACACTGAGAAGGGAAATTTGCAGTCTTGGCACGCAGTAGGGTTCCGATTAAAAATGGACAAAGTGGGTCGCTAGCAGAGACGCTGTCGAAACCTTCACAACTGCAAAAGCTCTGATAAACCAGAGATAGCCAATAACAAGCTTCAAGGTCTTAATGGAGGGATATAATTCCTTGTCTGCTCCAAGAGGGAAGATCCCGTAGCAATGCTTAGACCGTAATTTGCGAGTGAGCAAGCGGCGCCTAACCTGCTAATTTGAACAAATCCGGAATAGCGTACTCTGAAATATCTAAGTGTGAAGTGCGCGGCAGAAGGAATTGGCGAGGAGGACTGTACTCAAAACGTGTTCCGGGTCAAAGCTAAGGAGAAGCTTGATGCTTAGGAAATGTGGCACGCTTTCCTGGAAAACTCAGACGCGTCAATTTTCATTGTCGACATTTACATGTCAACAATGAGTCGACAATGTCAACAATGTGTCAACACTGTCACGAATAACAACAATGTTGCCAATTGTTAACACTTCAAACAATTTTCATTATTGAAGTTCAATCTTTTAAAAATTGATAACAAACCAGCAGTAGAATGCCACGTTTATAGAAATTTATTGAAGAATAGGAGCACTCTGAGGTTGCAAAGTCATAAGTATGCAAGAGATGCTTTACAAATTATTAATTACAATTACAAATACATACAATGGATTCCAAAGTCTACCGTACCTTTAAGTGGAAGATTATCTCAATAGAAATGTAGTAATTTGAGAAAAAAACAACTTGGAAATTAACATCTAACGATTTGCAGACTGAATTCATTCACCGTTCTCAATTGTAAAACGTTCTCAGTTTGAGAAAAAACACAATCTGCAAATTCATCATATGTGCTTGAAGCTATTATTCGCTCTGATGCTTTGGAGTGCATCAAGGTTGATGAGAACAAACTATTTAACTCAGAAGCAACGGAACGAGAATAAATACAACAAACATCAACAAACAATCGAAAGTTATAAAGTGAGGCTATGTTCTTCCTCAAATTCGAAAATTTACGGGAATTTAATCTGAAGTTGTATGTATGTAATGAATTTCTAACAAACAGCTTTGAAAATAGATTTACTGGAATATTGAGCATCCAAATAATAAATGTTGGAATTGAATGATACAGTTTATCTTCGACCTACTCACTCAATATTGATAATAATGATTTTGTTCACAATTTTGATTAATATTGGGAGCAGAGTTACCAGAGATAAAAAAAAAATTCGAAGAAGAATTGCAGAAAATTAATCCCATCTTTTACAATAAAGATTTTAAGAAATAACTTCCAAATATTTTCAACATATTGGAATTGTTGATGTGTAGTTATATATAAAAAGGATGACGGGTATTTGGACACGACGTAAAGTAAAACTTCAAGTTAAATTTTTAAACCATATTTTTCTGTCCATTTTTTATTAGAATTGTTCTCTAGCTGTTAGTGCCAATATCTCTTATAAATCATTTTAATATGTAACCCTTTTTTGTCAACTTCATTATGATTATGTAACCGTTTGCTAATTCCATTATGTATAATTATATATTTCTAAAGTACAGTCATTCGGCTTTGTTCCAGCCTGATGATGCAATAATTATATTGCGAAACGTCGCTTAAAATTTTAATTTGAAGTTTTACTTCTAGTCTAGTCCAAATACCCCACATTCTTTTTATATATATAATATAGTAATTTTATATAAAATATTTGTTTTATTGAATAAACATTTTTCCAAATTCGCAAATTTTGTTTTAAGCAATCTCAAATGCGATCTAATATTGGAAAATCTATAGAATAATCTTGTAAATATAAGGCGTTATTTGTTCAAAACTCCCCGCCCAAGTAATCTCAAATACTGTAGCAAGATACCAAATACTCAGAAATATGTAAACGTTTACTGTTTAGAGCAAGACTTTTGACCTATAAATGAATGTTTTGCTAGTCACTATGCCGCCCCAATGTACCCAAAATTATAGCAATTAAATGGAAATTCCCTTTTTGTGACGCATCATTAGATATCTGGAATCCTCCTGAAAATAATTCATTGTATTACGTGGTCTAAAAATTCATCTAAAAAGTTATTTTTGCAAAATTTAGATTATTTTTACTCTTTTTTTGGAATTCTTCATTTAGTCATTTTTGACAAAATCTTAAAACGTAGATTGAATCCGCCAATGAACTGACAATTTGTTGTAAAACTTACTCAAAGTTTTGTATTGTACACATTAGGAGAAAATTAAAAAAATATATTAATTAGATTTTTATCATCAACTTTAGTGGGATTTTGGTTATAAAAATAGAAATGCATAAGTCTGGCACAACGACAACTTTAATCGACGCCATACGTTCTGCTCGCTGAGAAAAGTCAAGGCTAACTAGATAAAGAATTTAAAATTTCATCCGATATATCAAACTACCTTTGCTGAAAAAGCGGTTCAGTGCGGATGTGTTCCCTCTAGATCTCGTCCAATCACCTTAGCTCTGAACATCATCGATCATCACTATCATTCAATCTTTGTTGTTCTTACAACAACCTGGTTGTTTTTACAGCCAATATTTCAACAAATAAAATAAAAAAATTATCAAAACAAATGCAAAATAAAACCTTCTGTGTTCTTTCACTTTTTTATTATAATATATATTTTAGTTCAACAACAAAGCCGCCAGCTTAGTGAGTGGAAAAAAAAACAAGCAACCCACCTGAAAACGCCTGTCTCCAAAAAACGCCAAATCCATCCATTTTCTCGAAAATGATCGCTAAGATTGTGATAGTTTTTTTTCTACGGGTAGCAGAAACCTATATACAGTCGAAATAAGTGGAACATCATTGGATCACGCATTTCAGAAGTTAGATGATCTAGCTGATTGGCCAAAAGCTTTAAGCAACACTATTTTGATTAAAAAAAACCTAGCGCAAATGAGAGACATTATTTTTTTCATCCTTCAAAACGGGAAGAAATGGCGAAAAATTGCATCGGCGTCTTAGCTAATTTATTTTTCGGAGTTGAATGCAGTTTTTTGTTTTTACTGCAAGATTTTTCCTAAGAAAATTATGTAGCTAACAGCAGACTAGCACAAGACTTTAACTTTACACTTTAATAATAAGACTGATTAAAAATCGACTGATCATAGTGTAAACCATAAAAAAGGCTTGACTTAAAAAAGAGATAGAAGAATTGTACAAAAACTGAACATAAAGGGCAGCGTATTTACCAAATTGAAAAATAATCAGATTTCTAGAAATAATAGTTTCTGTAATCTTTTACATGGAGGGTCAATGTTTTCTGAAAGCTGCTTCAAGGATTTCAATGCGGTCAATCTGATTTTCTATGTATAGAATTAAGTGTTTTTGATAGTAAAACTGGTTGTTCCGCTCATACTTTCATAAAAATACCTTTTTCATTGAACACTTTGGATGAACTAATTCAAAAGCACATGAATGAGCTAACTAGGAATTTACATGGACTATCATAGGTATATAATTGGTATGTCAATGTAGAAATATAGAAATTTATGAATTTTTTCGAAACTATTGAACTATGAAGCTCAAACTTGGTTGACTCTGCAATAAGTTTTATCAAATTACTAAGCAAATATCAACCAATTTGTAATTGTTTGGATTTAGAAAATGTTGCCTGAAAACTTGCAAGAATATATTGCTGGCAAACTTAAAAATAGGAGACGTTATTCCCCTAACGCTTCATTTTTATTCACCAAAAGCTTATAACTATGTTAGAAAATGCTGGGACAAATTATTATCTCGTCCATCAATTATGAGGCAGTTATATCAAGCGGCGGGTGGAGCACCAAAGTTTACATCAGGGGTTCTGCATGCAATTTCACTACGGTCTGTAGGATCCAAGCCCGTTATTTAGAATCTAGATTTGGATGAGGTTAATAACCGAGAGCAAATTATTTATAGGAAAGCAAGTTTCATGAAAGTATTAGAGATGGGTACAACCTTTGATGTTGTTAATGATAATGACAATATTACGCTTGCGAAAAACGCTATGGCAGTGAATTTGAATAGCCATTGGAAGATACCAATTGGTTACTTTTTGATGAATAGCCTGAATGGGACAGAAAAGACAAATTTATTAAAAAAAGCATTGGAATTATTGTCGGTGCCTCCTCAAATTTAAGTATGTATACCATGTGTACCAAAATTAATACTGACTATAGTGAGGAATTATTACAGTTTATAAAAATGATCCTAATTGCTGGCCTAAAAATGTTATTGTGAAACAATAATTTATTTCATAGTCTCATGCCTAAGCAAAAATTTTATTAATCATAAAATATAACAAAATTACAATACAAATTTATGATCATTACAGATTTTATTACCCAATTACCAAACTGTAATTTATATTGAATGGAAAATATGATTTATATGTTTGATAAATCTCAAACAAAAGAACTATAATAATGGATATTTATTGAAAAAAAAAAGTCTGGCAAGAGTTGGAATTGGAAAACATCATCTCTGCATTTCATTCATAATTTTATTTGTCAAGTTGACAAATCTTATACGTCATAACATCACTTTTGAGACATTGTAAAGCATTTTCATAGCAAATCTATTTTGATAAAAACTGCTGGAAGTGTTTTTCTTCCTGCTCAGTACATTTAACTACTAGTCCTTGATCATTTCTGATAACATTATTCAACACTACTGGATATGCACTAAATTAGTTAGATAACCCAAAAGACAGATAATGTAAAGCGAACAAAAATGCATAAAGTATTTTGCAATTGAATGCAAAAGAGGAACCTTTCAAAGCCTACTGCGAGGTCTATTTTAAATAAACACCTGTTAGTTTAATGATTCGGCCAAGTAAATAAAATTTTAAGGCAAACTTTTTCTCAGTATATTGACCGATTAATAAAACCAGAATTTACAAATTCATCTTGGAGCACTAAATTTCATACCAGCTTTAGAATTAACATCCATTATCATTTGTATTCTCACTGAATAATCATTTTCTTTACAAGGAAGTAAGTACGATTTTTTATAGACATTCTACATGAAGTTTGGAACAAGACATATCCTGTTAAACTGGAAATGCAGTCATTGCAAATTTGTTGCAAGTTGCAGTGAATAAGCAATTGAATGTGTTATGTGAAGAATAGGACTTTCAACTTTAATAAAAATGATCTGAAAAAATTCACGTTATGGCATTTCCGAAGAAACCGTTACTGATACCAAATTTTTGGCTTTTGTACTGATTGAAACTTGAAAATTATTAGGCATAAACTGTTCACACAGAGATAAAGTATACTCCTTCGGAATTGATTTTTAGAAAAACTATCAATTTAACTTATAATATTATCAACTCAAAAGATCTTTCATACAATTTTGATGTTTATCCTCTTGAATTGAAATATCGATAGCAACAAGCTAACAACGATGTTCAGTCGCTAGTAGAAGCGGATGAATACAGGATTTAGTAAAAATCGGTAAGAAATGGAGCATTTGAGAAAGACACGTGGCATCCACCATTTTGTGATTTGGAAAGCTAAGTTTTTTCTCCTAGCCAATTTCAAAATTACTGGGGCATCCAATAAAGGAGCCCCCACACAAGAAATCGGATTATACACGGAGAATATAGTCCTCTTACATATATTTTACGTGTACAAAGCTGTGCGGATCCCCAATTTAACTAGATCCTGGTTTGTAACATTACCTATGAGAAAAACGTAAAAAAAAATTTGGTATATTTCGTTAAAAAATATAATTTAAAAAGCTGTTGGACCGATAACAGGACAAAGATGAAGAGATACGTGCCGAAATGTTTTTAAACAACTGGATATTCTCACATTACTAGGTCTGTACATACAGTGTCCCACGAACAAATGCAAATATTTCAGCCATAGATTAAGAACTAAAAATAAATCGACACATTTTTTTCATTTTCTCAAAAAAACTTTCCAGATTTGAGTATTGGCTCTTGAAGATGACCCTTAAAACAGACATTTGTTTTTTTATCTGCAAAGATACTCAACTAATTTTTATGAAATTTGGCATGATTTCCAATCATCATTCAGTGGAGTACTTTGTATTAATATGGAGTGTCTTCAAAGGGAATTTTGAAAGCTCCCTTAGAATTAAAAGTTTCTATCAGGTTTTCAAATTATTATAATGGTAAACTAATTTGTACTGAAAATTTATCAAGAAATTAATGTCAAGGGAGCCCGATATCTCTCTTTTGGGACAATCTACAGTATTACAAATTATATTGCTTAGTGATAGACTAAAATAACGTCAGTATGCCAAGTTTCATAGAAATTGGTCAAGTGTTTTCGGAGAAAATGAATGTCTATTTTCGGGGCTACCTTTAATGACGTAGCTGAAATGTTTTTTTGTAAAAATAACAATACGGGTCGATTAATTTCTAAATCTTAATCTGTGGTTTTTTAACCACAGATTAAGAATATATATTTTAAGAAGATTAAGAATATAAATATTTTTATTTGCACTTGTTCGTGGGACACTTGTATGAATGTCTTTGTTTTATCCATAAATACACGTCATACTTTAATACTCATTAAAGTTTTGGAGCGAAGCTGTACTTATCAGTGTTTGAAATTTTATACTAGTATTTCCAGTTATATTAAACAACTAAATTTGCACTGTTTCAAAAAATAATTAAACAAAAATTAGTCAATGCGGAACTAAATTGCTTAAAGGACTTTGATATCAATATATTTTTGTACTCTTTCTTTCTTTGACTTGTATCAAACATTAATGTACATATCTCACTAATATAAATAAATCTTATTATTATTGGTATTATTGTTAATACATACCTTTAAGCTAAAACTGGAATTATGACCTTGGACATGAGTATATAGGTATAACCACAGCCAAATTTCATTTACAGTTGACGTAAAATGATAAAATCAACGCTCCGATAGCTGAATTTTTTTGCCGTTCTTAAAAACAGTCTCATTTCTAGAAAAAAACACAATCTACAAATTCGTCATAGCTTATTCAAGCTGATATTCACTGTGATAGTTTGGAGTACACCCAGGACTATTTTCAACAGAAGCGAAAATGGTGTAGTAATTTACTTGAATAACTTTAATAGATATTATGGCCCAGCATTTTTGAGTATAGATCATCTGTGTGTTTGTAACGAATGTCTGTAGTATAACATGCAAAACCAGTTCAGCATCTAAGAATTAGCCAAATCGCTGTAGACGAAAATTCAGAATAACCCAATAAAACTTGGTACTAGAAGGGGTAAAAGAAATTTTGATAAAACAAAAACGCTCGAGACTAAAAATTGAACCACCACATAATGCTTTGATATAACGACTTCACCAGCATGTTAATTTAACTTATCAGTTTTCAATGTAAAATTTATATCCAAACTTCATTTTACCACCAACTCTGCGAATAATGTAACATACTATTTTCAGAATTTTATAAAATTGTACAGTTATAATTGACTGATGATGAGGATTGTGTATCATCGAAACATGTTTCATGAATTTCAATAAGCGATTTGGATGTGCAAGTAGACATTTTCTTTATCCCATTCAAATTATATTTTGCAGATTGTTGATGGATCTTCAATTCACTTTACATCAAAATCTTTGTTTAAAAACACCTGAAGCTGCATCGACTAGATGCGCTATAAGGTTTAACCGGCCAGCAGTGAACAATTATTCTAGAATGTCAACGGAAATTTGTAATTAGTCTATAATACCCCCTAAATGCATTGTTTCTGTTGATTATACAAGAAACAATTTAGTGAGGTTATGTCCAATACATTTTCATAAATTCGAAATTTTACGGGAATTCAATCCAAAGTTATTTCTGAGGAGAAAGAGATAAGAAGACACTCTTGTTTCACCCAAGAGATTAACGTTGGTGACAGCAGAATTTTACAGGAGTGCACGAGATCACCAATAATAAAGTAACGAAACTGTCGACAACAAATTAATTTTCTTGGTGTCCAATTTACCTAATAATCATCATCAAAAATAGTTAAGTGGGACGATTAATAATTTATTCAATAAGGCCAAAATTATGTTGCTCCAATTCCAATTAATGAAATGCTCATTTTATCTATCGAATGATAATAGCAACATTTTATTCACACTGTTATTGATGACGCAAATAAAAAAAAAAAGAATCTGCACTACGGTTCAAAAATTTCGTTACTATGGTTGATGATCATACTAATAGTACATTAACATTTCGTGAATAAATTAAAAAGAAGTCGTTTTTTTATGAAATTGGAAAAAATATTGTGTTACACGTGAATAAAGACATTTATTCACTAATACCATAAATTGCTATTATTTATTTATTTCTGCTGTTTTTTAGATTTAATTTGTTACATTTATGTTTTTTTTCTTTTTCTAAAGTTCTTATTATTATGAAAAAGTCACAACCGCCCTCGGACAAGATGCTGACCACTAAGCATAGATTTACATAAAAATTCGCAAATTTGAAAATTAAGTAGAATGTCACTAGAAATGTGAATAATGTAGAAAATATACCTCAGCTTTTGGTAGTTATCGACAGTTTAAGAAGCAGCTTTCCTGTTATCTCTTACTCTGTGTTAACTGAAATTTACTGGAGAGCCCACTCAGTACCGGTGTCCGTATTGTGTGAGGTCGTTTAGTACCGCCAACGGGCGAGGGCTGCATATACGGTGGGGTCATCAGGACGAGGCTAATGAAGCTATTGTGCTCGATCGGCTTCATGCCCGCTGGTCAGATAAGAAAACAGCTATGATGGCAAGGCTTGAAGCCGAGGCAATACGAAAGGTAAGAGGCGAATGCTTGCTTAAAAAACACTGGTACAGGGGTTCCTGCGGGAGCGTAACGAACCGCCCCCTGAGTTCCGTGGTGGCTATGCGCCTCATCAGCAGGCTGGTGTGCGGGAAGACACACCCCCGACCCCTGAAGAGGTCAACTAAGAACATCTCGGATATAGGGGAGCTGATCTGCTCAACATCGTAAGATTGACATTTGAAGGGGAAGACGTTTTGGACCGGGTGCTGGCCTGGATTCGGGCTGTCGTACCTAGCGACCTAGATCACAATGGCGCATCGACGGATCGACGGAAGGAGAGAAGGAGACAATACGCCCAGACTCAAGAACTGTATTCGCCCTGTCTTGCTCAAATACTCGGTGGTCAGGATGAGGACGCGTGGCGTGGCGTGGCGTCTTTTCGAAGACGTCCGTCGGAGTTGACGATCCAGTGGCGGAGGTCGCCGCACGAGTGGAGCCGGTCGGTCGATTATGAGAGCCCATCTCAGTTGATGAGGTTGCAAGATCTCGGATTCGAGAGTTCCTTCTGAGGCCGTCGCTCTTCTTTTTAATATCCTGCTGCTGCTTGAGCGCCTCCCTGCAGAGCTCTCGAAAAAACACACTACACCTGCGGATTACCGTCCGATCTCGATCGCGTCGGTAATAACAAGGCACTTTTACCGCATCCTGTCTTCGAAATTACAACGGATTCCCGAGCTTTTCACCACGTACTGAAGAGGCTTTCTGAATGGGGTGGACGGAATTGCTGACAATTTGTCCGTTCTCGATACCCTATGTCTCGGATTTCGTGTAAAACCCTGCACTTGGCTACGCTTAACGTGTCAAAGGCATTCGATACTGTTTCGCACATCGCTATTGTCCAGGCGACGGTTTCCCACGGCCTTCCGTGGAATACATTCGATCGCTCTATAGGAATGCAGTAACCCAACTCGAGGTTTGTGCGGCTGAGCTCGAGGTGTCCTTGATCAGGCTCTGAGGAGACTTTCTGACGATGTTTCGTCTTAACGGAGACTCTAAAGTTACTGCTCTCACGTTCGCGGATGACGTGGTTCTTTGTGCTACCACCGTCAATGGGCAATCTGTGTGTTCTTGACGAGAGACTTCGCCTAGCTGGTCTCTTGCTTAATCCTAGCAAGTGTAAGGCCGTCTCCTTGGCAGTTTCTGGACGGGATCACAAGTTCAAACTTGTGACTGAACCCCAGTTTAGACTAGGAGCTGAGTATATCCAACAAGTGAATGCGTCCGAGCTTTAGTTTAGGGGTAGTGTGATGAGCGGTTGCAGTCTAGACGGCGTAGTCGGAGGGTTGAGGTGGATCACTCGTGATTCGTTGAAGCCCCAAAAGCGTGTGCACCTGCTGCGGGTCTTCTTTTTGCCCAAGTTTTACCACGCTTAGACATCTGAGGGGCTCAATGTAGGGGCATTGCGTCCTCTAGACCGAAGTCCGAACATGACTGCGCTTTCCTTACGATATCCCGGTAGGTAGGTAGATAGGGGATGTCCCACAGTTGTCACGTTTCATTCCGCTCATTCGACTTAAAGGATTTGACCGCTGAGTCTTTGCGTCAGCTTGGTCTCACGGATAGGCACCTCGGACAGTATACGACCATGGCACTCAACGGCTCTTGGTTGAAATGGTTGCGGTTCGGAGCATCGACGTCCTCTCGGATGGGATGGAGGCGCGACATCGCGAGTCACGCGGCAATATCAGGAGTAATTGGTTTTCACATCTGCGATCGATTTGTTTTCAGAAAAAAATAATAAAGAGAGAGAAAGTTTCTAAATTGAATAAGCTTTCAAGTTATCATAATAGCATGATTAACTTGAAATGTGCTGAAAAGTTATGAGACAATTAATTTTGTCAGAGCTCCTAAAATTCACTTTAAAGACACTCCACATTAATACAAATTAAACCACTGACTGATGATTGGAAAAATAGCCCCCATGCCAAATTTCACAAAAATTGGTTGAGTACTTTTGCAAATAAAAAAATTAAAGTCTGTTTTAAGGGTCATCTACAAGAGCCGAAAACCCGAATCTGGAAAGTTTTTGGAAAAAATAAAAAATGTGTCGATTTATTTTTAGTTCTTAAATTATGGATAAAATGTTTGCACTTGTTCGTGGAACATCCTTTATAAGAAAAACTCTGTTAGATATAACTGATTTTTCCGTATTTTAAAATTGTTGCATCTCGTGGCTCCATTCATAATCAACAATTATTGTATCTTTAATGAATTTTTTTTAATATTCTTGTATATACACATTTGTTTATGTAGTTATATACAAACTGTCTCACCACAGTGTAATTCTTTCATTGCGTAATAACCGTTAGGAATGTGAAAACTTTTTCTGAACAAAAGTTTGAATCTTGCTTGGTTTTGCTTCAAAAATACTTTTAAAGATTACGCAAATCCGGTTATACCGAGAATGAACACTAACTATTTTTTTAATTGGAACAGCCTATATGTTTTTACATTTTTTGATTTCTGTTCACTTTAAGCATCACCTAATGTACCATATGTAACACTTTGAGTAAACCATTATCTTATCAAATTTGAAAAACTCTTTTCTGGTGGGAGATTTAATTTAAATTTACTTAGAAATGGTTCACTTAGAGTCTCACATATGGTACATGGAGTGATGCTTGAAAATTGAACAAGAAATCCAAAACTGTAAAAACATATAGGGTGTCCCATTTAAAAGTTAGTGTCCGTTTCTGATATAACCACAAGTGTGCCATCTTTGAAAACATTTTCAAAATAAAACAAAGAAAGAATTAAACCAATTTTTTTGATTTTTTTTTAATCCTAACGGTTATTACGCTGTGATGAGACACCTGTATGCGCATGAGTACAATTGTATTCTAACATATTCAAATCAAAAAAAGGAATAAAAAAAAGAGTTTGAAGAAAAATGTAATTCCGTCTCAGAATAAACCAGTGTCTTCTATTGGCTTGAAAAAAATAATTGAAACAAGACGTGCAATAATTCGACAAGATAATTCTGGGGCTGATAAATTACTGCAAACACCTATAGATATTGAATCCATAGTTTCAAACCAGAAACGTTAAGATAGTTCTTCAAAGTAGGCAGCGTTGATCACGCCTTGACAATCCGGCTTCGTTAATTTCAATATCAAATTTTCAATATATAATTTTTTATTTTGTCTGACTGATGATGCAGACTGTGTTCACGAAACATGTCTCAATATTATTTTAATATTTTCAATATACTATAAGTGCAAGTAGACATTCTCTTTATACCCTTCAGATTATATCTTGCACATAAAGCTTGTCACATTGTTATAATTACTCTTTTTCTAGTAAACGAAAAAACCTTGTATGTGAGTAATTTTTGTTAGTTGGCTGTGCATGAAATAAAAACGACTAGTTGACAGCCATCAATATTCATGCAATAAAAATGCCGTCAAAACAAGAAACGTTGCATGAAAATTTTTTGTACAAATATGTCAAAAATCGAGATATGTCATTTACAAAAGTCGCTCACGAGTTAAAAGTGTCCACAAGAACTGTGCAAAGAGTGATAAAAAGATATGGAGAAACCGGTAGTGTACGAAAAAATTCTGGAAGTGGCGGAAAATTGGGATTCGTCAATAAAAATATTGAGAAGAATATGTTAAAAGCATTAAATAAAAATCCATGCTTATCACTAAGAGCAAGAAAACTTTACGTCTAAAAATTATTGTTTTGTTTTGGATGATGAAACATACTTCAAGCTTGATTTCCAACAATTACCGGGTCACCATTATTATTCCGGGAAGGATAGAAAATCTGTTGATGACCAGTTTAAAACCATCAAAACTGAAAAATTTGCCAAGAAAGTCCTAGTTTGGCAGGCAATTTGTTCGTGCGGCAAACGGAGTAAATCATTCATTTCAACATCTTCAATGAACGGGCGAATTTATTTTCAAGAATGTTTGAAAAAGCCTTTGTTACCTCTAATAAAGGCTCACAATGTGCCATTACTCTCTTGGTCAGATTTGGCAACGTGCCATTATACTAAAAGTGCTATTGACTGGTACCGAGGAAACTATAAATTTTGTGGAAAACTCGGTTTAAGTTTGTTGGATTAAGCAGTTTCAGTTTTACTAAAGAAGCGACAATTTTTTCTGGGACAAGCTTTAGACGATGGATCTTCAATTCAATTTAAATTTATTTTCAATTTCACACAATTGGACTGGATACTTTCATTCTTTCTTTCATTATTCTCGACACCTCAAAACAGTTTATTTATTGGCCAAGTAAAGATGAATTTTTATCCAATACGCTTCAGTAAAATTTATGATAGGTATTGCTCCATCAAAGCCAATTACATACTGTAGTAAAGTTCAGGGAGGTAGAGCAACAGATAAACACATTTATAATTCAAAAAATTTAATCGCAAAACTGAACCCTGTTGATAGTACGATCGTATAATGGTAGACAAAAAAAATAAAGAAAACATTTCAACTCTAATTCGACCTCCATTTCTACGACAAGCATCACAATTTTCAAGAACTGAAAAAACAGCTAATATTGCTAGAGTCAGAATTCATGTGGAACGAGCCATATGAGAATAAAGGTTTTCAAAATTGTTAAACGGCAAATTCACATTGTGAACAATTTGAACTGTTTTACTATAAGTGAAGATCTATAGAAATTGCTAAAAATTGCTGCTGCAAAAGCTGAGAATCAATAAAAGCAACAAAACAAAAAATAATTGATGTGACCTGAATCCTAGGTGTCCGTGGTCACTTGTAGAACGTCCTGTATCCAAACAAAATTCCATGTAACTTACTGTCCGTTTCTGAAACTTCAACAGAACGGGTTGTCGGTTATTTTCAATCCGATAGAGTATATTGATACAGTATGAAAAAACGGTAATCTTATCAGGTCAGGTCAGGTCCATCAGTAATGCCTAACATTGGAGGTCCGTCAACGATGAAAAGAAAGATATTGAGCACAGTGGGACACTCTGTAATTTTATACGGAGCACCAATATGTGCAAAGGCAATGGACACAATATCACTTCGGAAGAAACTTTTATCGCTGCAACGTAGAATGGCCATTAGGGTGGCATGTGCCTATCGCACTGTTGGTACAGATTCGATTTTAGCCATAAGCGGCTTACCTCCTATTCACCTACTAACACAGGAAAGACGACAAATTTTCAACGGCAAAACAAAAGAAGAAAGTAGAAACCTCATGCTAGAAAAATGGCAGAGCGAATGGATTGTATCTAAAAGCTGGTCAACATATCTAATAAAAGATATAAGGAAATGGTTTCTAAGAAAACATGGTGCCTTGAATTACTATTTAACTCAATTTCTGACGGGACATGGCAGTTTTAGAAAATACCTCTACGAAAGAAAGCGAAGCAGAGATGTATGCCTTAATTGCGGCGAAAAAGATGACGCTGAACACACTATTATATACTGCCCTAGATGGAACATAGAACGTCAAACCGTAGAGGAAAAGCTTTATATAAAATTATCCACCAAAAACATAGTAGACACAATGTTGGAAGACGAAGAAAAATGGCTACAAATCAACGCCTTTGTATCTGCCGTTCTAAAAGCAAAAAGCGAAGAAGAGGAAAACTGAAAGTAAATTAACAAGAGCTAATGGCCTACCCACCATGAAGTAATGCTAACCAAGTTCCGTGGTAGTGTTGGAAGAGCGGTAGGTGGTTTTTTAGTGGGTCGGGATGCATCGCATGACCCAACCCCACACTCCCCGGCTCACAACATCCAAGCCGGGAGCTCCTGTAGGAGTTTTTTCCCCACCGCTATAAAAAAAAAGTCAGGTCAGGTCAGGTCAGGTCAGGTCAGGTCAGGTTAGGTCCCCTCCCAAGGAGCCGTGAGACCTTGTCGTTGGTGGGAGGGCTTAAGTACTTGCAATGAATCTGCGGGCAATGCTGGCGGGAGTCACGGAAGAGACTCCTGGCAGGGACACCCATGCCAGTAAGGCCAAAGAGGAGCAAGGAAAAACAAAGGACGGCTCAAACCTCAGGACCCACCTAAGAGATTAGGTGGTACGGGAACTGGCAAACCCGGGGTAGATCCGAGCTACAGGAGGTGGAGCGTAGCCTGCCTGCTTAAAACCGTAATTGCGGCCCGAATTCAACAACCTTTGCTGAGCGCGGCAGGGGTACGTTTTCGGGGACCCGCAACCGGGAGGCTTGCCTTAAACGGCCGGCTTGCGAGGAGAAAAACCTCTATAATAAACCGAGAGATGCTCGTAAAAACCTGTGGGGCACCAGGCGCACCCCACAGTAGGAAGCCCTTCTCTCGGTATAGGCCCACTGCTGGGAGACGACGAATACTTGGTCCTAATTCGTGGGATATTAGATGAATATCAACTCCAACCCTAAAGAAGGTGAGCCTACAACCATAACTGAAGGTCGCGAAAGTAGAGCGCGTAACATTTCTACAACGACGACGGAGGAAGTTAGCGGTCGCAGAGCCAGCACTGGACGAGAAGCATATATGGGTATTGGGAATAGCTCACAAAGCTTTGACGCTGGAGACAGGTTTCTACTGCTGGATGTTTCTGGATCTTGGAGCAGCCCGAAATCTACACTGGGGGAACTACCGAAAACTCCAAAAAGATCATTGAAGACAGAGAGCCCGAAGAAAGAAGAAGGAAGAAACTTGGGATACGACACCGTAAGTGTATTTAGCTCTCCAGAAGAGATTACAGATGAAAGGCAACCCAAGAGAAAACGCGAGGACACGCCTAAAAGCACCGCTCAGCAAGCGGGAACAAACGACGAATGGAAGAAATTATGCAAAGCTGTCGAGGCAACGCACCGAGAAATGGAGAGGCTTACAAGTGAAGTCTCAAAGAACCCAAACACCAAGAGAGAAATAAAGAAGTCCATAACAGTATTAAAAGGACTCCTTCACCGGGTAACTGTTGATAACCTTGGTAAGCTGCTGAAAGATAACCAAACGGACACCTATGTGGGGGACGATATAAAATCTGAAAAGTCACTCCAAAGCAATGAAACAGGAACCCAGACTGAACCATCTATGGTTACCATCGGCACTCAAACGGAAGACGAACCATCTTGTGCATGTCAACGAGATATTGCCCTAATCAGAAAATGGGAAGACCAAAACACGGAAGAAATCAGACAAGCTATCGACCAACAAGTTACTGGGCCTGAACTAGAGAACTTATTCTCTCGTTCCTGGCCAGAAAAAGCATACACGACCACTAGTACAAAGAGTGGAAGCTTATTCTCTTCGAGTACCGACTCAGACTTGGTAATAATAGGGGATACAAAAGACCTGACAAACAAAAGCGTTTTCCGGAAAGTTGCAAGCAGGGTCCCACACCTCTTAGCCCTCGCTAAAGAGAACAAAATTAAGCCAGGGAAAGTCGTACATATCTCGTGCCAAAGTGAAATCCAGGTAGAGGGAGACGACTTAGAAAAGGAACATCTCGGGCAGAACAAGCGGTCCACATTTTTGGCAACTGTAGAAGAGTCAACTCCTAGCTATCTTGAAGCAGCGACTAATCTAAACAAAGCTTCCATGAAGGCCTCCTCCAAACTACTGGCTGTGGCGATCCTAGTGGACGACCCTAAATCAAGAGAAAACATCAGAAAGGCTTTAGAGTACTCTCTTAAAGACTTGAAGGCCACAATATACATTCCTGAAGACCCAACCAAGAATAGATCCTCCAGAAGAACCGCCAACCATGAACGAGTGGCTCAAGAAGGTATAATTCTCACAGCTAATGAGGGAAAAACCTACGCCGACCTTTTAAAAGAAGTTAAATCTGGGCTTTCCAAGTCTCAACAGGAAGACAGTGTAATAGGGTGTCGTCAAACTAGGGAAGGGAATCTACTCCTCAGAATAAGACCAAACTCCAAGGCAGCCACCAAAATTAAGGAAGATCTAGCCAACATCCAATCAGCCCAGAGAATTAGAGTAGTTGGACAACCAACCCAGAATACGCTGCTAATAAGGGGCTTAGATGCTTTAGCCACAAACGACGACGTGGAAAAAGCCATCGAGAGAAGCGGTATCTCGCTAGAAGATACACACATCCAATTAAGGCCGGCATGGGGAAACACTAAGACAGCAATTATCCAGTCTACAAAAGTAACGGCTGACGCACTGGTTCAAAGCAAGGAACTCCGAATCGGATTAACCCTCTGTCAAATCCGACCCAGGCAACCAGAAAACAAGTGTTTTAGATGCTGGGAGACAGGACATAGGGCGGACACCTGTAAAGGCCCTGACCGCTCAAAACTGTGTCTAAAGTGCGGCAAAAATGATCACAAAGCTGCCGAATGCAAAAATGAAATGTTCTGTCCAATTTGCAATGTTGCTGGACATCGTGCAAACGCAGGAAACTGCCCCCTTAGGAAAAAATCTAGCGGGCAGACTACTACTAATACAAAATGATCAGTTTTCTTCAGTTAAATGCGAACCGGAGCAGAAGAGCCCACGACATTCTGCACAAAACCGCCTCTGAGACCAACTCCGACATCGTTCTACTAAGTGAACCAAACCTGAAGGTTGTCGATAACCCAAGATACCTACACGACATTCGAAAAGATACCGCAATTAACATCCTTTCCAAGCATGTACAACTTAAATGCTCAGGGAGCGGGTCAGGGTTCACTTGGATCTCGACAAGTGTAGTCACCGTGTACAGTTGCTATATCTCCCCCAACTCTACAATCGGGGAGTTTATTAACGTGCTTGAGAGTCTAACCACCTCAATGCAAACGCAGTCAGACCCGGTAATCGTAACCGGAGACTTCAACGCCAAATCCACCGAATGGGGTATGCCATACAGTGATAGGCGAGGATCTCTCCTGGCCAATTGGATAGCTCAGCACGACCTAACAGCGGTTAATAAACATGATGAGTACACCTTCCAAAGAGGACTAGCCCAATCTATTATTGACCTAACGCTAGTTCCAACTTATCTAGTTCATAAGTTGAGCAATTGGAGAACCCTTGATGCCGAATCGTTAAGCGACCATAAATATATTGCGTTTACGTGGGACGATAATGCGGGGACGACCTGCCAAACCTCAGGTTATACGGGCTGGAATCTAAAACGTTTAGACAAAGATAAGCTACTGTCCAAACTGAGAGAAGCAACCTGCGAATCAACACCAGCGAGTCTAAATAAGATCCTACAGAGAGCCTGCAACGCCGCTATGCCAAAAAAAAGATGTTTCCGAAATCGAAGACCCGTCTACTGGTGGAACGAAAAAATAGCCAACTTGCGGAAAAATGCTCTGAAGTTCCGTCGCACCATAACTCGACTCCGATCTAAAAGACAAGTCTCAGTGATGTTAATCGATGGAACTACTTCCAAACTCAAACAAGCACAGAAGATGCTACGAGACGAAATACAGAAAGCAAAATCTGAGAAATGGAAGGAGTTGTGTCTATCGCTCGAAGACGACCTTTGGGGAAACGGTTATCAGACAGTAATGAAAAGAACAGGCCAGGCTTGCCCTTTCAAGCTGCCGAGAGAGCAACTGAACAACATTGTAGCCATACTGTTTCCATTACACGCCGATGTTGACTGGATCAAAGAAAACTGCAAACCGATCCCTGATTTTACCCACGATGAGCTGCGGGATGCCGCCAGAAGACTCAAATCCGGCAAAGCACCAGGTCCAGATGGGGTCCCTGGAGAAATCATCAAGATCATGGTAGAAGAACGCCCGGATACGCTGCTTGAAATCTTTAACAGGTGCGCTAAAGACTCCACATTCCCGGACTGCTGGAAGATCGCACGTCTGATTCTCCTGCCAAAACCGGGCAAACTAAACAGAACAGCTAATGCATTCCGACCGATCTGCATCCTAGATGCGTCAGGAAAGCTATATGAGTACCTACTGTACAAGAGATTAGACGACGAAATTGAGCAACGCGGAGGGCTCTCACCGTTTCAGTTTGGTTTCAGAAAGGGCGTCTCAACCGTTCATGCGATTGATGAGGTTATACGGACAGCGGAACAGGAAAAGCTACCTTCCTATAGGCATAGAAAGACGTGCCTTATGATCACTTTTGATGTCCAAAACGCCTTTAACTCAGCGTCTTGGCAGATAATTTTAGAAGAGCTGAAACAGAAGGGAATATCACCGAGCCTAATAAATACTATTAGAGATTACCTCAACAACAGGAAAATCATTACAGACTACGGAGACACGGTCAAAGTGAACAGCGGAGTTCCCCAAGGATCTGTCCTTGCCGCCCTACTTTGGAACGTAATGTATGACAGTGTCCTTCGCATAGCAACGTCGGAAAATGTCAAACTTATAGGATACGCAGATGACCTGGCTGTTATTATCACCTGTAAGCAGATAGACGACTTGGAAGAAACAGCAAATCATGTAGTAGCGCAGATAGCAGACTGGATGGAGACCAAGCGCTTAAAACTAGCCCCCGAGAAAACTGAATGCATACTCCTTAGATGCAAACGCAAACCTCCGGCAGTTAAAATTAACGTGTTAGGAACAGAGATCAGCCCAAAAAGTTCTATAAAATATCTAGGGGTATGGATAGATCAGAACTGCGGTTTTAAACAACACATACAACAAACCGCAATTAAAGTTGAAAAGACAATTACAGCCTTATCATCAGTAATGCCCAACATAGGCGGACCAAGTTCCTCAAAGCGAAGGATGCTGTCATCCGTCGCCCACTCGGCCATGTTATACGGCGCACCTATATGGCATAACGCCATGACTATAGAGTCCTACAAAAAAAAACTATTTTCACTACAGCGAAGACTGGCCATTAGAATAGCCTCAGCATACAGAACCGCTCCGACAGATGCAATCATGGTCATAAGCGGAATCCCCCCGGTTCACCTTCAAGCGACAGAACGAAAAGACATCTTTTACGGGATGAGCAGATCGGACGCCAGAGACAAACTCATCAACAAATGGCAACGAGAGTGGACTGGTCGGAAATGCTGGACCTCTAAACTCATTCCAGACTTGCGGGTATGGCTCCAAAGAGATCATGGAACCCTTAACTATTACCTGACGCAGTTTTTAACGGGCCACGGAAACTTTCGATCATATCTTAGCGGAATACAAAGATGCCCTGACGATGAGTGCATCTACTGCGGGGAACGTGACTCGGCAGAACATATCCTATATTGCCCACGCTGGAAAGACTTCAGAGACGACGTTGGAGTACATCTGTCAAGAGAAAACATTATCGGGGTAATGCTGGAATCCCCGGAAAACTGGGCTAAAATAAGTGGACTGCTAACAGAAATCCTTAAGCAGAAAGACAAAGAAGAACTGTAGTAGAAGGAATCCCACGGCCCACCCGAAGTAATGCCGAGAGGCGGTTCCGGGTGGGGCTAACCGTGAAGAGAGGGAAGGGTTTTAGTCGGTCGAGCTGGGATCCGGTGGTCGCTCAACCCGACACTACCCGGAGGGTTGAACATCTTCCTCCGGGTGTCTGTCCAGCAGATTTCCTAATCCTCTTAAAAAAAAAAAAAAAAAAAAAAAAAAGGTCAGGTTAGGTCAGGTCAGGTCAGCCCTGAAATTACAGCAGTAGAACTGGAAATGGCTATTAAACGTCTAAAGAAGAAAAAGGCAGCAGGACCCGACGGTATAACACCCGAAATTATACACGGTATAGAAAATGATATTGCCAGCGAGCTTCTCCATATGTTTAACTCAAATCTCACCAATAGGCACCACCTGTGGAAAAATGCTAATGTGATTCTTATCCCAAAAAATAATGGCTCCTACCGCCCCATCTGCCTGCTGGACGTTCTAGGCAAAGTCTATGAACACATCCTAAATCAAAGACTTCAACAAGACATAGACAATAAAGGTGGCCTGTCGGACTTTCAGTTCGGCTTTAGACCCGGAAAGTCAACAACCGACGCATTGAAAGTGGTGTGGGACTTTGCCACTATGGCAAACAGAGGCACATGGGGACGCAAAGACTTCTGCGCGTTTATCACACTGGACATGAAAAACGCTTTTAATTCGGTACAATGGGATGAGATAATAACAGCTCTGGTTAACCGAGAGGTTGGACCCTACCTGATAAGAGCAATCAAATCCTACCTAACAAACCGTTCAATTACCTTTGGTAACACTACAACGGAGATTACATGTGGAGTATCACAGGGTTCGGTACTTGGTCCTCAATTGTGGAACATCTTTTATGATTCACTCCTACAACTAGAATTCCCACTAGGCATTAGACTTGTGGCCTACGCCGATGACGTGGGCATATTGGTAATGGCACGCACCAAGGACCAACTGGTACAAACTGCAAATGAAGCACTAAACACTGCAATGACCTGGTTTGAACAACACAACCTCGAACTGGCTATAGAAAGAACAGAGGCTGTCCTACTAGTAGGCAAACGCAGAATCGAAGCTAACTTCAAACTGAAAGACAAAGTGGTAGTGCCAAAGTGCAGCATTAAATATTTGGGAGTGATGTTGGACCGTAACTTAAGTTTCTGTGCTCATGTGGAATACGCTGCTAAAAAGATAGAAAAGAAACTGGCACAAATCAGTAGACTCCTACCAAACATCGGCGGTACTACAACCAAGAGAAAGCTCCTGATGTCAGTGGGAAAATCCGTCCTATGGTAAGCCTCAAAAATCTGGAAGAATCACGCTCTCAAACTTAACAAAAACAAAACCCTGCTAAACTCAATACAAAGAAAAGTGGCTATTAAAATGATTCGTGCATATCGGACAGCACCAACAATGAGCGCACTGGTGCTCGCAGGTATACCACCCGTTGAAGCAGAAAACACGAACATGTGGCAAGAATTGTGGGACGACTGCGCTTCGTGGACAAGAAACCTAATACCCGACGTGAGGCAATGGATAGAACGACCGCACGGCTTTCTCACATACCATGCAACGCAACTGTTTACCGGACATGGGTGCCTTCAATCCTTCCTTTGCAAAAAAATTCAGAAATACTCAGATGAAAGTTGCAGCTACTGCGATGGTGAGGTAGACGACGCACAGCACACCCTCTTTATATGCGAGCGGTTTACTGAAGAGAGGACGTCTCTATCGGAAGAAATTGGAGCCGACATCGATGTGGAAAACTTGGTGCCAAATATGCTAAAGTCTGAAAGCAATTGGCAAGCAATTACGAACTGCATGGGAAAAATCATGAAAATTGAGGAACATGACGAAAGAGAAGAGGACAAGTTAGGAAGGAAAGAACTTGAACTATGTGATATACGTGATACAATGTAACAGTGACATGTAGAAATTAACCCAGACAGGAGGATACCAGGGAGGGAAGAGGGTGCTGTATGATGTCATGTCGTAAGACGGTTCCATACTGTGCATTCTTCTCATTTCAGGATGTTCTCTTTTTGTCTGAAATGAAATGTACATATTTTTATTTCAATATACGTCTTAAACCAAGGTCAGGTCAGGTCAGGTCCTCCTCCCCTCCTCCCCGAGGAGCAACCACTTTGTCGTAGTGGGGAGGCTTAAGTAGCTTCAATGATTGTTGAGGTTATGCTGGCGGGGGCCGCATGAAGAGGCCCCTGGTAGGGACACCCTTGCCAGACAAGCTCGACTATGAGAAGTGAAAGCTAAGAGTTGCTCAAAACATTGATGATGTCTAGTAAAACTCCGGATTTTCCCCGGGAGGGTCTTGTCTCTGACAAGGAGTCCCTCACCAACGCCGAGGCGTTGGTCTGCCCCATCGGATACGGGGGGGGGCAACAAGACATTTTCTTCTAAAGATACCGATGATGGTATCTTTTTCAATACGGACCAGGCGAGAGATAAGGATATTCTAAAAAGCTTTTTAAGCAGAACGGGCGATAGAAGAGGAAGTGCTCCAGATTTGAATGAATCTGGAAACACGTCGGTGATGGATGACACAGAGATGATTTCCAAGAAAAGAAAGATAAGCAAGACTCCGCAAAAAGGACGAACGGAAGGCGTTTACGTAACTGAGGAAGACGATTACAGATTAAGATTAAAGATGGTACAGGTTACAAAAGAACTAAAGGGTATGACTGAGAAAGCAGTACGGAAATGTAGAGATAAAAACACAACTAAAAGTGATATGACCGAAATGATCAACAATTTAAATGCTAAACTGAGCCAGATAACTACTGATACCATGATATCGGCACTTATGAGAAAAATAAATGTAAAGACAGATGACAGGAAAACTGGGGGAATATGCCTGAAATGTGGAGATGAGTTGGGTGCAACGCGTGAGATTAGGGAATTACTCACTCTAGAACATGACAACGACGATGAGTTAAGAAATCTACTACCTAATGAATGGCCGCAATTCTTATTGACTAAAACAAGAATTTTAGACGAATGTATAGGGATTGATACTATCGGTGAAGACGTTGATGTAGTGATTATTACAGATGGAGAGTTAAATAAAGACCACCTAGTTAAAAACATACTTGGTATGTACCCAGCTCTCCAGGTAGCAGTAAACCAAGAAATGGTGCAAACTGGCAGTCTGGTTTATGCGGAGACGTCGTGTCAGGTTCTGGGAGATACGAATCTGTGTCCTTCTAAACCGTCTACTAAAATAATCTATGTAACGGGGGCAATAATACATCTAAAGACTCTAATAATTTGTTGACAATCTTGAACAAAGTTAAAAACATTAACAAAATAAGGGGTTGCAATCGCAAACTACTCATTGTTCAAACCGGTACGGAGTACACATATCTAAGGAAAATTACAGAATATGTATTTCGCAACGAAAAAGAAATCGAACAAATCAGCATAATTAAGGCAGTACATGGTAGAGGCGTCATCAAGCCAGTAAATTCTAACTTCAGAACAGAAGCCATGGAAGTAAAGTTAAAAAAAAACGACACTTATCAGGATGTAGTGCGTAAAATGAAGAAAACCGTAGACCCGTCTAAGTTTGGTGTTAAAATTTTAGCTGTCTCTGAAACCAAAAAAGGATCTATTAAAATAAAAATCAACACAAAGAACGACAATAGTGACGGAAGGCTTAAATTTATGGAAGAGTTAGGTAAAGCGGATGAAGGCATTGAAGCGATTACTGAAGTGGTAAATACCAAGGAAATTCTTATAAGAGATCTGAAAGAAGACGATACGATAGAAGAAATTACAGAGGCGATTATCGAAATTATAAAAGAAAAACCAAAAATGGAGATTTATCTATCACCTAAAGGGATAAATAATACAAGATTTGCAGTTGTAAAAATGCCAGCTAAATATGCAAGCACGCTTTTAGAATCTTCAAGAATAAAAGTGGGGTGGAGCAGATGTAGAATCGAAGAGAGATTAAGACCACCAAAATGTTACCAATGTCATAGCTTTGGACATTTTGCGGATGCGTGTCCAAACCCAGAAAAAAGAGACGTCCTTAAAGGTCGATGCCTAAAATGTGGGGAAGAGGGCCACATGTCCAGAGAGTGTACATCTGCAACACTTTGGTGTTATGGGTGTAGTGTTGATGGTCACAGAGCAGGTACGTGGGCTTGCCCGAAGTATAAAAGCCTGATACAGGAGTTGAAGGGTAAAACACGAATTTCTAGACAAACATCCGTGTTATCGAATGCAACAAAAGAAAATCCACATGGGGAAGACGTTAACATAGATGTAGAGAGTAACAGACTGAAAAATCGAAAATAAAGGTACTACAAACGAACCTAAATAGAAACCGGGCTGCAATGGATCTCGTAATTAACACAGCGAGGGAACAAGTCTGTGATGTTCTTATAATTAGTGAGCCAAATAAGCAACGTATCAATAAATTTAAAAATTGTATCTGTGATAAAAACTGTGATATTGCTGTGATAATTAATAATACTAATTTAAGCGTTAAAAATTTTTCTAGTCATTTACATTATTTATTTGTAGAATTTAGTTTGTTCAATGTGTGTGCTGTCTATATAAGTCCCAATGTTACCTGGAATTTTTATAATATACTCTTACAAGAAATAGAAGCCCTTATTCGTAGACATAATACTAAACGCACTATTTTATGTGGTGATTTTAACGCAAAAAATCCTTTATGGGGCGGCCAACAAACGTGCCGAAAAGGACTTCTGCTTGCAGAAATGTGTGCTGCATTAAATCTAATTGTAGCTAACAACGGCAATACACCTACGTTTAAAAGAAACAACAGTAGCTCGTATATAGATATCACAATGGTTACATCTGATATGATAAATCAAATAAGTGACTGGCATGTTAACTCTGAAGAGGAAAACTTATCAGATCATAATAACATCTATTTTAACGTTTTTTTAGATGAACCTCTAAACAATCATATAATGCGACCTGCGAGTAAGTGGAAAATAAAACAAGCACAAGTGCCAAAGTTTATTCAAGAATTTGTATCTACATGGGAATTGCTAAAAAATGTACGAAATACCTATCTACCTGATGTTGTCAGTGCGGCAATTAAAAATGCTGCTAATAAATCCTTTTCTAAAAATATTCTAAGAGAAAAGAAAAAAGAAGTTTATTGGTGGTCCAACAGCATAGCTACTATTCGTAAAAGTTGCATCAAACTTAGAAGAGATTATTTTCGAGAAAAAGACCCGGTGAAAAGATCTATAAAAAGAGGTAAGTACCTCTGCTCTAGAAAGTCGCTAAATATCTCTATAGAAGAGGCAAAAAAGAAATGCTGGACAAATTTAGTAGAAGACCTTGATAATGATATATGGGGTAGTGGGTACCAAATAGTTAGGAAAAAACTAGGAATGTCGGGAGGGACAGGAATTTTGGGAAAAGAGAAACTTGATACAATTATAACTGAACTTTTTCCCGAGGGCTACACTTCTGTTACGAGTGACATCTCTCTAGAAGATGTTGAATTCTCTCCTTTTACCATTGATGAGATTTGCTGCGCTGGTAAAAGATTAAAAAAGGGGAAGGCTCCAGGACCCGATGGAATTCCAGCTGAATTGATAAAAGCAGCGGTTGAAGAACGACCCGACATATTTTGTAACTTGGCAAACGAACTCCTTGCCAGTGGAGACTTTCCTACTATCTGGAAACAGGCTAGACTTGTCCTGTTAGAAAAACCTAAAAAAAACAAAACAGACGAAACCAAGTACAGACCAATTAGTATACTTAACTCTATGGGGAAATGGCTAGAGTTGCTGATCGAAAGTCGAGTTACAACGGAGCTTACTAGTAAAGAAGGCTTAAGTCATAGGCAGTCAGGATTTGTAAAAGGCAAATCTACGTTGGATGCACTGCAATATGTTAAAAACGTAGTATCAAAAGTGAACAAAATCAATGTAAAAAACAGAGACTTATGCTTACTAGTAACCTATGATGTTAAGAACGCTTTTAACACGGCTGAATGGGGTTTAATTTATAAACGGATGTGTGCTTTAATTCAAGACAAGTTTATACATAAAACTATGGCTTCTTACTTTTGCGACCGCTCCATTGTGGTGGGGGATTCTGTAAAAAAGCTATCTAGGGGTGTTCCTCAAGGCTCAGTGCTGGGACCGTTGTGCTGGAACATTTTCTACGATGAAATTCTCCGACTGAATGTTTCTAAAGGTGTGGTTTTGCTTGGCCATGCTGATGACCTAGCAGCAATAATTAGAGCAAAAAATGCAGAAACATTGAGGGATCTTGCTGAGGATATTTCTGCAAAAATCACCCAGTGGATGACAAAAAATTTTTTAGAGCTAGCATGTGACAAAACGGAAGCGGTACTCTTGTGTGGAAGTAGAAAGGTAGACTCCATAAAGTTTACTGTAGGTGTGTCTGAAGTTGCTACAACTAACTCGCTTAAATACCTGGGGGTCATTTTTGATAGAAATTGCCGAATGACACGACATGTCGAATATGTAGCGGCTAAAGCGGAAGGAATTGCGGCGTCAGTTGCAAGGGTTTTACCAAACATAGGAGGTCCAAGATATTCAAAAAGACGGATACTTGCAGGTGTTGTAAATTCTGTTATACTGTATGCAGCCCCAGTCTGGCAGGAATCACTTAGACACGTGAGATATGTAAATAAGCTTGAAAGTGTTCAAAGAAGAATATTAATTCGTGTGTGTTAGCCTATCGCACTGTCTCGCTATCTGCCCTCCAAGTTTTAGGTAACTCTATACCTATAGACCTGCTGGTGGAGGAGCGCTCCAGAACTCTGACAGAGCCCTTACCTAAGAGTGTTCAAAGGGAGAAAACCGTCCGTATTTGGCAGGAACGATGGAATAGTGTAAGTAATGGCAGATGGACTTTTCAGCTTATACGAGATATTGACAGCTGGATAAACCGTAAACATGGCGAACTAAACTTTCATCTGGTTCAGGCGCTAAGTGGACACGGTGTCTTCGGAACCTATCTGAAACGTATAGGCAAGCTTTCGTCAGACACCTGTTGGTACTGCCAGGAGGTAGACACGCCGGAACATACACTATTCCTCTGTCAAAGATTCGAAAGATGGAGAGTGGATTGTAACATAAAAATACAAGTTACACTCAACTCCAACAACATGGTAGAGACTATGCTGCAAAGCGTAAATAATTGGACAAGCATAAACCAATTTGTAGTTCTAGTAATGAAAGAAAAAGGAGCTACGGAATACGAGAAAGTTAGACTATTTTGATAATGGAAAACCACGGCCCACCTGAAGTAATGCCAGAAGGCGGTTCCGGGTGGAACCAGCCGTGAAGAGAGGGAAGGGTTTTAGCCGGTCGAGCTTGAGTCCTGTGATCGCTCAACCCGGCACTACCTGGATGCATTGAAGATCTTCCACCAGGTGTCTGGTAGCAGATTTCCCAACCTCTATAAAAAAAAAGGTCCTCCTCCCCTCCGATGAGAAGCCACCTTGTCGTGGTGGAGGGGCTTGTTGGCGGGTCGGAGCGCCTACTAAGAGCATCTCCTAGCATACCGTAGCCCTCTTGAGGAGGGAACGGGGGAATACGTTCCGCGAGGAGTAAACCTCTTTGAAAAATCCATCAGGGATTACCGGGTCAAACTGGTGGCAAAGTAGTTACCGTAACTCCTGAAACCGATTCAGCGACTCTGCACAAAGCGTGGTGTGGGGAACGTTTCGGTGAATGGAACCGGGGTGCTTGCCTTAATTGGCTGGCTCAAGAGGAGAAAACCTCTATAGAAAACCGCAATCCTACAGGTCGGTTAGTGCGTTCAGACCCCAATGGAATTGTGCCCGCTAGAGGCAGCGTGTGCATGGCTGGGGGGGAGCCCAGTCGCTAGCGTTCGAAGCGCCCTTGAGGAACCGGGCCGAACCTCATGGAATCAGGCCTTGGGAATGAGCGTCACCCTAGGGTCGACCGTGGATTTCCTCTCGACTCGTGGGACCAGAAATGGAGTGCCAAAAATCAAAATCAATTTCTTGCAGAGAGGATGGCGAGGGGAAGCCAAGCGCATCCTACGCCAAGGCGGTGGAAGGTCTTGAGGACATGGTCCTAGACCAGACAACTTGCGAGTGCTGTCAAGTAGAAGAAGTGTCTGCCGACAACACTGGGGTCCAGGCGATGGAGAACCTTCTCAGTAGCTTGGATAGAATGACAGGAATGGCAGCGCAGTTGCCGGAGGAACTGCGCGAGCGTTGGGTGAGAGAGATTGCAGACGCAAAAGCTAATGCTCTGCAAGTTTCAGATAAAGCGACACTGAGGAAAGAGCTTCGCAGTGTAGGCACGCAGTGGATTTCCGAAGAGGAATGGACAAAGTGGGTCGCCAGCAGAGATGCTGTCGAAACATTCGCTGATGTGAAAGCTCTCATGAACCAGAGGTGGCCAATGACGAGCTTCAGAGTGCCCATGGGAGGATATAATCCTTTGACTGCTCCCAAAGGAGGAGATCCCGTGGCAGTGCTAGGATCACAACCGGCGAGTGAGCAGGCCGTGGCCAATCTGCTGGTGGTAAGTGATCCGGAAATGAATTTGGACAAACCCGGAGTAGCGTACTCTGCAGTATCTACTGTAGTGTGCGCGGGTGGGGAAATTGACGAGGAGCATTGTACTCGGTACGTGTTCCGAGTCAAAGCAGAGGAAAAGGTTGATCCCTGGGAAATGTGGTACGTCTCCCTGGAGAAACTTAGGGATCGTGCTGCTGCCCTGAGCAGAAAGAAGCTGGAAATAATGTTTCCAGCAAAAACAGAGATGATGCCCCTCAGAAAGCTGCTGGACATCATTTTTAGCAGAACTGCAATCCAGGTGACACTCTGCGTGCCCCCTGTCAGCAGAAAGCAGCCGGCGGAAACTGTGGCAAAACAGCCCAGAAAGAGACCGGCTGAAAAAGGATCGGCGCCTACTGGTAAAGGCAAGATCAGGAAGGCGGCAGCCTCAAGTTCAATTCTGGTCAGCAAAGACCAGAAAAATTTCCCAGAGCTCTTGAAGTCGGTAAAGGAGTCGCTTGCTGGAAAAGACCTGGGAGCTGAGGTGAAGTCGGTCGTTGAGACGAGAGGAGGGGACCTGCTGCTCTCGCTGAAGGGAAAACCCGACACGGCCTCAATTGAAAAGGTGATCACCGAAGCCACAGGGGCCAAAGTGAGCAGCCAAAGAGCAGGGGACATGACCCTTTTTGTGAGAGACATTGATCGTCTCACAACAAAAGAAGAGCTGGTGTCCGCGATTAAGGCGGAACATCCCGAAGCTGGCGAGAGGGGAACCTTCGAGGTCCCTGCGGCATGGATTTGGAGGAGTCCAAACGGCTAGGCTGAAAGCCAAAGGGATCTTGGCTGAGGTGATGCTGAAAAAGGGGACGATCCGGGTGGGAATCATCACCTGCAGGGTCCACCCATTTGTGGACGTCTTCCGGTGCTCCAGGTGTGGTGCGGTTGGCCACAGTGCGAAAAACTGCACCAACAAGAGGTGCTGTTTCAAGTGTGGCAGAGAGGGCCATTAGGCGAAGGATTGCAAAGCGGACACGGCGGGGTCAACCAGGTCTCCAAGGTACAGCCAGGTTGTGCACCGAGAAGTGGAAAGGGTGATCAAGGGAACTACCAAGCCGGCGCAAAAAAGTAAGCGATGAGGTCTTACTGGTTAAGATGAAGGAGAGTCAAGTTAAATAGGCTGTGACTCACTGTAGGAGGCGGGGAGGGGCCTTCTACACATTTTAAACTATAATGTTGCAAGATGTCTAAGCATGAAATCAACCTGAAGCTGGAAAAACTCTCCAAACACCTCTGACTGGCGAGACAGCTAGGAACTCTAGGGGTCACATCTGAAAGGATGTGAACGAGTAGTGGCGCACTCGAAGATGGCCTAGCTATAGTCTGGTAACGCTGGCATGCTGATTAATACCGCAAACGGTCTTTGCCGCACTGGGACCACCAGACAGTGCACCGTGGATAGGTGCGACAGTAAACTGGGCTGGAGGCCAGCTTTTCAATGGCCTGCGAAGAGTAAACCTCTTTAAAAAAATCCATCAAGGATCACCGGGTCAAACTGGTGGCAGGGTAGTGGCGAACCTGGATGTAAACCCAGCTGGGGGTGACAAGCGCTAATTATCTCCGAATTACCGTAACTCCTGAAACCGATTCAGCGACTCTGCACAAAGCGTGGTGTGGGGAACGTTTCGGTGAATGGAACCGGGGAGCTTGCCTTAATTGGCTGGCTCAAGAGGAGAAAACCTCTTCAGAAAACCGCCAACCTACGGGACGGTTAGTGCTATCAGGCCCCAATGGGATTGTGCCCGCTAGATGCAGCGTGTGCATGGCTGGGGAGGAGCCCAGTCGCTAGCGTTCGAAGCGCCCTTGAGGAGCCGGGCCGAACTTCATGGATTAATTAGAATTAGAAAAATTAGAAAATTTCTTTTTTCCAAAGTTGAAGGTTCTGAAAGGAACCAGGAGGAAGATGGTGACTCGAGTGGAGAAGAAATATACAGCCGAGAGAGATTGGCAGATTGGCAGCAAAAAGAAAACAAGTACTTACCCCAGACACAGAGGATCAGGAGGTGAAAGAAGTACTCAAGGGCCTTATCGCAAAAGCGCGAAAATCGCGAGATGCGATAAAAACCGACTGTGGAAAACAGTCGGCAGCTGCAGGATATGCTGATGAGAGAGAGATGAGAGCTAGAGAGCAAAAGACAAATTATAGAAGTCGAAGCTAGCGAGGTCCAAATTAAAAGACCACGAAGATCATCACTGAGCTCTAAACCAGAATGTCCCAAATGTTTGTGAATGCGATGGATAGACTAGCAGATAGAGTAAGACTGCTAAAAGATCGAGTGGATGAAACTCCCAACACAAGGAGAGAGATCAAACAAGATGTTAAGTCTGTAGGTGTCGCATTGTCGCCACTGCAGTGGATTCAAGAATCGGTTGTGAAAGCAATCGAGGAATCACAGCAAGCCCAAATGAGAAGTGCAAGTGACGATATGTTCATCGCCACCCACAAAAAACAAAGAGACAATGGAAGACGAACATACACAGGTTGTAGGGTCCAGGAGAATAAGGAAGTCCAGACATCTCCAAAGATGGTAGAGCCGACTTCATAAGAGGGCTAGTGTACTCGACACCAAAGTATAGGATTATAGGCCAAAAAAAAGGGCTAAGAGTTTCTCCTCCAGGAGACCAGGACAGAGAAAATGTGACTTCAGCGCCGGCTACTCCACCAGAAAGTATGAATATAAGCGTGCTAGACCTGAAATGGGACGAAAAAAAACACAAATCGATTCCTCAAAAAGAAGGAGACAAGTCTGACAGCGATGGAAACGACCAGGAGCAAGTTACTCTGAACGACTTTCTGTTCAGAAATAAAATCGTCGAAGACATACACGACCTAGGAGATTTGGTTGAGAGAGAGCAAGGAAGTCTAATTCTAAAGGAAAGGATAGACAGTATTAAAAGCCGTATGTCTAGGCTTTTAACAAACGACGTTGTAGACATACTACATAATGGTACTAAATGACAGCGGACACGCTAGAATGCATCACAGGTCGAGCTGGAATTAGAATGGACCTCTATAGTCCGGCATCCTTTGCGGCTAAAGTTATTGGAAATGCAAAAACAAGTTCGGCCACAATAGGAGTTAAAACAACAAGCACTCCAAATACTGCAACGCCACTAACAGGCAAACAGTGGCAGTTTCCTAAAAATAAAAAATATGAGACAATCATTGTTGGAGGAAAAGATAAAAAAACCCAACCGGAAGAATTAATATGGGAATTAAAATCAAGAACTGACATTACAAAATTCGAGGCACAAGTGAGAACGCTGACATCCACCAGAAACGGCAAGATTGCCATAAGACTACCACCAACAAAAGGCAGTGAAAATAAGGCCTTGTGTGAAGCCATCTTAAAACAACTGGATACAGTTGAGGCCGAAATCTACAGAGACACAACTGCGATACTAATTAAGGATCTCGACCATGCGGTTAACGCCGAGGAAATTGAAACGACAATCAGTAAAGCACTATACGGAGACAATAAGATAGTAGATTTTATCGACATCAATGGGTTGAAAAAGCCAGTACCAGGCAGAGCATTAACAGCTACAGCGCTCCTCCCAGCAGCAAATGCTGTAAAAATACTGGACAAAAAAAGAATATGCATAGGATGGAACATGTGCCGGGTCAACGAAAACTTGGTGCCAACTAGGTGATACAACTGCCAAGGATACGGCCACACCTCAAGTAGGTGTGCCCGAGAGACCACAATGTCAGCGGGGGCATGCTTCCGATGTGGTCAGGATGGACACCAAGCGAATAGCTGTAGAAATGACCCCTTCTGCAAAATTTGCAACCAGAAAGGTCATAGATAAGACTCCCCAAACTGTCCCGAATGTTATGTGTATGTGAATGTTGAAGATTTTATTGCGTACAGTGTATACATCAGCCCAAATTGTAGCTAAAACATGTTTAATGAAAACTTGTCAGATTTATTTAATGACCTGCGAATAGCAAAAACTGAAGGCAGGCAGATAATCATTACTGGAAACTTTAACGCTAAAAATAGCTTTTGGGGTGGACAGATAATGTATAAGCGAGGAGAAGTATTGCTCGAAACAACGGAATCTATGGGCTTGTATATACTGAATGATGAAGGGACACCAACACTCGAACGCATAAATGGGTCATCTTATACCGATATAAATATTGTATCAGAAGAGATTATTGAAAGAAATCCAATCTGGACTGTCTTAGGAGACGAAATTTTCATGAGTGACCACCACTTTATTCTCCTTGAAGTACCAACGGCAAGCAAGAGACGAGGAAAATCAAAGAATATTTTGGGTATACCTAATAAGGATATACTTAATAGAATGTTTAGAGAAAAGACCAAAGATGAACCTGCAGACGTCAACAGATGCGAGAAATCTTTAATAGAGCATACAAAAAAAGTGCACCTCGAATCAGATGCAACGAATACTACAAAATGCCATCCTGGTGGTCAGAAGAAATACAAAACCAAAAAGGCAGGGTTAGAAAGAAAAGAAAACTGTTCCAAAGATGCAAAAAAAGATGTAAGAGAAACAAGAAAGCAAGACTACAAAAAAGAAAAAAAAAGACCTCAAAAAGCTAATTACAAAATCAAAAAGAAAATCCTGAGCGTGCTTATGCGAAAGACTAGATGAGGACATCTTCGGAGATGCATATCCGAAAGCAACTTTACTTCGACAACAACGGGAAGATATTATAGATAGACTCTTTATCATAACTATACCTATGGTTTGTGAGTCATGGGCAGAGATAAGCACCTTTACCGAAGCAGAAGTAGAAAATACATGTAAAAGGATCAAATCAGGCAGAGCAACTGGGCCTGACGGCCTACCTCCTGAAGTTATTGAAATAGTAATAAAAAACAATATACAATACTTTAGAGACTTATACAATAACTTGCTCACTGGTAACCGTTTCCCCGATGAGTGGAAGTCAGCGAAATTAATATTAATTAAGAAACCAAAAAAGAATCATACAGATGAAATAGAATACAGACCCATATCTTAGGCAAAGTGTACAAAAACCTAATAAATCAGAGATTGTACGAAGAAATTGAAGCAAAAGACGGTCTTCACAAAAATCACTACGGCTTTAGGACAGGCAGGACGACGATGCACGCCATTGAAAAAATTATTCAAATCGCAAAAGAGGCGAATGTAAGTAAGAAGTCTAATGCGTTGGTACTAATAGATGTCCGAAATGCTTTCAACACGGCTTCCTGGCCGATCATCGTAAGGAAACTTAAAGATATAGGCGTTCAGGAATGCCTAATTAACCTGGTCAAGTCTTACTTTACCAACAGAACTATACGAGTGTCGAGCGATAAAAAGAAGAATATAGGCGATGGGGTTCCCCAGGGATCGATTCTCGGTCCAACACTATGGAACGTAATGTAAAACGACGTCATGAACATCGAAACGGAGGAAGATATCCAGTACATCTGCTAAGCCGATGATTTAGCTATCTCGATAACAGCTAAAGATAAAGGAGAACTGATGCTGAAAACTAATGCTACTCTGTCCGCCCTCAACGTATGGATGACTCAGAACGAGTTAAAAATCGCTCCGGAGAAAACTGATATCATATTTGGTTGTAAAAAAATAACAAACATAAACTTTACAATCGACGGAACTATTGTCAAACCGACTCCTTCAGTGACATACCTGGAAATAAAAATAGACAGACGCTTAAATTTCAACAAGCATATCGACGCCGCATGTGAAAAAGCAAAATGCACGATAAAGGCATTGAATGCCATATTACCTAACGTACGAGGACCAAAACCATACAAGAGAAAAATACTAGCCATGACAATGCAATCTGCCATCTTGTACGGGGCACCAGCATAGGCGGATGCGACTGAAACGTACGGAAATCAAAACAAATTGAGGACCATACAAAGAACTATGGCATTACGGACGTGCAGTGCCTACCGGGCAACGTCTTTATAATTTTCGCAGACAGGTAACTTTAGAAGATAGAAGAAAAGAAAGGAAAAAGTCATACCAAACATGGTAGGAAGAATGGGACGAATCCGGATCAGGGAGATAGACATACAAAATCCTCCCAAAAATCGAAAAGTGGGTGGAAAGAAAACATGGACATGTCTCTTATTACCTAACACAGTGTTCTTCAACCTGTGTTCCGCGGAACCCTAGGGTTCCACCCAAAGGCTTTCGGGGTTCCGCGAGTCATTGCTTCAATTCGAGAGACGTCGGCCGCGCCGCTCTTCAGAATGCACATGCGTCAATCGGAGTTTCATGTTGAAACATGTTATCCATTCGCATAGTTGACTTACACTGCACTTAACCTTAATTTTCAAAAATATGTAACTGTACTTGTGGTCGTAGTTTTGTTGTTGTTTTAGGTTTAGACAAGCAAAGGTAAGTTAACTTACAGTTTTAAAATAAATTGTATTTTGTTTGATCCTAACCTAGAATCGTTCAGAAATATGATGCTGAATTGGCTCAAAAGTGGCAAATTGGAATCACAATCCCAAGAACAATCCTCTTGCTATCTTGAAAATTCCAACTGTCTTCCGCCAACATTAGACTCGACAGATATTATTGGAGAAGAAAATAAAGCGGGAACAACAAGTCGAAAAAAACGAAAATATGATGAAGATTACTTGAACTTCGGATTTACTTGGACTGGTGATAAAGATGAGCCAAATGGACTTTGCGTAATATGTGAGCAAGTAGTGAACAACAGCAGTTTAAATCCTGCAAAGCTGAAGCGACATTTGGACACTAAACATCCGACTTTAAAAGGTAAAAGCGAATATTTTAAAAGAAAATGTAATGAACTAAATCAGAAAAAGCATACCTTTGAAAGATATGTTCGTGATGATAATAAAAATCTACTAAAAGCATCTTATTTAGTTAGCTTGCGCATAGCTAAACAAGGCGAAGCTTATACTATTGCTGAAAAATTAATTAAACCTTGTACGAAAGACTTAACTACATGCGTATTCGGCGAAAAATTTGCAAGCAAAGTCGATCTCGTCCCATTGTCTGACACGACGATTTCACGACGAATTGAAGATATGTCATATTTCTGCGAAGCGGTACTAGTAAATCGTTTGAAAAATGCTAAATGTGGATTTACTTTGCAAATGGATGAGTCCACAGATGTAGCTGGATTAGCAATTTTATTAGTATTTGTGAGATACATACACGAATCTTCTTTTGAGGAAGATATGCTTTTTTGCAAGGCTCTGCCAACTCAAACAACAGGTGAAGAAATATTTAATTTACTTAATGCTTATTTTGAAAAACATTCAATTCCTTGGAATTTATGCTATCACATATGCACTGATGGAGCCAAAGCTATGGTGGGTGTTATAAAGGGCGTAATAGCACGTATAAAAAAGCTGGTTCCAGACATCAAAGCTAGCCATTGCTGCCTTCATCGTCATGCTCTCGCTGTCAAACGGATACCAAATGCTTTGCACGAAGTACTCAATGACGCCGTTAAGATGATTAATTTCATCAAATCCAGACCTCTAAATGCCAGGGTATTTGCCCTATTGTGCGATGATTTGGGAAGCTTACATAAAAATCTCCTTCTTCATACCGAAGTAAGATGGTTATCGAGGGGAAAGGTCCTAACGCGATTTTGGGAATTGCGTGATGAAATTCGAATCTTTTTTAATGAACGTGAATTTGCTGGAAAACTTAATGATACTAGTTGGCTTCAAAATCTGGCCTACATTGCAGATATATTTTCATACCTGAACGAAGTTAATCTTTCACTTCAGGGACCAAATTCTACAATTTTTAAGGTCAATAGCAGAATAAACTCGATAAAATCTAAACTCAAGCTTTGGGAGGAATGTATCACCAAAAATAATACGGAATGTTTTGCTAATTTAAACGATTTTTTGGAAACCAGTAATACTGCATTAGACCCGAATTTAAAAAGCAATATTTTGGAACATTTAAATGGCTTGAAAAACACTTTTTTGGAATATTTTCCTCCTACGTGCAACAATATTAGTTGGGTCGAAAATCCGTTTAATGAGTGTGGTAATGTGGATACCCTCCCAATTAAAGAAAGGGAGCAACTGATAGATATACGCACTGATACAACATTAAAGTCTACTTTTGTACCGGATGGCATTGGCCCATTTTGGATAAAATTAATGGACGAATTTCCAGAAATTTCCAAACGTGCCGTAAAAGAATTGATGCCTTTCGTGACAACCTACCTTTGTGAGAAATCGTTTTCTGTTTACGTCGCAACAAAAACCAAGTACAGAAATAGACTTGACGCTGAGGATGATATGCGTCTCCAATTAACAACGATCCATCCCGATATTGATAATTTGTGCAATAATAAGCAAGCGCAAAAAAGTCATTAATTTTTATTTTTTATTTTATATATTATTTTATTTGGAATATTTATCTTTTTGTTTAAAGTTTGTTTAAATAAATGCAAATTTAAATCTTATTTAGAGTTTTTATTACCAAAGCACGGGCTCACCTTGTTCGTAACAAGTCAACGCAGCTGTCCCTAAAATCTCATCTGGGTGTATTACTAAATGAAGGGTTCCATAAAAAAAAATATCTCGACAAAGGGTTCCGCCGGATGGCAAAGGTTGAAGAACACTGACCTAACACAATGTCTTACGGGACATGGAGCGTTCTGCTCATACACAAAAAAAAAATTGGGAAGAGAGCCAGCGCTGACTGCCGATACACCCCTATAGTGGAATGTCCCAAGTGGGAACAACGTAGAAGAAGACTGCAAGGAATCGTTATCAACAATGATATGAAAATGGAGGACATAACAAATGTAATGGTTAACAGTAGCAAAGAGTGGAAGGAGATATCAGAATTTCTGGAGAATATAATGGAGGAAAAAATCAAGTACGAACTGGAAGAGCAGAAGGAGGAATAAAGAGAGAAATGAAAAGACTCGTCTGTGGAGGATAAGGCCATAACGGCGGGAACCCCTACAGATGTAAGCGAGGAGGTGGCTTTAGTGGGTATGCTCAGTAGAAAGGGAGAGTCCCACACTACCCCACATACATCTGTGAGGTGTGCGTAAACGGCATTTCCCCTCCTCGGAAAAAAAAGTCAGGTCAGGTCAGGTCAGCCACCACTTATTAATGGAATAAAATTACAAGTAGCCCATCACCCATCACCCCATAAATTACAGAAAAAGAAGTTATGTTCCATTGTAAGGGTTTATGAAACTCGACTAACCCCTGGATTTTTTTTTCTTCAAAGTGTTCTTTGTCTACTAATTACAATTTTTCTTTCATGCTCAATCACTCGTGCTCTCAATAACCCTTTTTGTTTTATTTCATTTATTAACTATCTACATTATTTAATCGCGTTAAAATATCCGGTGAAACTTGACTCCGCTTATCTTTTATGAAAACAATCCCATGTTGCTATCGTTCAGTATTTACAAACACAAGTTCCGTCTTTGCATTAGATTTATTATATTAACAGCATCGCGAATTATGACTCTTTATTGTACATTTCACAACTTCCCAGATGGACAGTGCTCAAAACGAATTTGTGTGCACCATTGGCTTTATGATTCAAGCTCCACGTAAGTATTTATATTTATTTGTTTATTACGCCCTCCGTTTTATCCATCCAGTTTATTTTGTTCATTCCCCCAAATTCTTTCACTTAAATACATACACATAGCTACGGGATTCACGATAAGACAAGCGAAATAATCATTGTCAAATGGTTTCTGAGGCGTCTGCAGTTTGAATGTTTACAGATTCTTGTCTGCTTAGCTTGATAATTAAATTTTCACGAGATAATTCCTATTATTCCTTATTGTCAACAGTAACAGAATATTATTGATAAAACATCAAGTAGAACAGAAGGATTATATTCTAAAATCCAGATTTTAAGAAGATAAACTAAACAATTGTTTACTTTGATTTATTGACTGTTTGTACAAAAAGTAAGTAAATAAAAAATTATAATTAAACTAGAAAAATGAAGATAATATTTTTGCCTAGACATTAATGATTAAAAAACAATAAGGACCAAGTCCATAATAAAATCTCTTTTAACTTAATGGAGCTAGGACTGTGACTTCGTCACATATTTAGTAAATTTCAACGTTGTTTGTGGTACTTTTACACTTTTTTCTAAACTAATGTATTACATTAAACAATAACTGACATAAAACTATTGTGCATTATTTACTGATAAATTAACTGACCATTTAACTCTGTGGAATTCATGAAACGCTGTCAGAATTGTTCCAGAGTTCTTGTACATTAAATTAAAAATTATCAGCAATTTTTCTTTTTTTTTTTTGTTATTGTCACTCTTATTAGCGCCCCTGAACCTACCGCAATGGCGCTGCTGCTGTCATGCGTTAACTCTCCACCGTGGCCGATCGTGGTTCCTCAATTTCGTATAACTTGTGGCCACGTTTCACCCATTACCTGAGGATGGATTGTTTACCTTTACCACGGGGGACCACTCATTATTGCTAATGTTGTAGTTAGTATAAGCCACATAATATCACCTATCGTAATAATGTGAAAATAAAATTTTTATTACTTGTCACTGGTCATTTTATCCGCACTAAGCTTCGTCAGCCTGATAACGCGATCATCTATTTCTTACCCTATCGCAAATCTGTTCACACGCCTCTATATTCAAACTATTGTCTTCCTTGCTTATCAGGTGGTGTTAATTAACCCGAGTCTATAAATAACCCTCACTCCGGTAAAATATTCATTTTGATTTTAGGGATCGAACCGCCATGGGTAAGTCATATTATCGTACCATTTCCATAGTTTTGATAATTTTTCTTTCGTGCTTATAGCCCATAGACCAACACACACGGTGATCCTGGAGGAAACGCCGGCATCCCTTAGATTCGGGATTCTGCCCCATCTGCTTCCGGAAGCACGGCGCGCCCTTGTGGCCATCGGGGTCACAGACTTCCCCCAGCGGGGATGTCCGATCTACACATCATCCGGGCAGCAATCCCAGAATCATACGGGATGGGGTGGGAGCCCCTAGCCCTAGACGGGAGCTCCCCACCAATAATCTTATAATATTAAGAAAAACTGAAGAAAAAAGGAAATCCGGTTCTACAAAATCAAGAGCACCAGAAGAAGCAGCAGCAGGTTGTGAGTATCAACATCATTGTCTATATTGTTCTTTCAATCACGAAAATTTTTAGCGCATCATGGCAAACGAAGAAAATGTCGTTTTATTCAGATCGAGACAGGAGTTAGCAGCAAATAGTTGACTTGTTTACTTTCATTAGGGAAGTTCTAATCTGGTCTTTTCAACACTCAGAAGTCCTTAGAAGCGAAACTGACGAGGCCAAAATTGACAACGGAGATTCAATGAGGCCAATAGGTGTTTGGCGGCATTGAAGATGGAACGAAACACTCTCTCTCTTTGTGGCAGTTCCCTATCAGTTCCCAGTTAGTTGACATACAAAAAAGTATTGTATTTGTTAGTTGAGTAGTAGGTATTGAACCCAAGAGATGTAGATTAGTACGACGGGATTTTTAATAAATAAGTTTAGAAACTATCTTGCATTTTTCACTTTCACCGCCTAACATCGCACTATTTCCAAATTCGTTTTATTCTTGCGCTTGGAGTTTCTTATGTTTAGAACCCATTTTTCTATTCTGTTACTCTCCATATTTCCTTACAACAACTTACGTATTTTCTTACTAACCTTCTTGTCACTACTAACTGAACCTGTTTGCTCAAGCAACAGCGAAATTTTTTTGCTCTGACAAATAAAAATCCGACCATGTTTGCCACATTTTCCCGGTGAAGGGGGCTTGTTAGTGAATCGGAGCGCCTACTAAGAGCATCCTCTAGCATACCGTAACACTCCTTAAGAAGACACAGGTGGAATACGTTCTATGAGAAGTCAATCTCTTAAAAAAAAAAAAAAAAAATTACCACGTCAAACTGGTGGCAAGTTGTGGCGACCCTGGATATAAATCCTGCTTCGGCAGTTCTAAAAGCAACTTCTTGTTTCCCTTACTCTGTGTAAATATTGCGTCTCCAATTGTGAACTTTGGTGGTATGTGTTTTTGGTATGTATTTTTCAACCAATAATTATAATTGCTTGTAGTCATTAATAAGGCAAAATAAGTGCCAGAACGTCAAGACTTGAATAAAGTGTATCAACAGAAAGTTCCGATTTCTTCCGACAAGAAATCTATTTATTTCTATAACATAACTACTGCGGACAAGAAAAAAAACAATAATGCCTCAATGTAGTGTCCACTGGCAAACGCATCATAATCATCGGTTGCGTTTATATTCCTCCTCGAAGTGATTTAACCAAATATTCTAGTCATGTCAACTCTCTTAATTTCATCTGTGATAAGTTTCCTGACTATCACACTGTTGTACTGGCTGATTTCAATCTTTCGAATCTAGAATGGATAATCATAAACGATTCTCCAAGGCTCTTGCCAGCGAAAATAAATGTTGAAAGTGAAGTTTGTATTTGTGATAATTACGATAATTACTTTAATCTATCTAGAGAAATATAATGAATTGTCAAAATTGGATCCTTATTATCCTTCATTTACAGTTTGTTTTAATATTTGTCGTTACAATAATCTTAATAATGTCAGCTGGTACCGTGATTTTAATAATGTTAATTACGCAGATATTAATTAATATTATTGATTTTTCTTATTTAATGTATATGGCTTTCCATTTTAAATTGTTCCTAATTAGATGAAGCTGTTGATGTTTTCTATAATGTTTTATAAGTTTTTATTATACAACGGTACATTTTTATATTTTGCTTTCTGTACGTTTGGGATTGAGCAGTAGATACTTATTTACAGAGGGCGGCCCATAACTGTCTCTTCAGCGGAAATAGACTTGCGATAACAGAAATGAAGATGATTAAAATACAAAAAAATGTAGGTCTTTTGTTCTTCGTTGGGTAGACAACGAAGGTTTTAGAGTGACCAAACCCGAAAAATTTCGTTTAGGCATAGCGTCCACAGTAAAAGTCTTACAAAGAAATAAAACATAATGTAAGTTTACAATAACAGCTTCCGTTTCATATTTCCTGTTTTACAGAGCAAAATCTTTTGTGATTGGTTACGCAAAGTTTTGAGTCCGCAAATACTGATCAATTGAATTTTAATTGGTGCAAATGGCTGTTTCATTCTATAATTTTTTTGGGAACAATCTATATAATTTCATTCATACACTGTTCCAATTGATAGCTTTAATCCGTCGACTTAGATAAAACAAACAACTTTATTTTATTTATTTGTTTTTGAATACAGGAATTCTTAAGGGTTATATGCAACTAACATTGCATGCAATGTTATTTAATTTTACATGACATAAGTTGTATTAATAATATTTTTTTGTTCATTTCAATCAGTTTAGAAGGAATCCCTATTAATCAATTTGAATATTATAATGAGTATTTATAATTCCTTTTTTAAAATTAAGTAGTAAAAAAGTATTGCAACATGGCAGCAATGCATGAATTTGAAATTTTGAAACTAAACGCTACCAGTTTTGCACATGTGCAGTTATCTAGGTTGTTTAGGTCCCTAAAATACAAGATTACCAAAATTTAATTTAGTTTATTTGTAGTCACATATACACCTGGTGGTAGATTCGGACATGGGAACTACTAACCACCATTTTGTTAAGAGGACCACTGCGCTTAATGTTAAAGATTGTTCATTTTAATAGTTTTTAAAATTGTTTAGTTTGTGCATGTTATGTATGACGTAAGTTTTATTTTAAACCTATTCATGTGTAATAATGCATTTCTTTGTACGTGTAGGTTGGGCTGATGAAGGCCTTTCACGGCCGAAATCGGTACTCATAATATATTTTATAATAAACAAATTGGGAGTTTGGTATTAACTGTAAAAGTTAATTTGACTAAAAGTCATGAATATGAATGTATACAATTAAAAATGTTATACAACTTAATTGTAATTCTCGTCCCATTTGTCTCAATGAAAATGTCGTCACTTTAACCAAAAATGATAACTATCGTAAACTTACCAGAAAATGTGATCACAGGATTCCTCAAGAAAGAAGACGCAAACCCACAAGCCACAAAATCCAAAAAACAATAAAAATATTCTCTACAAACACCAATAACAGGAAATTAAAATAATTATAAGTTGAAGAAGCAGAATACACACAATTAAGACCGGCGTGTAATCTCGCAATTGACAAGTGACAGTTGACAGATGACAGTTGACATATGATAGATTTTCTTTTGTTGACATTTCAGTGTCAAAATCAAATGGAGGCAGAATATGAATTGTAATAATTTAGGATTTATGGTGTTGATTTTCACAAGTATTAAATAAATATTAGTACTATTTCCTATTCTACAAACAAGAATTTATCTGAAATTAACCAAAAATTGTTTAAAGCAGAAGAGGAGTAAATGATGCAACATTTACCAATATTCTAACCCAGGTAAAAGTAAATCGATTTCACATTATCACTGCTTTACAACTTTAATCGAAAAAAAAAATCAAATACAGTCGCCGTGGAAAATCTCGGATAGTTTTTGTAACCTCTTGAATCTTGTCGCTTCTGAAAAACAATTAAACCAATATAAAATAAAAAAATTCAATCTTACGTTTCTTTCAAATTTTGTTTAATAGTATTCATATGAGTTTCAATCAAACTCTTAACTGTCTTCTCTTCTTTTTTCCAATTAACAATTTGCATTCTTTGATACTCTGCTTTCATTTTCAATTTCTCAATAGCTACTTTATGTTGTTCAATTTTTCCTTTATATTTCTGTAATTCTTCTGAATATTTTTTTTCAGCATTTGATAATACAGCTTGTTTTTGCGACACCAAAACTAACAACTTTTCACATTTTTTCATCACTTTCAATTGTTTGTATTTGATATCTTCATATCTTCCAGCTATATTTTCCGTTTTTTCTCGAAACTGATGTTTTTCATTATTCATTCCTTGTAATTCTTTTAATAGATAATCTTTCATAAGTTTAAGAGCTTTAACACGGCTTTCAATTACTTCTTTAGGTTGATGGCTGTTTTGGATCCGTTCAAGGATAACTGGAGACACGCTGCAAAAGCTAATTTATTTATTAATAAAAAAAAATAATTAATATTAGTTTGATACTTCTTAAGACTCTTTTAGCTGTTCGTTTGCATTCACTATTTAAACCCCAAAATTGGCAATTTTGATGATTTTCTCAAAATTTTTTCAATAACTTCATCAAATAGTAATCGTTTGTTTCAAAGATCACATAACTACTTTACTTTCAGATTGCTAACAAAACAATCAAACAAGTTGGTTCGTAATAAAGACAAAAACTTAAAACTGGATTGGTCTTGTCTGATGTTGACGTCTTTGTACAAATCAAATATTCAGCTTTACTCTGCTCTTCAAAAATCTCTTCTAAATTTTGATTATTCTCATTATTAGAATCATTATGGAGCATTTTCAAACATAAAATATCAATAGAATGGATGCCTGCTGTATGAGTTGCAAGATATCTGCCAATTTTTGAATGATCTTTATGTAGGAAAATAGGACAATTATAAAAGTTATCATCTGTTGTTGAAAGTTCCAATTCAAGTTCGATGCATTCAAAGCATATAAGCTCCTTTTTAGACGTTTTAGGATTATTAAATTTCAACTGAAAAAAAGTCAATTAACTTTTTATTTAAATGATAAAAGATTGTACTTTTCGTATTCTACTTGACCCAATGGTAGAACATAAGTATGGTAAATAGCACCATTAGATTTAGCAATGCACAGCACTTCCGGTGTGTTATTTATACAATTAATAGAGCAAGCTTCAACTGATGACTCTTCTTCTTTAATATTTGTGGGATATAGACCTTTAATTGTTGACCTGAACCTAAAATTATAAATAAACATTTATTCGATTTATGCATTTAAACTTACAGTATTAAGTAAAGAAGTGAGTAATTACAGTGGTATAAAGTAAATTTAATTCATAAGTAAATCAAACTAATTCTAAGTCACTCTAATTGAATCGACTTCCTTAGTTGCGACAATAATTTTCTAAGCTGCATGATAATTGGATTAACATTCCCTCTTGAATAGAATTAAATATGATTAATTCACGTGGTATATAATAAATTTTAATGTGAACAGAAATTCCATAAACATACTCATCATCCAGTTGGATGTTTATACTGTAAATGCTTCTATGTCTTCTCAAAATATAAACAATAGTGTTTTTTCACCTATATCTAACTCTGGTTGGCCAAAATCAAAATCAACACCTACTTCACCAAAAGCAGCCAAATATGATGTTGCCAAAAGGGCTTTCCCCAGTTTTATAAGTTGCTAAAGCTGAAACTGTTGAATTTTCAATCGAATATATACTGAAATAGAAAAATGTTACTCAGTTTTGTATGTTTTTGTTATAAAAACCGTAGTACATTGTCTGATGTTAAAGCTCAAATGTGATTGTCTCTAGCACTTCCAGAATGGAATCGGACTTGAAGGACCTTGACTGTATCACTGAAGCGAAGTAGACGCTCATGAAGACTGTGGCTTCAACAATACAAAATTAATGTTTTGATTTGATTGATTTTCTGTAATTCACTTGCAATAAATTAAATTCTTATTGTTTTTGAAAGCGCCAAATGGAGGACATCGATTTGGAAGTTCTAAAACTATAATTCATGAAAATCCGGAAACTACAAGTAAGGTGTTAATGCTGTTGGCTAGTAGAAGTTCCGGCTGGAAATAATCTGGAATCAGCGATAATAATTTCTAAAAAAAAATAAAAAAAGAGCTGAAGTTACAATTTAAAATTGTTTGGAACAAGTGAACTGATTCAACAAGTTGCCACTTTTTGAGGTTAGGTTAATGTAAACAAACAATTTTTTCACAATCGGCTATGATCAAGGGGTTGAATATTCAAGAAGATATAATATGACCATAAATTCAAATGATGATTTAAAACACTCACCTGATGCATAACACTGTTTCAATTTTCATTTTTCACCACTTTCACATTTAAGGTTAGACGCAATTGTTACCAAAGTCCCAAGCGTATAAAACTCCATCATTCAATGTTGATAGATTCGCTCATATTGTGAAAACTTTTGGTAGATTTTTAGGCAAATCTTTAAGAAAATTCAAATTATTCAAACCCAAATAATCGGTGGTTGCAGGTGTCATGATTCATCAACTGTTTTGAATTTCTTGAAACGCCACATAGCGGCCAACGGTAGCATTAATGTTTGAAATTTCATCGCCTACCTACAATTGAGATAGTTGACGCTGTATGGCCGTTTCATTAAACTTAACGTCATTATTGACAGAATACATTGACGTACGGTTGGTGGCACCATCTGTGCGCTACATTTAAAACTTTCAGCTCAAAAAATGTGAAAAAACCTGTAATTTTGGTTCGCTTTTAAAAAAATCAAAAAAATATGAAATGGGAAAGATTGATATTGCCTCAAAATATATACAACAAAAAGCAGATCAGAAACGCTTAAGTTAAAGGGGTTTTTATTTTCATTATGAGATTAAGCCTTAGACTTATTTAGGGTTTAAACATTCAACTGATATAACTTATTACAAATTTCAAAACCGATTATTGATTTTTTGGACTTTTAAGTCTCAAAACCTAACTTTTTTTTAATTTTTCAAGACTCAAATTTCTTAGCCTCTTTGTTTTTTTTGTTTTTTTTTTCCGACATTTTAGAAATTTTCTTCCTTAGTAAGGTAATCTCCTCTGAATTCTTTAAATCTTGTGAGTTTTGGAATATTGAGAATTTCAGAATTCATAGATTTTTCTAGATATTTAAAATTTCCAGACTTGTTGAATTTTTTGAATTCTCTCAAGAATAGCAAAAGATTTTGAACTACTTCAATTTTTTTAGGTTATCCAAATTTTCGTGTTTACGGATTCTTGAAGCTTCCCTGCCTTTCTCATTTTCCTATTTTTTTCTAACTTGTTCAAATATTTATCGGTTTTTTAGATTTCCTAGATTTTCATGATTCTACTGAATTTTTAGATCGTTTGGACTTTCTCGATTCGTTATACTTTAAATATTTTTTGAGTTCCGGATATTCTCTAGATATTAAAAAAAAAAAAATTAGTTGTTTTTTTTGAGTTTATTGAACTATTCTTTTTTTTTGTTTTCTGGATTTTATGGATTTTTTAATTTTTGGCAAAATTCACATAATTTTTAGGTTTTTTGAGTTTTTACATAAATCAGATTTTGCAGATTTTAGACATATTAAATCAATTCCATTCTCTAAATTTTACAAATTTTTTAGATTGTTTACAATTACCTATTCTGATTTTTTTTTAGATCCTGGATTTTCCATATTGTTTAAGTTTTCCTCATTTTATAGATTATCGCATATTCTTTGTATTTCATTTGTTTTGCTAGGTTTTTAGGTTTTTTAATAATTGATTCTATCTTTATTTTTTTTACTCTTGGATCTTTAGCGAATTTTTAAATTTTAAAAGTTTTCAAATATTTTGGATTTTTTGGTTTCTCTAGAGTTTTTTCGAATTTTTTTTCCCAGTTTGATTATTGTTACAACAGATGTGGAAATGATTTATATTTTATGAAGTTCCTTAATTCTCGAACCTTTTTTTCCAATAATTCTTGTAACTTTTATATTTTTCAACCAATATTCACAAATAGTATATTATACACCAAGGTGGCGAAAACTATTATTATTGCCCAAACACCAAGATTATTTTGCGAGGTGCTTAGCCCCGTAACATAACCAAGGTCCGTCTTCCGTCATTCGAGATGTCATCAGTCATATAGACAATTATTGATTGAGCGCGAATTTTAAGCTTGTAACAATTTTATCCAACTAATTTTATCGTGTTAGGTTATTTCAAGCAACGTCAAACTGTGGTAGTCCGAATAAGTTGAATGAATTTGAAGGTTCTTAATTTTTTTGGTATACTAATTCATAAAAGAAATTATTTAAATTAGATTAGTGAATACATTAAGTAAAAAATCGACAAAATTAATACCTATGGAGGCTTATTCTGTTAGCAAAATATTAAAAATTGACGCTCTTCTAATTTTCCTCTCTATTACTTTCAGGAAACCCTAAATTTTATTATATTTACTTATTATAAACTTTGAAATTCTCTTTTTCATGAGTTTAAAATTCATCAATTTTTTTGGAAAACCCATTCACTTTCTGTTTATATTGGTCGATAAATGCATGAGTGTTTTTGAATTGAAAATGGAGGTATATATTATTATTGAGCTACTGTAGATTTGTAAAAGACGAAAACTTTTGGAAGAATATTTGCTAAAATTCAATTTCAACAAGTAAATAATTCAAATTGCGGTCATCTTGGACTTGCTTAGATCTTGGATTAATTTATTATTAACTAATTATAGTGGTCCTGCAATGGTGGAAAGAATTTTGAAAGTTAAAACGAAAAACTGATGAATGATCAACAACACAAGCATACGACTCGCTTTAGTAACTCGATGTGATGAAGTAAAGTATCCTTATAAATATTGGTGTCATTCATTACATTAAAGACCACAAATACTATCAAGTACCATTAGCTGAATTATACAGATTTTTGAAGTTTCAAAGAAAGCATTTTTGATCTGCTTTTTCTCATATGTATTATTATTTTGTGACAATCCCAATCTTTTCCATTTGATATTTTTTGATTTATTCAAAGAACAAACCAAAATTACAGGCATTTTGACATTTTTTGAACTAAAAGGTTTGAATGTAGCACACTGATGGTGCCACCCACCGTACATCAAAGTATGCTGTCAAAAATGGCGTTAAGCCTAATGAAACGGCCATATATAGTGTTAGCTATGTCAATTTTAGTATCCGATGGTAACGTCATATATAAAAGGATTCCAAATTTTTACTTTTCTTCATTTCTCATTGATTTTTTCTGAATAACATGATGAGCATTGTGATAAAAATTTACTTTCAACAGGTGAGGCGTGATTGCTTCCGTAAAAAAAAACAAGTCCAAAGCGAAAAAGCTTGTTGAAAGTTGTCAAGTAAGTAAGGTATCACGGCTTAAGATTGTTGTTGCATTATTGATTAATTAGAGCCGGTGTGGAAGGCTTTTTTTTGGGTTCCACTCATGCTAGGGTACTGAACACCGTTACTTGAATATCTGAAAGGTAACAAGTAAATATTGGAGGATCTGTATATTTGGTTGCATACCCTTTGATCATTTTATTTTGTTTTGGTTTTCGATTTCGCATATTTTTCGCCGTATTTTATTTAATTCCGTTTGGCACCAGTCATTGTAAGCAATATTTAATTTTGTTTTTCTTCTCAATATTAGCGGGATGTCTGCTAGAGGACATCAGGTTATCTTGGCTGTGACCTTAGCCCATCTACTAAAAATCTGTATCCTCTTTTTCTTCTCGGCTTTCCCATATTCCTCTCTTTCCCTTTCTCAGCCATTATAGTTCTTTTCCTGGAATGTTCCCGTACTTCTTTTCCTCTGTTTGGCTCCAAGATAACGATGCTATCCTTGCTCTGTCATTTCATCTTTTCCGCTCACTTTTCTTCTCTATTTGGGCGAAAGAAACCTTCTGTTGTGATTTAGTAGCCGCGATTTATGTTTAGTACTTACTCCATTTATTTAATTCAATTTTCTCGGTCGCCGTTGCTTCTTTTGTCGATTAGGTTATGTTTACTTTATTCATTTTCGAAAATGTCGGAGGTGCGCATGTACTAGAGCTAACCGCGTACCCCGGAAATTGAATTAAAAAGACCCCTTTCGGATTTGTGCCAATTTGAATTTGGGGGAGTTTTTCTACAAGGCTGCTAATGAACCACTTTCGCGCCAATTGGCCCCACTACTTTTTTGGTCAAAAATTGAAGAGAAATGACGAGTTTCTCGGGACTTTTGTGAAAATCGTGCGAGGCTTCACTCTAGTTTGTGGGATTCTTTGCCTTTACCAAATAATTTGGGATTTGCTTAGAGTGTGGCTGTGCCCTTGGGTTTAGTTGAACTTCGTTGTGTTTGATACACGTTCCCGTTGGAAAAATTCAGCTGTTACGGCGTTGCCGGATTTTGGGCCACGATTTCACCCATTTTCTCTTTTTTTTCTTGGAGGAAAAAAAAACACGTTAAGATCGCACAAGATCAAAGGTTACGAGTCCTTCTGAGTACCCACTTATCGATCTGGAGATTCGATCTGGTATCAATTTCACCTTGGGAGTTCGAGAGAATCACGTGCTGACGATCGCTTTGTGACCTCCAAAATCATCTCAGTCCATCCACCTGTCGACATTCCGGGATCTGGGGCGGCTCCCAATTCACCAAAAGGGACGAGAGGCCGCAAAGGACAAAACCGGTTAACACAGGTCAGATCTCTCCTTTTTACGTAATCGTTTGGACGGCCAGAAGACTGAAAACTGCGCCCACCAGCTCTCAATTTTCTTTTTTTTTTGTATCAGGAAGATATCAACCTCTTCAAGGTTTAGTTTTTTTGTCTTATTGACAACAGTAGTTACTTATATTAATTTACATTTTAAATTTCATAAAGCTTTTGGGAATCCGTCCCCGGTAAATTTGTTGAACTTGCGTGGATATCGCGTTTTATTACGGTTGCGGCACACACTTGTACAAGTTGCGTTGGCGGCTGTTGCGTAAAAAGAATTACTTATACTTTACCGGTCAGGATCGAGTTTTTTTTTGTTCTGCAATTTTTATTATTGCTTGAGTAATTTATTTAACTTTATTTGCCTACCTCCTTACAATTAAATATTTAATACCTAATAATAATTTTAATAATTTCTTTTCTTTTGTATTTCATATTACATTTATAACATTTAATATTTATATATTTAATAACGAATAATAACTTTTTTGGTTGTATTACTTGCATTCAATATATGTAGTTTTGCACTTTTCGCACCGTCTTTTTTTGCTTTTATTTTGGGAGTCGGCCCGGAGATTCCCTGGATTCGGATACTCCACGTTTCTATTGTCGGACGATCCTGGCGCCCATTCTGCAGTCTACGGGTCGGTAATTTCTTCTTGAACCCAGCTCAGACTGCGATCCACCGGCTCCAGAAAAAAAAAGTTTTATTTTTGTTTTCCCTTTTTTACGTGGCAAAGGTGACCAACTTTTTTGTGTTCAAAATAGATACACTTTGCAAGTATATTATAAGTGAAAAAAAAGAAAGAAAGACGATGGAAAAGATATTTTTTAAACATATTTTTTGTCGGAGTGAATTTTTTTTCTAAATTGCAATGTTCGTCTAATAATGTGGCCACACCAAACAACTTTCATTTTGAATATTAAATTTGACTGTTGAGGCGGCAGATAATATTTTAACAGAATGTTGCAACTTCTCACTGCTCCAGTTCCCTAGTGAAAATACCCTTTCAACAGCAGCATTAGTGCCTGGACGACATAAGGCAATTTCTATCAAAACTTTTAAATTTTCATGTGGGTTATGTTCTACTCTAAAATGTCGAAATATTTCTACCCATCTTTTGTCAAGTTCTATTTTCTCATCCTTCCATTTCTTCAATTTTGCTTCACTGAAATATAAATTTACTCTTCAAATTTCTTCAAAGAGAAAATTGTCATTAATATCACTATCTTTTACTTCCTTCATTACAAATTCGATTGCTGAAGAAACTTCTTTCAATTCAACTTTACTATTTAGAAGGGTCCATTTGAAAAAGTTTAATGTTCTAAAGTTCACTATCCATTCTTCGATATATTCATAGCAAATTTTTAAAAAATTTTACCTTCTTTTAAAAATTCATTTTTTTATTGGAATCTTCCGAAACGATCAGTTTATTCTTCTATTCTCTAGATATTGCTTCTTCAACTGATTGGAGTTCTCCTTAAGTTATGAAGATTTCCACATTTGAATGTGCTTGAAATTAACAATCAGTTAAACAATGTAAAAGAATATACAAAAATATGTTTCTTGTAATTACATTTTTTAATTTTCTTTCTGAAGCATCTTCAGCTTTGTACTTCTATAAGACAGTATGTGGCAAATCAGGGTAAAGGTTCACAAGACAGGCTTTGGTGTTTTCCAAAACTTTTTTTTTATTTTACCATAAAGGCCCTCTTGTTTACGATGGTCATCATGAAATTTTGCGCATTTAGACCGTTTTCCATCCAATGACCTTGAACTCCCAAAAATTGTATATTTTAAGAGATCAATGGCCCCTGCGCAAGGATAAGAATAGATTATGATAAGCATGGAAAGAAAGACTACAGTAAGAAGTTATTGTTGCCATTCGGCCATACATCAAATGTATGTCTAGTGAGACCACAAAGAGGCGGCAACTTTCTCACCGGGAAGAGAATGGGATCTAGGTTTATTGTTAGTATTGAAAGGAATGTAAGGAAAAACCAAAAATTGTAAGTAAAAGTGCGGAAAGAACAGAGAAAAATACCTCTCAAGAACATAGATAAAAAAAACGATAAGCTCCAAGCGCAAGAATGAAAATTAATAGAAAAAACTTAGTATATTTATTCTCAATAGTGGGATATTCCGGGGTAAAGCTGGGAAGCCGTAATCCAAAAATGGTGTAGACGCTCTAAATGATTGGGGAACGTCCACATGAAAAGTACTTCGGCCAAATAGCCCTCATAATGATTACGGCTATGGCCTGCCCGCGGCACATGCCTTCGCACTTCAACCCAACACCTTTCGATGTTTTGGATGTGTGCTCCTGTTTCGGGGTCAATGAAATTGAGGGAATGATTGACTGTCAAGTATTTAAAGTGTTTTTGGGACAGACAATTGTAAGCTTTCCAGCAATCGCCCATGACTGATGTGCCGGGGGGGGGTTTTTTGTTTGATGATGGCAAGAAGAGTTTCAGTAGAACGATCTAGAACTGCCACAAAGAAAGAGCGTTTCGCTCCACTCTCGATGCCGCCAAACACCCATTGGCCATCAAGGTATCGGCCTTTGTTGAATTTCCTTTTGCTAATTTTGGTCTCGTCAATTTCAACAGTCTTGCCTTCGCCCCCAAGAACCTCTGAATGTTGGACAGACCAGAAGATACAAACTTCCCTAATGAAGGAGACCCAGTCAATCAAAATTCTCTTGCTGATTGTCGCCTCATTTTAGATGCAGCGACACCTCGGAGGATTGTGGGTCAGAAAAAGCAGCACAATGTTTGATACTTGTTGGAATGTGAGATGGGAATTTGAGAAAGCGCTGAAACACGAAACCTTGAAATTGCATCTGTGTTTTGCTTTTCTGCTTGTGATTCTTTGGCACCTGAAATTGGAATTGTGCTTTTCCAAACGTGATTTGCACTTGGGGCATTAGATGCGGCAGGGCAGAACACAGTGTTTGAAAAAGAAAGTGAACAATTGTTGTTCGTCCTTCATGATGTGGAGGAATCTATGGAGGCTCAAAGATCAATGGGGACAGGAATTTTCATACTCACACCCTGTTGTTTCCGATGCTTCCGCTGCTTCTGCTGCTCTTGATGTTGACGGACCTTCCATTTCTTCAGATTTTCTCTAAAAAATCTTTCAAACAGCAAGAAAATCGCCAAGAAATTGTCTATGAACGCTTCTCCCTTATCAGAAAAACGAATACTAAATTGGCGGGAATAATAAAGTCTACCAACCCCACTTGAAAGTTCATAAGCAGCCAATCAGAACCAGAAAATAAAAAATCAAGTTGTGAAAAAATTAAAAGACGGTAAATTTATAGATCAAAATTCAAAAATTGTTTAAAAATTTATTTCACATCATATTGGGGATTACCAGAATATTTAACTGGATAGAAAAATTGAGCAAGTGCAAATTTCTACCTGTTGATGGTTGACAATAACCACCAATAAGAGAAAGACAATCGCTGCTTGTAGCGCTCCTAGCAGTCCTAGCAGAAAACATTTTAATAATGAACACAAAGGCGTTACAACAATCAGTGGTTGTTTTACATATTTTTAATTTATAATTTTTTATTTATTTAAAAAAAAGCGCAACAAAATTCATAGTGGAAAGTGTTACTGGCATCGTGTGGAAGGTATTTATGCTTGTTTCAGTTCGATATCAGAGAAGCCCGTCTTGTGAACCTTTACCCAAATAAACAAAAGTTTCAATAGACAAATTTTATAACTTTCTTGAAAGCTCCAGACTTTTGATGTTAGTTCCAAGACTAAAATAAATAACACTTTGTGTGGATTTATCAAGAATTATCTTAAGATCTTCAAAAAGAGGCTTCACAGTTTAATATGTATAAAATTCAACTCGATAACCGAAGGGACAGTTGGTCTTGGAGGGTAAAAAAGCGGATTGATATTAAAAAAAAAACTCTTATTTTTTTCTAAGTCACCAACGTATAGTATATTCTTTCCAAAATATTTCTCAGCTATTTTTTGAGCTCTTGGTGTATAAACATAATGATGGTAATGAATACAAAATATGTTGAAAACCACACTTTGGATTTTTGCCATAAAGTCAATTTTTTATCAGGAAAATTGAGATTAATGTTTGCATATTAATATGGATGTATTGGATTTCCAAGAATGTTATGAAAAGCTGTGCTTGCTTGTAATGAAGACACTCCGATTACTGGAGTTTGGAATTTGTGGGACAAAGCGAATAGAACTGGATGATAATATTCTAAGATAATCAATTCGAAATTATCATTTGCATCAATTAATTTTTTGACTTCTGTTTAATTTAATACAGATTCTACAATTTCATCTAAGAAGCGAAAATGTTGGTCTGGATTTTGAAATCCGTTTGAATCTTTTGACAATAGTTTATGCATTTTGGAGTTTTTTTTAAGACTGTAAGTCAAAAGTACGTCAATTTTGGTTAGATTGGTTAATAAAGGGTTGTTCATTGGATTGGTTGTTATAACTGTTACTTTATGGCCTCGAAGAGATAATTCGCGCCAGATTGGTTGATAAACTATTTGGTGACTGTTTGATGGAAATAAGAACACGACGCAGAAGAGATAAATTCTATTGAAAAAAGGAAAATTAAAAAAAGACATTATTTTACGACTTTTGGAAAATCTAAAATTGAAATTATTTGAATCAGATTGAAGATTTTTTTTAACTTACCACTAGCTAAAGTGTTAAACAAAATGCAATATTATTTAGTAAAATATTTGATAAAAATTATGGTTTAGAATAATTTTGATTAGTGACAAAAATGCATTCATTGTAAGTAGATGGAATAACATTAAAAAAATCAAAAAGTTTGGCAATGTAAACTGTGAATGGTGGAGAGATTGTAATCTGTTTATTAGAAAATATTAGTATAAATTTTTTATCGTCGTTATCAAGTTTCTAGAAATTTTTGAAACTAAATGTAAATTATAGAGAAAAGTAAGTTACTAACGATTATTTTATTTTTGTTTTTTAATCTTTTTATTGCAACAAAACGATTATCAATAGATTTTTCCAAACTCACCAATTCACCATATCTAAAAATTCTCATCCTACCGACTGCGCCAAAAATTTATTTCATATCAGTATTTTCTTTGGTTTTTTTACACCCGTATGCAAAGATACTCATCAGTAATTTTCTGCAAATTTTCTATTTGCTCGCCGAAAATTTTGATGCACAGTCATTCGCCAAAAACAAAAACGCATCAATTAGCATACATATTATGGAGATTCGCTGGAAATTAGTTGGAGATAGTAATAAACATCTCTAGAGATGCGCTGGAGTATTGTTTTGTCTGGAAAATTAAGAAAATTTTGGGAAATAATAGAAAACGATTCAAATAATATATCTCATTATGCATACAATAACATTTTTGATTTAGAAATTCACATATTTTGCCGATAAATTAGTTCTTTTAATTTATTGCGTGAGTTTTTAGTTTTTAGATTTTATATCCAGTCCTCTACAGCGTAGGGTATACAGGATGTCTCACGACGGTGGGTGTCTATCCATAACTCAATAAATACTGAGAGCATATGGCTGAAAAATTGCTAACATATTTTCTTTGACATACTCTTTCTGTAGACCCTACCTTTTTTAAATGGAACACCCCATATTTTTCTACGTTTTTGAATTCTGCGACGTATTTTAGATCAATTTATAACAACAAGATTTTTCCTAAACTCACCCATCTTGTGAGTAGCTGAAAGTATCTGCAACTTTAATTGGAGAATGACATATGCAAAGTTAGAGATAATTAGTAATTACGGCGACATGGCTCTTTATTCTAGGATAATCTTTTGGCATTTTATAATGCAAGATTTAAGACAGTAAACCTCACTAAAAAATTGAACCAATATTCTTCAGGATGTTCAAAAAATATATAAAATATATTCCTGTTCTACTTTAAAAATGAAGGCAATTTTGTGTAGGGTTTTCTATACCTAAGCTTTATCGTTTTTTATTTAAGGAAAACTTTTTTCTGTGTAGTGAAACGTCATAGTAAACTAAACTATTACTCTCTTATAAAATGAAAAACAAATTTAGATAATTTTTAATACAATATTAACGTGCTATGGCATTTTTGACAACTCAATGAAACTACCAGGGCTAAGAAACCATTCCAAATAAAACTAGCATGACATTTTACAAAGTAGAAAACATTAGGTTTGGGTATACAAAACCTTATACAAAAATGCCAAATAAACATTGTTAAGTTTAACCATAATTACTGATCACCTTTAACTCTGCATCCGCTTTTTTTTCAAATAAAATTGCAGACATAGTTGACTTAGAAAAAAACTGTTGGTATAAAAGTGACTTAAAAATTTTCGTAGAATTTAAAAATGTAAAAATATAGGGTGTTCTATTTAAAATGAGAAAATTGAGGTCTAGTTCTAGTATAACCGGAAGTGTCATATCTCTGAAAATATTTCAAAAAGACAGAACATCTTGGAAAAACTTCGTTGTCAAATTTTCAATTATATACTATCATTATTTTTTTATTTATGGATTGACGCCCTGTCGTAGACACCCTGTATAATTGTGCGTTATTATATACAGTGTAATACTCATTTATTTTGTTTGATAGATTATTCTAGAAATTGTAATTGCAAAAGACCTTTAAAAAAATAAATAGTTTCTATAATGCTAACTAATAAATAGATCACGTCTAGATCATAAAAAAGAATGATTTTACAATAACCTTCTTCTGTCAGCAATTAGGATCATTTATTGACTCTCATTATAGTCAGTATTAATTTTGAAAAAGAGTTTGGTTCTTTCGAGTCTAAATTTGTTTTTCCAAAATCATATTCAAATTAATTTTCTTGAAGAAGTTCTTGCACGTCACTATCTGATGTTGCAGCATTATAACGTCTTAAGAAAATCTATATCTTGAGACTTGAGTTTAAATGAAGATCCTCGTACAGTTACATTGTTTCTGATGGGCTTATATGATATTTTTTTTTGGGTTGAATCTGTTTCTTATTATCCGTTGATATCTTTTTCTTGAATATTATTTTGTTCCAGAAATACCGTTTCAACAGAAGATAAAGATAAATCATTTACACTTTCAGATTTTAATAAGTCTAATAATTAGAGTTATTTTCAACAGACCTGAGAGGTTGTGTATACTCATCTTTGTGATTAATGAACTGATTCAAACAAAATTTCAAAAATTTCGATTTTCGGATACATACTGTAACAACATATAGAAAAAAAGAGAAATAAAAATTACATGAAATTATCTCATTGCAGTATTTTCAGCGAGAGTTGGTTTGCAGAGTAAAGAGAATTCCGTGAAACGTGATATACAAGGTGTTGGATATACAGGCTGTTCCATTAGTATCGGCACGGAAGATTACAGCGTTGTACATGAATTTGAAGAAAATGTAAATAGAAAATGTCCATTTTTTTAGGGTCCATATTTTAAAAATACATTCACATTTTTTCCACTTCCCGTTTGATCGAAAGTCTAAGCAAATTTATTTGTTTAACAAAACATTTTATTAATTTTTATTTATCTGAAATATGCTTAAAATTAGTTTTTCAATCGTTTGTGTTTTGTTTAAATTGGTCATCAGTTGTTTGAGTTATTGACTTTTATTCCAAAAAGAAATTCATATGCAACTTTGATTTTTCTTATTTTACTTTCAACACCTGAAACTTGTTTTTTTTCAATATGCAGTTTTTCCCGCTATTTAAATTGCTGTTTTGATGCAGCATAAGGTCTACCTGTTTTTTCCAATTTTTAAAATATGCACATTTTTTCTAATTTTATCTGAATTTTCTTCATAAAAATATTGTTCCTATGTCTACCTACCCCGTTACAGACAGTTTGACAATAAAGTTGACTAGAGAGGTTTCATTCATTGGACAAGTAGTTATAGAAACAACGTCTTATTGAGAAAATTCAGGTAATTGAATAATTATTCAAAAGAAAAATAGCAAAAGACTCAAAAATAAAAACAAATAAGTATAGCTTGTGATATAAAAAAATAGAAAGAAAATAAAAAACCAAAATCAAGTGCTTAATAAAATATATAGTATTCCGTTGAAAAAAAAGTTGTTAATGTTTGAAATTGGCATAAGAAAACATAAGTTTTTCGAAATATTTTTGAATTTTTTCAAAGCATATTATGGATTGTTGCTTTTTGTGTGTGTAAAATTCGATTTTATTCTAGAAGGAAATACAAAAGATAATAATTTTTTCCTGAAAAATTGCAAACCAAACTTTTTTTGAAAAAAAATTCAATAACAAACAATTCAAGACCAATTTTAAAAAATAAATATCATTTTAGTAAGCAGTTTAGAGTTAAATTAAAATATTCGGTAATAAATTCAAGTAGAGTCTATGACATAGATTAATAACGAATAGTTACATTTCCTCAAAATTCTACTATAACGACATAATCTTCCGTCCCGTTACTAATGAAACAGCCTGTATGCATTTTGCCAAACTCATAGGTATAGAAAGTTAGCAAGGAGCAAATACAAATGTATTATGAAAATCATGATTACATTAATAAAGAATAATAAATCAATGGATTTAATTTATATAGAATCGCACACTTGTAGAAAGGATAGAGTTGGCGCTATACGATTTTCATGCTTTAGGTTATGTGCACAACGCAGCAATGATTCTAGATGATAGCTGCGCTTTGACAGACAATAGTCTAATATTCGCATATATTCCTAAAGACCCGTGCACAACGGAGCATCGAATACTCGAGGTGACACTGAATTATAATTTAAAGAATAGATTTCTCCATTCTTCTGCGAGCTGAAGTGGAGCACACTATATTGAAGATGTATTTATTTGTTTATTTTATTTTAATTCTATCTAAAATATGATCACGTTACCAACACTCATCTGAAAGTAATCGAAAAGTTGGTCAGGTGAATTTTCCAACATTTTATATGAATGATATAATTATTTTAAAATGCAGTACTTTTTATATGCGAGTTGTGAGTGATATTTTTTAGGTTTTCTTATACTTAAATGTTCTGCTTTGTTGTCAAAAAACAAAAGTGAGTACTTAAATTCAGCTATTATCACAGCTCTGCTGTACACACCCATCAGCACTTATATTTTGGTCTATGATCGATTATCGCAGCTATCATCTAGTATCACAGCTCCGTTGTGAACGTGAAACAGGAACCTATTCAATTAATAAAAATGCATCTACGCTCTATAGAAATACTTCGCTCTTTTGGAATTCCTTCCATGGATCTTCTCTTAAAATTTCGACTCTACAAGGTGGTTCATTTTCGATCGTTTTTATAGGTTTCTCATATATCCATCACACAAAAAAACAAATTCAATGCTTTAATTAGTTTTGCGCTATAGTCTTTTGTTTTGAAGTTACAGCGTATTCTTAATTTTTTGCATTTTCTGAAAAATGCCGTATTTTCTTTAGTTTTGAAATTATTCAAAATCTGCAAGATAGAACTAATCAAGATTTTTGCATAAAATAGATTGACGTAACGAAATTTGTTTTATTTCTTTTATTTTTCGAGATATAAACCAAAGTTAAATTTTTTTTAATGAGAATCATAGTTGGTCATGACATTAAAAATATTGTTATTTTAAAATATGCAGTTTAGATACTTTATTCATTCTTTTTCCTAAGTAATTTCAATTCCTTAAGTTCCCTTTTGACTTCTGCTTTTTTCCTATAAGCCTCGACTAATTTCAATTGTTGTTTTTCAATTTCCATTTGGATTTCATGCAGTTTTTGTTGTTGCTCAATTGCATCTTTAACTTTTTTTACACGTAAATTAGCTTCCATAACAAGCAATCGTCTAGTATTTTCTGCAAAATTGACGTTTTTAATTTTTTGATTATCTCAGAACAATTATGTGACTTACTTGGTCCAGTGGATTTTTGTGACATTTTTCTAGGGCTATCTACTTTATCTTGTTCTTTATTTGAAGGGGAAACCATATGTTCATTTCTTTTTGCTGTATCAGTAGAAGAAGAGAAATCACCCTCGTATTCTGGTGTTGGATCCCAAGAGCATGGCAACGACAAATTTACATGTGGAGCAGCCACACTGATAGCTTCCATGACAGGGTCTCGTCTTTCTTCCGACTGAGGGCCACCAGCAGTTTTCAATTCAGCATTTGCATTTCGTTTTCTAAATCACTAGTTTTGTTACACAAATGTTTAATTATGCGTTTTCATTACCACCTTTGTTTTAAATTTATCCACAATTTTTTCAATTGCTTATCAGTTCTTCTTTGACCGATAATGTTAGACTGAGCATTATACTCCTTTGCAATTTGTCTCCATGCTTCCTTTTTGTGTTTCATTGTTGGAGCATCAGTATTTTTATTTTCAACAACGCTGTACTTATCCACAAGAGAAACCAATAACAACTTCTCTTCTTCTATATAAGTCACTTTTGTTTTTTTACCTTTGTGTTTTTTGTTATAAAGTTGCAGTATTTGTTTATATAATTTATTTAACAATTTACCTACCAGACATTAATGTTGCAACTTGACTCTGAATATAAAACACAGCTCTTGAAATTCTATTATAATTCGCACTGTTGTGGCAATTTTATGTTTTACAGTAAAAGGTTGGTGTGAGATTATCTTCTGAAACAATACGTTTTTAAATTTAAACCTAGTAGCGTATAAGCTGCTTAAAAAATTATTTGAGTCGAGCTCGGTCGAGAATTCACGAAGTCTCCATTATGGTAAACATGAAATTCTCGAATCTTGGAGAGACGGTTCCGTCTTTATAACTGATAAATGATCACTCAAATTAGAATTTTTTCATATTAATCGATGCGATTTAAAAAGCTGATCATTTTATATTCTTGCGCCAACCTTCCATTCTTTTTACTAGAGTTTGTTTCGGATGAACACACACCGCTGAGGAATGTTAAAAATAAATGTTCTTATCAGAAAACAAGAAACAAAGTTATAACTCCTACACCAAAGGGAATCTCTTATTCAAAAGCAACTAGTTTGTCAGCTCCTAAAGAAAATAACATTAATGCAAAAGATATGCTAGACCAATTAATACTAGCCCTAATAGACAATTTAAAGCAAGTATTTGTCTCAAAATATGAACCAGGATCACTTGTCTCGGATACCAGACACGAGAATAAAAAAACTTTAGGAGAGGAAACAGAAAACTCTACAGGCGAAGAATCAACCCAAGACTCCGCTCAGCAATTAGCACCAAAAAAGAAAAAGGGATGGGTCAAGAAAAGACCTAAAAAACCGCGTCCCATGGATCCAGGAATAACGCAAAGCTTGGTATAAACTAATAAAGTAAATCTTTAAAAACTTTAGTCCATTTTATAACCACCTTCATTGGGATTCTTCCTTTTCATTTAATATGTCAAGTAAACTATTGATATTTATTTTATCTGTCCCTATTCCTATATACAAATTATTTTAGATTAAAAAACAAAAAAAATGTCAAACAAAATTATACAATGGAACTGCAATGGAATTATCTCTCATTACTGCGAACTCGAACTGTTACTGAGGGACTTTGACTCAATCTGTGTTTGCCTACATTTGACGCCAGTCCAACCTTATGCGTTGCGCGGCTACGATATTATCAGGAAGGATGTTGCACCTCGGATCTGCACAAGAAGTGGCGTAGCAATTATAATGAAAACTGGTGTGACTTTTAAGAAACTTAATATAGTTACTTCACACCAGGTCGTAGCAATACAAATGTTGATCCCTGCCCAATTTACTCTTGGGCTCTTGGCAACTGGACTGAAAATGAGGTTGAAAATATTATAACACAACTGCCAAGACCATTTCTGCTAGTTGGGGACTTCAACGCTCACAATCTGATCTGGGGATCGGAACGAACCGATCAGCATGGTCGAGGAATTGAAAATATCCTTGGTCCCACTGAGACTGTGTTACTAAATAGCGGATCTCCTACATTCTCAAATACCAGGTCGCGAACTTTCTCAGCAACTGATCTATCCATATCAATACTGGGTCTTGCAAGTCGTCTGCAATCGGAAACATTAGATGATTTATACGGTAGTGATCACTTCCTTATAGTGATTGATACTGGCACCAACAAAACACCTATCGCTACTTCTCCTAAATGGAATGAAAAACTTGCAGACTGGCAAACCTTCAAAACATCTCTAGAGAAAGATATCGATGCAGTGACAGAAATAAGCGTGGAATCTATAACGAAAAAATTACTGGACGCAGCAGAAAAGTCCATCTCGAGAACCGAACCGAAAACGAGGGAAAGAACAGTACCAGTACCATGACTGGGGATGGAAATTTTAAAAGAGTGTTGGCTTTTCTAAGGGAAGCTAACCTATATGATGGGATATAAAGTGGGTTCGATTCGTTTGTTTTACTTGATTGGTTATCCTGGTTCTGGGAGCTAATGGCTTTAGACGTCGATGTTCCGGAGGGATGGAGGTGCTACCTTCTAAAGAAAGAAATAATAATAATAGTAATATACATGAATACATCCACCGGTGCACGATTTACAATTTTACAGCTTAAAAAAATTAGAGAACGGCGCATAACATCTGTTCTTGCTGAAGGTTGATAGAAGGTAACTTCATGTTCATGCGCGTAAATTTTCAAAGATCTCTAGGGTTAGTCTTGATGCTTTGTTCCATAGAAGAAAGATAAGCATTATAAGGCTGGGATTTCTGTTCTTTGACTAAGCTGCGAAGGTTCTGGAATTCGTGAAAATAGTAATGATTGTCTAATTTTAAACATTTTCTTCTATAATATTTTTTTATTCTGATGTTGGTTTATTATTTTCGACGAAAACCATACAGGATTTTTCAAGCTGTGAGGAGGTTTTTTGGGTACATATAGATCCAAAATTCCATAAATGGCACTATAAAAAGACTTAATAGCTTCATCAGTGTTGTCAATTTGTTTTAAGAGAGTTATAGAGAAGAGGAAAATGGGAGTTTTTAAATTATGAAAACTGACAGAGATAGATGATAGAAGTCTTCTGACCAAGGAAGGGACTCACAATTACAAATATGCACATTTGCATTGTAATTTGTAAGAAATTTAAAAGAATAAAATTCTGATCAATAAGAAGCTGCTCTAGTGCAGAGGTAAAACTCTCAACGTCTTCAGAAAAAATATCAGACGGTATATAAATAACGCCTATAAAAATAGTATTTGAATTAATATAACATTTGCAGAGAACAATATCAATTGAAGCAACAAGGTGAGTGAGCAAATAATTGTCTAATTGTAAATGCGCAATCAAATGGAAATAATCAATCAGAATTATGTTCTTCAGTAAATTTGAAACTAAAAGAACACATTCATCAAAAAATTCATGAAAAATTTGGCATTCGTGTAAACATAACCTGACATGTTATTTTGATAAAACGTAAACAAGTTCTGCCGTCTTCATCAGTTATAATCCTGACAGGCAAAAAGAAACTAATTGAATATCGTTAAGATTGTTATTTTATCAAACTAATCCAATGACAAAGGTGTTTGAGAATGACTGAAATACCAATGCAAGAAAAAATGCCATAATTGGCTTATGACCTAAGTTTTTTTACGCAATTTTCTGTTTTGCACTTTTTGAAGTGAAAAAATTATAAATGCAAAGTTGTAAGTTGTTTTAGTAATTAATGATCTGTGCTGTTGCCAAATCTATTTAAAATTTGTAGATTTCAGACAGTTTCTAAGACCAGGGGCGGCTTGTCGGGAGGTCAAGGTGGGCAATGTTCACCCTTATTTTTTCTACTTTGGAAATCGTTTATATAGAAACCTAGAGAGTATCTGATAGATTCAAAATCTACTGATTAATAGATTTTTTTTAAACTCAAGAAATGAGTAAACATTAAAACTTCACTCTTAAAATTGTAAAAAAAAAACCTTCTTAAAACTTCTACTAAGATTCGAATGCCAAAGCGGGCTAGCTCAAGCGCTCTGAATCTATCCAAACCTACGATTCTTGCAAATGTTTACAGTTTTCTTATTTTGTTCTTTATGATTCTACGTTATAAAATTTGAGGATGAAAAAAACTAGAGAGTTTAATTGTACTAATAATTATAAAAAATGAATTTTGTTTAATTTTTTATTTCAAATATATGGCAATTACAATATAAAAACTGAATGCCAGTTTGTCTGCTCTTTACTTTCTTATTTATAAACTTTTTTATTCAGTCAAATTTTGTATTATTTTTGTAAAGCAATTAACATATTAACATTAACATATGATATTTTAAAATTTCAATAATTTGGACCATAGCCGGTAAAGGTGAGCAAGCCCTCCCTGACTTTCTTGTAACATCGTCTCATATCGTAAAAGTTGTCCGTTTAAATTAGATTAAATTAGATTTTCTTTCTTTTTCCATAAAAAATGCACTAATAAGTAGAACAATTGACGACTATCATGGCGAATTCATCAGACCAAATAAATATTTCTAATGTGGGTATTAGAGAAGTTATAAGCAATGAGGACGATATTGTAAATTATTTGTTAGAGATAAAAATCAATGCATATAACAATGAAGATAAATTAATTGTGTTGGAATTAGAGCTTTGTTCCTCAGACTATCAGTGGTTCATGCTGTTTTAGAGGAATGGTGTTTTATGTTTTAATCAGTTTGTCAATTTTGTATATACGTCATGTTCTCAGAAATTCTATGTTACTTTTGTTTGGAGTTTTGTTATTATAATAGTTTGTTCATTTTTACGTTTTTTACATTTTTGTTAATTATAAAATATTTACCTACTTTTTGATACCATTAACTTAACGAACTGTTTTTTACTAATTACAAAATTTATCTTTTTTTTTCTTTCTCCTGGCAGAACAATGCTCTAGAACTTTACGTGGTTCTTATTGAACGGTGTAATTATTATTTCGTGTTTGATAAGCAAAATTATACCGTCTAACATAAGTATATACCCGTATAATAAAAAAAAAAAAATGATGTATCATTTGAAAATTTCAATTGCCCACCTTATCAAAAAAGACACCGGCCGCCACTGTCTAAGACATTATTAACTTTAAAAATTATTAACACTGACATCTGTTGGTTATCAATTTCAAAGAGTCAAAACAAAATCAAACGCGTATCGAAAGGTAGAAAACGGAAAAATACTATTCCGATCCTGTGTTTCTTAAGAATACTTTACTGATAGATATTTCCGTCTTTCTTTCATTTAAAATAATATTTAGACAGATTTTAATGCACGATTTTAAATAACGGTTGAGGGAAAACCAAACCAATCCATGTCAGTTCATTAAAATCGCTTCGCTCTTACGTTAAAAAATTCTTGATTGTTGATCATCTCTACTAATGCTCTTGATGACTAATCACTTATTGTAATAATGGTTCTTTTCAAAAACGTTTTTTTAGTGCGTATTCAGAACATATTGTTATTTTTCACAGTAAATTTTAATGTTTTGAAACATATTTTTTTTGTGAATATTTGACCAATGCTTGCAATAAAGTTCATAATTTTGTTTAACACAGATGTTTCTGAAAAAGTACTAATAATAAAATTATTCAAGTGAATGTTTCGCCGATAAGTTTTGAAAATTTATGATTTTTAAGATTAAGTCTTATCACAAATTTTTATAAACTTACGATATTAGTAATAACGGATAAATATGTACATAAAATTTTTACCATTTCTGATTGCGCTGCTTTATTAACAATCGGTAATTTACTTTGAAAATTAAATATGATTTATATTCTTGATAAATCTTAAACAAAAGGACTTAAACTTTAATGACTCAACTAAGAGAATAAAATTTCATTAGAAATGATTTGTTCGTTACAAATAAAAAGATAATATATACTTTTTTTAATAGCAACCATTTCGATATCACAACAAAACAAATAATTAGAGTATTAATTGGGTAATAATTTTTGTATTCACAGATGAATATGACTTTCTTTGTTATCTTAGTGTTATAGAGAGTGACAACTAACATACAGCACATATCTTTGATGTCTTTCACGTTTACCTTTTTTCGCTCCTCATTACAACATGCAACTTGATTTGTCGATTTACTGATTACACATTCTGAAAAAAAAAAAGTTGTGCATCTGTTAAAAAGTAGAAATTGAGAAAGCCTAATCGTTATACAGGTTATTATCAATAACTGTAGTCGAAGCTAGCTGTTCCCATGTAACATGTGTTCAATAATTGATCTGGTTAGCTTGCCTATGTGTGGCCATTGTCACAAAAAACGTATATTTCGGTTAAGATTTGAAAACAATGACACACGACAGCTGTCTGTCTGGTCTTCATCAGAAGCACTGAGTATGAATTTTTCAATGTTCCCAATTCCTAACTATTTGAATTTTTTTTTGGCAAATAGCAGTCTCTTGAAAATATACAGTAGCAGAATTGTATTTATCCTTCAATAAGCGAATGGAACATACTCATTTTAGACACTACGGTTGATTCTAGATACTGCATTATTCTTATTTCACTTAGATAACAATAAACACAAAGGTATTTGAATTTGGGTCTTTCACCTTACTTACCTCTATGAAAAATTGTCTGAGAAGTATACTTGACTTTGCTTTGGTTTCCTTCTTGTTTTTAAATATCTATTTTATGCCGATTTCACTAAAGCGTTTGATAGAGTTAATTTTAATATACTTCTTCCCAAGCTTTATGTTTATGGTTTATCAGAATCACTTTTAAAATTTTTTCAATCGTACTTGACAAACAGGAGACAGTATTTGTTTTTCTGAAGGAGTTTGCGTCTGATATATTCACAGTTACTTCTGGTGTGCCGCAAGCACCTTGTCTTCTCTATGCTGACGATGTGAAAATTCTTTATGAAACAAATACGTTAGATGATTGCGTTATACTCCAACGTAATATCATCAAAGTTTTAGACAGGTGTAAAAGTAATAAATTGGTCCTTAACTTGTCTAAATGCTTTATGATGAAGTTTTCTAACAAATCATTTTTATTTTTACAATATGACTATTATGTTGATAACGTTGATAAGGAAAGGAAAGCTTCTGTATTTTTGGTTTGTTAGGTCTTGCTTAGAATATGCGTCTGTTGTATGGTCACCGACATACATTACACATCATAAAATTTTGGCGTTTAAGAAATTATCCTCAAATTGGTTATCAACAAGAAACATTGGTAAAACTAGCAATCAGTGTGTGTTCATGACACACAGTCGCGGCTTCGCCGCTTCCCGCAGGATGGCGTCTGCGGTGACATTTTTCCTTGCTAGATTCGCGAGCTAAAACATATAAACTTCATTTTTCCTGTTTTACTTCAATTTTTGCCAGTCTATGAGAGTTTATACAAATATTTCGACATTTTTTCTCTCATTATCTCATTAACTCAATTACTCATTCACTTTATTGTGTTATCAGAATTAATATCTGATGTAAAATTTTTTTCTTTATTATAACTTCATAATTTAGTTTAGGAATGATTTAGAGCCGGTCGTTTCTCTGTTTTAATAACTGCCTGTAGCCTCAAAGGTTTGAAATATGAATTATAGCTTCAATATAAAAAATAAATCCATTTTAAGTAGAAAATATATATTTTATTAGCATGCAAAAAATGCAGTAAATGATTGATCAATTATAAATATTGAAAAAGCATAATATTATATAGAAAAAAAAAACCTTAATAAATCATCAAAGATGTAAGAAAATATTCGTTTTGTTCTGTATAAATCTAACGTTGAGGAAATAAATTGAGAAAAAAGTCAAGCCATTGTCTTACAATTTGACAAACAATTTAAATCAAAGTTTCATACGATATTTTCGAATAACCCATACAAAGGATTGAACTGAATAAATATTATAACTCAATTCAATAAACATCAGTGTAATATTCTGTTGAATTGTATTATTTTTGTGCCGATAAATTAAATTACTCAGGTAACAACTGCGTTCAAAACAAAATTATTGTATAAAATTAGAAATGTAACAGTAATTTTTCAGATTGCCTAGGTTACATCAAAACTATAAAGGACATTTCTGTAACTTTAACATTCTATAATGTTGCTGTACAAATTCTAAGTTTATAGGAAAGATTGTTTCCGAATATTATGTTGTGAATTACATAACAGCCTCATAAATTAAACATGGACAGTCAGTGAAAATCACAAATCGAAAAATTGTATACGCCACTAGGTCGCATAATTTTCAAGCTTATAGCAATATGAGTTTTTATTATTTATATTATTGTTATTATTTCCTACAGAAAATGATAATAGTAGGTTTTGTGAATAACATTTATTGGCAAGATATAAAAATATAAGTGTTGTGAAGCTTTTATGTTATGAGGGATTTTTGAGAAAAACAGAATTATTTCCCCAAAAACGTTTTTTCATTTAATTAACAGCCAAATATCATCAGTTTACAAAAAAAGGTCTTAAAAAATCTATAAAAAGTTCGCGGACAAGTTCCCCTAAAAGTTTCACAAAAAAATTCTGTTTATAGTTTGCTGCTCTCTGATTTATAAACTCATTTTTAATAAATCAACTACCAATTACATTTACCATGACAAATAATCAACCGATTCAGGTTAAAATAAATGAAAACACTTGCATTATTGCAATTTAAAACTTTAAACACACGCGAACTTGTGAGCTATCAAATAAAGAATCAGCGATTACATTTTCTTAATTATATGCTACTTGCAGTAACTGATAAATTTAACAAACTTAAGCAATTATTGATTTAAAAATTTAAAGACTTTATAACATAAGCTTGTCTGATTGTCTTAGATCTATACATTATTTGAGTTGATAACAATTATTAAGGCAATTTTCATCATTACTGGCACTGTAATCAAAATTAACTATAAATAGAAAAATGATTTTTTATTCAGAGTGGCTTCAACTTTTTGTAGATGATTGAATACATAGTTTAATTCTAGACTGAGGTGTCCCTTTATTAATCTATTTATTAATATCATTTAAGTGAATCACATGTTTAATCTCTTTTTAACCGATGATCAAAAAACAATATTAGCAGTTAAGTAAAACTTATCTAAAGATAAAAATAAACAGAAAAGGTTTACAGAAATTTCAATGAATAATGTCAAGAAAACTTTTTATATAATAATTTCTAGACACTTAATCATTTTAAATTTTATTTCAAAATTGAAATTTTTATCGAGTTGTTCTGTTTTTGTTTTAGCTCATTTTACCTTTGACTAATTCAAAAAATCAATCTGTTCTTGTAGTCTGTTTTCCAAAAACTCCTCTTGATGTTCTTTTTTTTTCTCCATTGTAATGATGAACTTTTTCTATTTTGTCACTTAATTCCTTTCTATTAATGTTTCTAATAGACTTTTCAATAGTTTGTATAGAATTTTGACAAATCTCAGCGCTACTCTCAAAATGTGTTTTGTCTATTACTGATCCTTCAGTAAACTTATTCAAAGCGTCTCCATATTTATTTTTTGCATTTTCCAAATCTGAAGCTGTATTTTCTAAATAAACTGCTTCGTTGAAGATTTTGTTACCTTCATTTTTTAGCCTTCTTTTGTTGAATAATCTTGAGCTTTTTCTGACTCATCTTCAATGTCAGCATTTTCTAGATCTATACCTTTTTCAAAATATTCTTCTCCAAGTTTGTTAAGCGCTTGACTCATGTTATCTTCAATAGAATTGATAGTCAAATCATGATTAGCAAATCTTAAAGCTTCTTTAAATTTTTCTATAGCAGCTTTGTAATGCTTACTCTTCATTTCGCTTTCTCCTTGCGTATTTAACTTCTCAGAATGCTCATTGTAAATCTGTTCTTTTGTATTTTTGACTGTAACTTTGAGTTTATTAGGATTCACACGTTCGTATGTAATGTCATGTGCTTTTACAAAATGTTCAAAGTGAGCAGGATAACCTATAGCGTGCTTTTGATGAATTCTAAAGGCGTCATGACTTCCATCAGAGAAATCTACCTCTAGAACAAATGGACAATACGATGCAAGGTTTTTTACATCTAATCTTTTGCTAATAAATCCACCGTTACGTCTGACAAACTGACCATCAAGAGATTGTTTTGGATTTCGGTTCTGACTTGGCCAATCAAATTCGTCAACAGATCTAACACTAGTGTTGGTTATATCCTGTGAAGATAGATTCACTAATTCAAAGAATGTTATAGTTGCACCCATACTGTATGAAAGTTGTTTCAGTTAAATGTAATGTGTAATTTTAATCATCTTATCTTTAAATGACGACTGATAATAGACGCTGAACTACAAAAATAAAACATTTCAATTTTATATTGTGCAAGGAATAGACTTCACATCTTGAAAAGAGAGCAGCCCAGAGGGTAAGTTTATTATTATCAGTATCTTTTGATCACAAGTTCTAATTGTATAATTTTTGTAAGCATAGATGCGTCACAAAAGTTTGGTTTGAACTGACAATTCAAAATTCCAATTTAAGTATGTATTTCATTAAAGTGCCTTTAGACTATGTGATTTATCATATGATATTTAATATGATATAATCTTGATATAATATGATATAAATCATACCATTTAAAAAATTACATTTCATATTAATTTTGTGTTGTTCTTGTTTATAATCATTCTTACAATCTATGGAACACAAAAAATTATATAGTTTAAATTCAAAAATTTCTGTTTTAACATTTATCACATGAGAAATCATATGATAAATCACATAGTCTAAATACACCTTAAGGCTGACAAAATTAAGCTTTCTGTTAATCTTTAATGACGAAACGTTACCGACTTAAAAAAGAGAAAGGGGAAAACAGAAAGAATGAAAAACTATTAACTTTTGAGTTTGAAATTGAGACTGATTCGGGAATTGTTGAAAAATTTCTGTCTGTAGTACCGTATAATCAACGTGAGGTCGATAGTTGTGTGAAGAAAATTCTTTCCTATCAGAACATCGACTCGAGTGAGTGCAAACTTGTAGAAAATATTGATTCCGATGAGGAAATTATAGATAATGTCAAACTAGAAAACAAAAAGCCATTCTATGTTATCTTAGATAAATCTGAAAATTGTTGGGTTTTGTTTTGTGTACTTAAGTTGAAAAAACAAATATTTGTACTCTATAAAGATCCATGTGGAGCATCTATACCTTATCAACTTAAAAACAGTTTTATAAAACTTTTTGGAGAAGTTGTATTCATAGAACAAATAAAAGTTGATCAAGAATTTGATAATCAGAAAAATTATGGATTTTTGACCTTGAGAAATCTGAAGAAATTAATTGAATATCTAAAGAGTAATGATGGAAATGTTGATAAATTCCCTGATTTTATTTTTTGTAATTCCAAAGATCTTTTTGAAGAAAAATATAAGAAAATTATACAGTTTACCAGTGAGTTGTCTGAAAATTAGGCATTTACAGAAGAATTAGGATTATTTGTTGAAAAATTACCAACAAATTTAATTTCTAATTTTGATGATTACAGAATAATTTTGGAAGAAGAATTGCTTAAACATGAAAACAAAGTTGATTTTAAGCGACTCAAGCAAGCAAGGGAGAATTTTCTGCATAATCAAAGTTTGCAAACGTTTATCAATGATTTTGAGTTAGATCAAAAGATAGAAAACGCCGAAATTAAAGATTATGTATTAAAAATACAAAAGATTTTTTTTAACGAAATTCAGAAGCTCTCATTAATATTTAAACTACTTAATGATGTTAGAATTGATAATGAACTCTTTGCTGATTTGTATCAAATTTGCAAAATGTTGAATATTGACTCCAAAAAACTCGAACTTTTCTATAAATTTAAAGCTGAACAATTGAAAGAACTTTTTAGGAAAAAAATGAAAGAGATGTATTTATGGAGAAAGGTAATAAGGTTATACTAAGAAAGACGCATGCTAATGATGATAATTGTACATCTTTTGAAGATCTGTTGAAGGATGTGAAATTAGGATTAGAAGGAGAAAATTATCTACCTGAAGCAACGCTGCAAGAACTAAAAGCTTAATACAAAGTTGTTGTAAACACGTACGAAGAAAGGAAAAATAAAGATTTGGAAACTGTTAAGAAATGCGCTAATGAAATGAAAAAAAAAAGAAATTTAGGAACAAATAGTGAAGACATATGCGAAACTATTGGAATCATGGATAGAGTTTATAACATTCTAACCGATGGTTTACGTCTTCGGAAAACTCAGGTGTTGGCACTTCTCCTTTTCTTTCATGAAAAAGAGAGTAGAGGATTATTGTGTCAAATTCAAACTGGTGAAGGCAAAACTATAATAATTTCTATGTTAGCAGCAATCCGAGCTGTACAAGGTTTTGCTGTCGATGTTATCACAAGAAACAAAGTACTTCCAGCTTAAGGAGTAGAAGAAACTAATGATTTCTACTCAATTTTTAATTTAACAGTATCCACTAACAATTCTACTAAGAATGTAAATATGAAAAATTCTGCATATCAAGCAGATATTCTTTATGGTACTATAAGTAACTTTCAGTTTGATTTTCTGAAAGACTCGTTTGAGGGTTATAACGTGAGACACGACAGACGATTTGGACAAATAATACTAGATGAAGTTGACAGCATGTTGGTAGATAATGGTGGACATAATGCTAAACTGGCAACACCGTATCCAGGAATGGAAAGTTTGAGATACATTTACATCAAGATCTGGCAAGAATTAGAAAAAGTTGAAAAGGATTTAATAGAATTAACTAATCAAGAAATAAAGAAGTATAAAGGAAAGTATACTAACGTAGACAAGGCAAACGATTATACTGAAGAACTTGAGCAAAAAATCAAATCTTTTGACAAATATGATTTGATTAAAAAAAGAATTAGAGAAAGTCATCCGACAGATATACCTCTGATACCATCTCATTTAAAAGATTATGTTCAAAGAAAATCAGATTCTTATATAGAAAATGCTATGTTTGCAAAATATGAGTGTGAAGAACACGTTCAGTATCGTCTTACTGATGAACAAGGAGAAAAAGTAGTTAGTCCAGTTGACTATCTTAATACTGGAGTGACAATGAAGAAAACTGTTTGGTCTAATAGTCTACATCAATTTGTGCAACTGAAACATAATCTTTTGTTGACTTTTGAAACTCTTACTAGCAGCTTTATTTAAAACATTATGAAGACAAGAATGTTTTTGGTCTGACTGGCACTTTAGGATCACAAGCTGAGCAAGAACTGCTTTCACAGATTTTTAACGTTACTTATGCTAAACTTCCAACTTATAAAAAAAAATCTTTAAGGAGCTGCCAGGAATTGTTTTTATAGATGATTTTTGGAGTGTTAAATTGACAATCGAAATTTTGAATTATTTTGATAAAAAAAGAGCAGTTTTAGTTATATGCGAAACTGAAAAAGACCTCCTCGAAATTGAAAGTTATTTGGAGATATTACAAATTGAAAATTTAAGATTTAGAGTATATGCCAATGAAGATAATGTTAAAGAAACTCAAACTGAAGTGAATATTGGTGACATAATTCTAGCAACAAATATAGCAGGTCGTGGCACTGACTTCAAAACAGAAAAAATTCTAGAAGAGAGCGGAGAGTGGTTTTCTTTCTCGTAATCTAAGAATTGAAGAACAAACTTTTGAAAGAACTTCATGTCAAGGCAACAAAGGTACTGCACAACTTATAATTAGAGAAAGTGAAGTACAAAAACTTGGGTTTAAAGGAGGAAAAATTTTGCAAAATTAAAGACAGCAACAGATCGAATGGAAAGTCAAAGACTTAAAAAAATCAAAAACGTTTCAATCAAAGAACTCAATTTTAAAGACGCAATATTTAAACTTTTTTCCAATCATTATTGTAATTTAAAAAGTTCAATATTAAGTGACGAATATAAATATATTTTCAAAGATTTGAAGGAGTTCTGGGCTTTCTGGTTACATAAACAGAATTTCAAAACTGAAACTATATTGGGAAAGACGCCTGAAAAAGAATTCGAAAAATTTTTAGAAGAAGCTGATCACTAAAGGAACAATAATGTACAATCCGTTCTATTGCATTTCTTTAGCAAATCATTATTTATAAAAAAATAAAAATGTAAAAGCAGCCGCAATTTTAAAACACGCTCTCACTTTAGTCGGTGATAAGAACCAAAATGTGATAAGAGGAGCACATTTGAAGCTTTTTGAACTTGCAATTGCTAGTGGCAACCAATTGATGGAAAGATTCAAAAAAGCACTAGGCAGCATCCTATTTGTACCAGTTGAAAAAAATAAAGCTTTTAGAGAAGAAGCTAGAATCCATTTGACAAAAGCTAGCAACTCTATAAAAAAAGAAATCCAGTATATTGAACATTTTTTAAGTTACGATAATCATGACTTTAAAGGCATTTTTGTCGTTCACAGTAAAAACAATGTGTTTTTGAAACACATTTATTCTAAATTGTACTGTCTGAAGATTTATGAAGGTAGTATAGATGAATTGAAAACAATGCTAGAAAACGCTGTCGGAGGTTTAGATATCAGCTGTAAAGTTGAAACTACCTTAGAAAATCTTAGCAAAGCAAACAGTTACCAAAAATCAAATAACTGAGTACGAAATCTTAGAATTACAATCAACTGGAATTGATGTCATTTACCAATTAAAAGAAATTCATGATGTACCTGATCTTGTTATCCAGACAGCACAACAACAAATTATTGGAGGAATCACAACACTAACATTTGGCCTTTGCTTTCCTTCATTTTTCCCAATGATAGGTCCTATTGCCAGTACTTTAATATCAAGTGGATTAATGGACATTGTTGCAGAACTTCTTCTTAGTTCTAGTGGTACAGAATTTGACTATAAAGAATATACGGAAAATAAATTTATTTCTTATGGTATGACTCTTATAACTTTTGGTGTAAGTGCAATCAGCCAATCTGTTTCAATTCTAAAGAAGACTGTCAACTACTCCCGAGAACTATCAACATTTCTGCGTAGAAGTAAAAAATTGAAAAAACTGTGCGAAATCATTGCTCATCAAATTGATATGTTAACAGCGAAATTAGATGATATGTTGACAGCTGCTGAATTAGCATTGAAACCGAAAGGACATAATCTTGAAAAAGTAATCAGTAAGTGTGACTTACTTTCAAAATTTATCAAAGAAGTTGTCACTTCAACAAAAAGCAGTTTTTCTAAAAAATTTCAGAAAACTTGTTTGGAAAAAAGTTCTGTGACACACGAGTTTAGCTCTATCAAAAACTTGCTTGTAAACAAATACAAAAACAAATTACTGGTTATATCTAGAAACAACAATAATTTGCTGCTCAAATTGAAGACATCAAAAGATGAAATAGATTTGGTTGTAGACAGTCTTATCAACAGCGAACATTTTTTAACAACTGTAAAGAACACTAGTATAGGACTCATCAAAAAAATAAAAAATCCTTATGTTGAATTGTTATTTCTAAGCATAAAGCTAGGTAACGTCGTTGATAAATTTATTAGCTATATTCCAGAAGTTTCCTCTTTTCTTGAACAGAATCTATCAGGTGGTAACTGCCTAAATGATACTGGTATTGTAATAGAAGACATTTGTGAAAAAGTAGCTGAAGAGGAGACTCTGCTAATACTAGATTTTATAGAAAATGGTTTTGATATTGGCTATCGCAACTGGAACAAATTTAAAATTCCAACTGTTGACCACAATTTTTCAGATAGATGCAGAAGCAGTTCGTCTTCATTTGAGGGACAAGATCAAGAGAGCAACCGTTCATACAATATTTTAGGCCTAGATGTTAATGCATCTTTACCTGAAATTAGAGAGCGTTGTTTAAATTTGACTTTAAAACTAAGTCCTTATAAAAATACACATGATGAATGTGCAGCAAAAAATTTACATGCAATTTTAGACGCTTACAGAACATGTTGTAAACTGAAGAAAAATGTTTATTTATTTATGTTTAATAGATTTATTATACTAATTGTTGTATTTACTATTAGTTAGTAATCGAAAATGAATAGTAAGGCAGAAGGTAATTATTCAATTTCTGTTATAAACATATAACGATTGCGTCATTCATCATGATCTATTACTAACTTAAAAACTTAAAACTAACTAAAAAGGCCCACACATGTAGGAATTGTATCTAAACACTCCCCTTTAATTTCAGCATTGCAAACTAAAAATATATAATATTCATACTTGTTAAACCTAAATTAGGTGTCTGAAACTAAACTTTATCAGGTGCTTTATTCAAAACATCAGTTGTTTTATCAGTTGTCGGAATGCATAATATTTTGGATCTCTTATGGTCTATTCGATCTGTGAGTTTTATGCAAGACTGATTGATTTTAAGTATGGTGATGTAACAGTCATTATGAGCAACTTACTGTAACAAATACAACAACCAAACTCTTTTTCGAGCAGCTTCTGCTTGAGCTGTTGCAAGGCTATACACTGCTTACTTGTATGCTAAAAAACTGAAGCTTCAAATGCTTTAAAGGATAAACACGTTGTAGACTTTCTGTTGTCTTCGTCTCTCGCCCAATCTGAGTCTAGATAACCCACAAGACTGATGTTAACATCTTCAGTGTTAGACAGTGCATAATCTAATCTCCTTAATATATCTTAATATGCGTTTCAAGACTTGTCATAGTTCTTTTGAAGATGAACTGGTATCGACTGCATATGTTGACCGAAGCACTAAGTTCAGGTTCGATTGCTATGTGATAGTCGTGCGTGATTTTCACCTAATTCTTCTTTAAGCCGAAACGGTGACCACTAACATGAAGATTTTAATAGATAATAGCTTAACCCTGAGAGATGCAATAAGTTCCCGCTTTCAATATGCAGCGAACAGGAAAAGTTGAGAAAGGATACAGTTAATCTTACCCATAATAAAATATAAATGTTAACAATAACATTTAATAACTAAATGAAACGAAAAAGCTCAATGTAAAAACAACAACAAAAAAATTTGAACTTGGAGTATGTGCCCAATAACCATAACAAAAATCTAAAAACCTAATTTTACATTCAAATTAATCAAGTAAAGCAATTTGGGAATAATTGTGATGGCTAAGTTCATGTATTTTGCAAATATAAACATTTTTGAGAAGCGATGAAGTTTTTACAAATTTATCTAAAACTCAAAAAATATACAAAACATAACCAGACTAAATCTTTCCACAGAAAAATATAAATGATTTTACTTACATTTTAAAAGCAACTGGAACCACCTTTCACACAAACAACCTAACGTCTTAACATGGCTAATTTACTAATTACAATTCATCCTTTCTGTGTCTAGGTAGGCTCTAATTATTTATTGTTCCCTTGTCACCCTCGCCACCCTATCATCCTGGATTCGTATGCACACGGCTCCAATCATGAGAATTCTTCCATCTCTACTCTATCTAGTTCGTGGGAATTGTTCTTTTCTTCAAGGTTTCGCGAATCTGCAGGTGGCTTCAGCGCTACTGATTGGTTAATTAAAATTTTTATGCAGGTGTTTATTAACTGTGTCTGTCTAGTTGTCCTTTTCTTCAAGGTTTCACGAATCAGCAAGTAGCTTCCGCGCTTTTGATTGGTTAATCGAGTTCTCTATGCAGATATTCATCTCTTGTGTCTGAGCATCCCCCGCTCCATTTGCGTTTGAAATTTCCATAGGATACTGATATTTTATCGAATAATTCATAATTTTAGTGATTTTTCATTTGCTTTCCATGGATTCTCTTTTCACAACAGCAAGCCTTAGATCAAATCACCAACTGCAGATGTTCTAACAGGTGTCTTCTCATCTCACAATGGAAGGCGTCTCTCTTCTCTCATGGGAGTATTTGCAATTTCAAGGATTTTACTAGATAGAATGATTGATTGCCGAACTTTCGCACTACTAATGAATTTTTCCCGTCTAGGTGTGCTGTTAACTTTATCTTCATTATTTTCAACTTTCTGTAAATTAAGATTCCTTTTAATAGGAGTTCCTGTTCTTTTACAACTTTCCATGTTGAATTGTTTAAAAAAATTTTCCAAATTTTTTTTGATTAAGTAAATTCTATTTTCTGTAACTTGATCATAACGTGGTAATCAACTTCACCTTCAGACGTTCAATCTCTCCGATACTATTGCTTGCAATAATAATGTCATCAACGTGGAGAAGTAGATATAATCCCGTTTGTTCTGTTATTTTCAATTAAAGACAAGGGTCACATTATGGTCTTTCTGAATTATATCCACACGCAAATCAATTAAATTTGTTGTTTCAGCAATAAGGTCCCTGGTTGAGACCATACAATGACTTCTTCAATTTACAAACAATATTTTCATCTGCCTGTAGCCCATCATCTCCATGCAGAAAAGCTGAATTTATATCCATTTGTTGTGTGTCCAAATTTTTATGATTTATTATTGATACTAGGAAAGGCTATTAAATTAACAGTCGTTAGTTTTGACATAGAGAAATAAGTCGCATCATAATACTAACATTCCTTTTGCATGAGGCCCTTTGCTACTAATCTAGCTTTATATCTTACGTATTTCCGTTTTGGAATTTGTCCAATTTAAAAATTCATTTATTTCATATTAACTCAACATTTTCCAGAACTGCAAGTATATTCTTTATAAACACATTTTAAACACATTTTAACAAAAAATGTGAGCGACTATTGTAAGTAATACTTTTTGCTAGACTTTTTGCTTTGTCATAAATTACGATTCGACGGCCAAACAATTCATCTACCAAGCTTTACATGGTACTTATTGGTTATTAGGACTTATTTAGTTACACGTATTTATTTAAGAAAAGAAGCAAACTACTACTGTTACATGAAATTTAGGAAACATGTACATTTATGTCTTTCTTTAGCAATAACTAATAGATTTTGGTCGTTAATTATTCTTAGCTTTGGAAGTCTGTCTTTAGTCTTCAATTTTACAAAGTTACTTGGATAAAGAATAGAATTACCAATAATAAACAATTTGAAAATAATTAAATTTCAGAAAAATAACTAGATGTAACGACTCAAGACATCTTCCTCCACAAGACGATAGACTACACTTTGCAAGTACAAAATAAATTTAAAGTATGAATTACATATAATTTAGCACTTGGACCACAAACATTTGACACAGCAAGTCAAAACTAAGATACAGAATGTTGTCCGGTGATATGTGCATGAGTTTTCATATGCCACCCCTTCCTTCCATTTCATCCCTCTGCCCAGATTTTCCACAACACTAAAACTTTGAAGATTGAATGTGCGGATACAGGAAAGACCGCGCCCGCATTGGTCTCACCGTTCATCACCAGATCTGATAATTTCACTTCGCCTCCTCGAAGAGAATGTCACCCCTCATCCTGAAACATCTCCGTTCCCTGCGCCTTTTAATTTTGATTTTCAAGATTATCTCTTCATTCCTAAGAAATACTATGACTTGAACCTTACGAAACAAGACAGAGATCTGCCCTCTTTCGAAGCTTGGTTCAAAGAGATTACGACTTCCCGCTGGCCAGGAAGTCCTCATATCTTCACGGATGGTTCTCGAAACTCAGTTCTCCAGTCTACAACATTTGGAGTCTACATACCCTCCCAAAACCTAAGGGTCCAAGGACGTCTTCCGTCAGATGCTTCTATATTCACGGCGGAGCTCATGGTAATTTGGTATGGCATCACTCTTGTCTCACCGGGGGCGAAACCCTGGATTCTCTTTTCAGACTCCAAAAGTTCGTTAGGTAAATGGTAAATCACCACCCATGGTTTGAAGCTGGTGTTATGCTCTCGCGGAAAATCTGCACGGCAATTTTGCGTTGACGTTTGGGACACAGCAAACTACCATTTTACCCATACAGAATTGGCATTAAAGATAGCCCTTTATGTGATTGTGGCCATCCACTTATTCTTGGAATGTTCGCTTTTACGTAATCCTATCATGAATCTGTATACTAATTTGTTAAACTTTGGTCTATCAACGCCTTTTTGGGCAACTGAAATTTTAAAATGTGATTTGGATAAGATTATTCGAGCAATTACAAATTTTCTTGGTGACTGCAATGTAGAGATTTAATAATCCCTTCAACTTTTCTTTCCCTTTCCCATTCAATTCTCTTTTTATTTACCATAAAATCGCCGTGATGTGCCTCTCTGAAGTATTTTCCTTTATTAATTTCCCCGCCTGCTTCATAGCTTTCTGCTTTTTAGATTGCTTAGTAGATCTTTGAACCCGTGACCAGCTTCCTTTATTAAATCATTCATTAGGTCATTCCTCACACAGCAGTAAAATATTTAAGCTACAAAGAAAAGCCATTAGAATTTTAGCAAATCTAAAATACGACGAAAACTGTAAACAATCTTTTATAGATCTCAAAATTATGACTCTTCCTGCTCAATTTATTTTTGAAAATCTTTTGTACATAAAAAAGAATGAATGTCATTTTAAAGTACATGGAGACAATCATGAGTACAACACACGACAAAAGGCAAACTTTATTCCACAATATAAACGTTTAAAAAAGGGCCAAGGTTGCCCGGATTATCTTGGAATAAAATATTACAACGAACTTCCTTTGGATATAAGGGCTCTAGATCTAAAGACATTCATAGTTAAAGTAAAAGGTATACTGCTTACGTTGCCTATTTACAATACAAGTGAATTCAGTAACGATCTCATTTTATCTGTTTGCTAAATTGTGCTGTTTGGTTTTTACATATATGTTTAGTTTGTTATATATGTGTAAATTGTCATTTTACTTCTTACATTGTGACGTTTGTAAAACATTTTATGTTATCGCAATAAATCCCTATTATTATTATTATTATTATTATTATTATTATTATTATTATTATTATTATTATTATTATTAATCATGCCTTTCACTCAATCGCTCACCGGTTATTCATATCGACGGTGGTGAAATAGGCTTGTGGCCTGAACACCGTACAGCAAGGAAGAAGAAGAAGAATATTGATTTGCATTATTTAGAAAACTTAAAATGTACAATTATAATCAATATTTTCAAGTTTAAAACAATGTATTTACAATTATTTCAAATTTGGCGCGTGCGAAAATTCCGTTGACGTAAGAAAACCGTTTAAAGTCGCGTTCGTAAATTGCCCGATCTGTCGCTTCTCTATCTTCTCTGGTTTTAGAGACAAAATTAAAGCCGCATTTAGAGTTTCTCAGCCTGGTTGATGGATATTTATAACGAATGGAGTATGTATAAGTTGGTTCAAATATTGTTCATGGTGGAAAATAAAACACTACATGTTAGAAAAGAAACAAAACTTTTATTAACACACAATTTATAATCAAATCGCTCAACGAATTTAGCGGTCACGTGATCAACAAAAACTATAGTTATACTGCCGTATATGATTTACAGCATATCAATTGACTGAAACCGCAAATGAATTTATAATTAGGCGAAGGGACAAACCAAAATGCACGGGATTAGTAACAACTGCAAAACACTGTATCACAAGCGTTCATTGTAGTTCTAATTCAGAATGAAAGAATGTCAGCGATCACATGATTTTAGCTTTTACCATATTTATTTCCACGTTATACAAAAACTCTGTATAGCCAGAATATATACATGTATCCCACCACAGCGTAATTATTTCATAGCGTAACAACGGTTGGGAATATGAAAATATGAGAATTTGTTAGAGAATAGATTCACTTTGGTAATTAACGTGTTACATAATGAGGGGAATGTGTCCTCCCCTTGCACGAAATTCAAATAATACATTGTAAAATGTTAAATAAAGAAAATTGAGTATTAAATCAGTAAGCTTCACATTACTGTTTTCTATTACATTATAACACAATTGTTCTATTTTAATAATAATTTTGCCACTTTTCTGATGCATGTAATATTACTATTTGGCAGCTTGATATAAGTTTGACAATTTTAACGTCAAAGAAATAAAAATCCCTAAAAACATTCGAGACTTACTAAATGAGAGTGTTGGTTAGAGTTGGTGAGGTGGGCGAGCTGGTCTACGGTTGAAATTCCGAAGATCTTGGAAGCGATTTCAACCCTTATACAGGATTTTCGGTAAAAAACGCCGCAAGCAATAACTTTGCTATTTATTGCCAAATTTCAATAAATGATATACCAAATTAAAAAGTTGGAAAAAGACTACAGACTAGACAAAAATACTATTTTTTTTACTCATTTGTTGACCGTAGGCAATAGTCAACTTTGTTTTTTCAAATAGCAAGCTATGGTATTTTCTAGTTATTTAAGAAACCTGACTTTTCTTGCTTCTGGAAACATAAAATTTTCTCTATTTAATTACTGAATTTTTTTAAAAATTAGTATTAAAATTTTTTTATCAAAAAATCAAGTTCACAGGCTATACATTTAATTGGATAAATTTTCTAAACCAACAATTACGCATAAGGCAGCTACCATAGTGACCACCACTGAAAGTTCAAAAACATGACATTACCTTAGTTACGCGGCTAGGTACTTAAGATATAGGTGATTTTCCAAAACAATAATTTTGAATATTGGTTTTTGCAAAAATTTACTGCTTAAAAAAAAATAATTGAACGTTATAGCTCATTCAGCACTGGCTTTTAGATTATTTTTTTGCAAAACTTGCATATTGATAAAATTTTTTTTCAATAAATTATTTTAAATAACAGAAAATATTAATTAGATTTAGTAAGTACTTGTTTTTTTTTGTTCATTGACAATTTCTGGTATAGTAAGGTACATGTGATATTATCACAAATCAGTCGTATGAAGTTTTTGTAAACTTTGCATATTCTATTACATCATGTGATTTCTTGTTATATAAAAAAAAAAATAATCATATAATCAAATAATCAAATAATCATATGATGTTATTTTTGCAAACTTTGCATATCCTGTTTCTTCATATAATTTTACTAACTGATAAAAGCTAAAAACAAAAATCAGCAAAATTTGCATTTTTGATATCAATTTGACTTTGTTACTATGTACCTATAATCAAGCATTTTTTTTAATGTTTGCTATAAATTGTCTACGGTACCCCTACTAAAAAAGTATAAATTAGTAGTGGTACTTAGTCACACCTCACCAGAAAGGTGCATGGTTTGGAGTGGAAAAATTCTACGACAGACCTATTGGAATATGAAGATTTATCATGTGTAATACACGACTTCATCACAAACCACAGTTTCCCAAATGAAACAATTCCAAAAGACAACAATTTTCCTTGTAAAAATCATTTACAAAATATTTTTAAATCATTTCAATGTAATCAACATCTTCACAATAATTTAAGCTGTGCATTAGAAAATGTATTTTATTTACACACACACGCGCACACACACACCTCAAAGGGGTAAGTTCATCCTTTCTTTTCAGAAGCACATTTTATCTTACACTCTAAATTTGGTGAAGATTTTAGCAAAAATAAAGAAACTATAATTTTCCCGCATGTTTTTACAGTCTTGGATCTCTGTGCGTCGTGTCGTATTAGACTCCAGTTCTTTCCCGCTATATTTTATTCCGCCAATCAGAAGCGTAGTTTTTGGAGGGAAACGAAAAGAGTCATGGAAGAAAAGGGTTTGATGATGGGAGTGGGGACTGCGCAGCAGCATTGCGTGCCGCGCGGCACATTCAATGTAAAGCTGTAGTGACGTTTGGATGTGTTTTCCTATGGAGTTTTTGTTTTTCTATGTCAATTATTTCGTTGTTATGTCTTTCTGTTACATTTAGATGGAAAAACCCAAAATGAGAAGAGGACAATTGTTGAACTGGTACGAAGTCTTAATTTGAAATTTTTTTGATACGCAATTCTGTAAATGGCTTAAAATAATTCAATTGTTAGAATTATTTGTAAATTGGCAGTGTTTGCTGACTGATAATTGGATTGTAGAGTTTCGTTATTGTTGGTACCAATTTAACTACCATGAATTTTACATTTTTTTTGAGGTTCAAGGTCATGGGGTCAAAAACGGGTTATTTAGATAAAACTTAAAGGTTACCATCGTAATGTAAAGGGAGTTTTATGTAAAATTGAAAAAAAAAGTTAAATTGTCGTGGCGTTCATTTTTTGTAAGTTCAAGGTCACTAGTTCAGAAACTGCTCATTTCTGCAAAATTTTAAGATCACAATCGTGGTTTTTTTAATGGTAAATCGAAAAAAAAAAAAATTCTGAAAAAGTAAAAACCGCAAGGGTAAAATTTTACCGGCAATTCTGTAATTGGCGTAAAATAATCCAAATCATTGAAATATGCCAGCTTTCAGTATATGAGATGATGTCAATAGTTTATTTGATTGGGCATTTCTTTGTTCTGAATTTTTTTCCAGTCTGTGCAAGTAGACACGTGCGCTGTTGTAAAATCCAGTTTTGTTTCTTGTTTTTTTTTTTCTGTCTGGTTTTCCTAAGAAAGTTTTTTTTATTCACCGATAATTTCTGAATATCCTAATTTTATTTTTAATGTTTCAACAAATTTGAATGTTATCTGATTAAAGGACATTATCAAGTTTTTTGGTTTATACAGGGTGTTTCAAGAGTATAGGGTAAAATTTTAACCACAGATAATGATTCTGAAATGATTAAAATGTGCGAAAGAAAATTTGTTCTATCTCAAAGAATGACTATTTTATAGCCCCCTGAAGTTTGTTATGGAATCTGAAACTCTAAACTATATCTTTTGAACGGTTAGCCGAACAATATTGAAATTTTGCACAATAACTAATCAAAAAGTATACTTTCGAATGGTGCTGGCAAACTTCTGATACAAGAATGCAATTTCCGGTTACAGCACTTCCGATGCAGTTTTTAGTATAAAACTTTTTTTTCTTCTAGTCAAGTCCCTATTTTTATGTGAAAATTCTAAACCTAAAAAGGTGCAGATATAGATTAGAGTTTCAGATTCCATAACGAACTTCAGGGGGTTATAAAATAGTTATTCTTTGAGATAGAACAAATTTTCTTTCGCACATTTTAATCATTTCAGAATCACTATCTGTGGTTGAAATTTTACCCTATACTTTTGAAACACCCTGTATAGAAACACGCTTTAAAGAATTAAATAATTAAAAATAAATAAAAAATAAATAATTTTATCAAACATTGCTTGGTTATGGAGCTGCATTGTGCTCCAACAATGTTTTGATTCAAAGGACTTTAAAGGATTCTGTATTTTTGCACTTACAAGCTGTTTGGTAAAAAACGCCGCAAGCAGTAACTCCGTTTTTATAATCAGTTTCAAACAAATGATACATCAGATGATGATGCTGCTAAAGGACTATAAACTCAACAGTTTTGAAATTGTTTGCAAAAATCTATATTTAAATATATTTTGGGAAATTAAGTTCACCTATATTTTAAGTACCTAGGCACGTAACTAAGGTAATGTCATATTTTGAACTTCCAATGATAGTAACTATGGTAGCTGCCTCATGCGTAATTGTTGCTTTTGAAAATTTATCCAATTGAATGTACAGCCGGTGAACTTGACTTTTTGGATAAGAAAATTTTATTACTAATTTTTGAAAAAAATTTATAATTAAAAATAAAAAAATTAAATTTCCAAAAGAAGAAAAATTCAGGCTTCTTAAACAACTACAGAATACCATAGAGTGAGAGAAAAAAAATATAATTTTTGCCTAACTTTTTTTGTTAACGTCTTTTGACAACCTTTTAATTTGATATATTATTTATTGAAATCTGACAATAAATAACAAAGTTATTGCTTGCGGTGTTTTTTATCGATCACCCTGTAGAATATTTTCATTGTAACTAACAGAATATTTTCATTGTAATTATTTAGCGACATTCTTCAAACGGTGATGGGGTTATTGTATATTACTATCATAATTTTTTTGCAATTTGAAATTTTCCCAATTCAAATGATTAACTGATTTTAAGTTTTTACATAAAATTATAATCCAATCTGAAAAACTGTAGGAAGTATTCTGTAATAAGAAATTCATAAATTTAAAATTAATTTACATAAAATAAGCTCTAATATTCATTTTTTTTTTTTAAAGAGCGTTGGTGGACACTCTTATTTATTAAAGGCGTTCAGTAATTATGGCTAAACGACTATCAATTTCATAATGGTTCTTTGGCATTTTATAACGCAAATCCTGAAATAGTAAATCCAACTAAAAACTTGAACCCATATCCTACAGGGTATTCAAAAAATACATTTAAAAACTAACATTAAAATGTTGTCAAAACTATAAACTTTCAAATTGATGTTTTGACATTTTGCTTTAGATTCAAAAATAAAGGCATTTTTGTATCAGGTTTTGTATACTCAAACCTCATGGTTTTTCAATTAATCAGGAAAAACTTTTTTCTATCTAGTAAACTGCCAGTTTTATTTGGAATGGTTTCTTAGCTTCAAGGAGTTGTCAAAAATGCCATGTTGATTATTATATTAAAAAGATTTTTTTAATTATTTTGAATGTAACAGTTTTGTCTACTATGACGTTTCACCATACAGAAAATAGTTTTCCTTAAATAAAAATGAAACGATAAGGATTAGGTATAAAAAACCTTTATTTTACAGATTTCATCTTATTTAGATTTTTTGAAGTATTAATTATATTCATATTTCTAATCTAAGTTTTGCAAAAACCAAGGGCTAAATCAAGCTAATTTTTTGAGTACATAGTTATATATCAAGGACCAGAGTCTAAGGTTTTTTTTACGAATAAGTAGATAAATCGTGAGAAAATTGAGTTCAATTAAGTGCTATTCGGATGCAATTTTTTACGTAAGATTTGTTCATCTATATAAACAAAGTAGACTTTATATTCGATCAAAATACCCTCACACCGTGAAGAAAAGTATCTTCTTTTGAATACTTTTTATTTCAAAAAGATATTTGCTTTCATTCGTTCAAAACTCTGACTAAACCGGAGGCATGCTTTGTCATATATTGGCAGTAACCCATATATACAGCCTGTCCCAAGATTCCGGGTACATAGGGAAATGAGTGCAAAAATTTATTAATGTGATTTTTATCTTACCTTTTCAATTTTAATAGAATCTTTTTAGACAGATTTGAAGGAAGTTATTAGTACTTGATACACTAATTTTTTCAGTGATTTTCTATGTTTCATTACAATGCTAGAGCTGAATGAAATTGCTGAATTATTTAAATTGGCGCCAAATGGTCGGTAATACAGTTATGCCATCATAACAATAGTGACGTTTCACAATAATAAGTCAAGTGATGGAAATGAGTGGAGATTCAGATTACAGTTTTCAAACCTTACATAACAGTTTTAGAATGTGAAATTTATTGACAATCCACTATTTGCATCAAGGATCAAACTGATCAGTTAGTTAAAGTTCAACCTGGCACTTTGGCAATGTTAATAACTTAAAAACTTCAATTTTAATAAAATCTTTTTACATAGAGTTGAAAGCTATCAGTACTTGACACACGAATTTTTTCAGAGATTTTTTGTTTCAGTAAAATGCTAGAGTTAAATGAAATTGCTGAAATATTTAAATTGGCGCCAAATAGTCGGTAATACAGTTATGTTATTTGTCATTATGAATTATGTCATTTTCAAATGATAAAATGGCGGAAAATGCAATGCTAGGATTTCAGTTGATATTTTTTCCAAAATATTAAGATAATATCATCAATACGTGGAATTTATCAAAAATTGATTATTTAGAAATTCAGATCGGTTCACGATTGAGTTTGATTAAGTTGCAAAGTTGAAATTGCATTCAACGATGATAATTGGAGAAATGTGTAATTTTGTGGTTATTAATTTTTTTTTTTGTTAATTTTATCGGGATTGCAGGACCGGGGCCAAGGATGATTAAACCCTTATTTTTGTCGACAAGTTTCACTGATTTATATTGTCAGCTTTTTCAAGACAGCTATAAATACATTAGTTACAATGAGCACACAATAAAAGAAATTTTTTGCTTACAGAAAAGGATGACACATTTTTACCTAATGCAAACATTGTTTTGGTTGACAAGTTTTGGGTAGGCAACTCATTAAACTCCTAGTTTTTGCTCTTAATAAAATTACATTAAAATTAACATTTTAAATATGTCAAAAATTCTAAAACCCTTACTCCCGCTTAATTCTTTTTTGTTTTAATCTTCTTTACGACGTTGGAGTATATTTTATTTAGGTTATTCAAATCGGTTTTGAAATTCATAGTTTTGTTCTTCGTTATGTGGATCATTTCACTAAGCTCCCTTTTTATTTTTATTGGTTCATAGTCAATGACCTTAACATCTTTGAAGTTCAAGTGATGTCCTTCCTTATGGTGGTGGTCTGCTAAAGCCGTTTTTTCTTTTTTGTTAATTTGTGTTATATTACAACTGTATTCATGTTGGGCAATACGTTTTTTTAAAAGCTGGGAAGTTTGGCCGATGTATTTCAGTTCTGGCATGCTATACTATATACTACGTTGGTCATCATTACTTTTTTATCTTTATCTTTCAATTTGGAATATATACGTTTATTTATTTTATTTAATGTGTAGAAAGCCAATTGTGCATGATCTTTGAAAATGGATTTTAGTTTTTCTGATACCGTGTTGACGTACGGCATTTTAGCGAAAATTCTAATCTTGTTGTCTTCTCTTCTAGATGACTGTGTTTCCTGATGTTGAAGATATTGGATTCTACATTTTTCTATGAATTTTCTAGGATAATTATTTGTTTCTAAAATCTTGTACACTTCTATTAAATTCTTTGTATGGAATTTTTTCTCACTCAAATTGTACACTCTATGCAATAAGTTATGAACAACGTTTCTTTTTTGTGATTCTGGATGCTCTGAAAGGTAATTTAGTGTCCGCTTACTATTGTTCGGTCTCCTATACCAATCAGTACTAACTGTACCATCTAAGTTTCTAATAACAAAGCAATCCAGGAATGGTATACTATTGTTATCTTCAATTTCTATTGTAAATTGTAATTTACTGTGGAATCTGTTAAATATATTGTGTATTCGTTTAATTTCATTTTCTGGTACAGCGAGTAATGTGTCGTCAACGTATACCATCAAGATAGGTATCTCAAAATCAACCTCACTTTTTACAAAACCGATCAACTCATCCATCACGAACGACGCCAACGCAGGACTTGCAGGACTCCCCATTGTGGTGCCATCAATTTGTGAATATAATTCATAGTTAAGTTTAAAGTAATTCCCGTTGAAATATACATTAAGCAGTTTGAGGAACAAATCCTGGGGGATATCAATATATCTCTTAATGTGTGACCATCGTTTTTTTAAAATTTTGATAATTAAATCTTTGGGAATGTTAGTGAATAACGCTGTGATATCTAGTGATATAAGAGCATAACCTTCTTGTAACTCAACTTCTCTGAGTATTCTGACTGCTTCGAAAGATTTTTTAATGTTGTATGGAAAGCATGTTGTAATTGGATGTAGTTTTTGATGTAAAAAACGCGCTAAGTTGTAACTAGGTGAATTAATCGAACTTACTATAGGTCTCAATGATAACGAGGTCTTGTGCGTTTTTCTCAAACAATACAACTTGGGGGCTGTACAATTATTGTTCTTCATGTTCTTGGCTTGTATTTCTGTTATGTGTACATTTTGTTCCAATTCACATCAATCAATAATTTATTAATATTGGTTCATCAGTCCCATTAATAATCAATCTTATATTGTTAGGAGATATAAGCCTAAGTAATTTACTACATTTAGGTATTTGTGAATCTATCACAAAAAAACTCAAATTAAATAAATTGACGAAGAAAGGTTTTTATTTCGTTTTCATCAATCTGAATTTACAAATTATTAGTTGTTGTATTGAACAAAAAGTTGTAATAGGTACTCTCATTTTTGATTTAACAAAGTGAAAAATAGAAATCTAAAGTTAACATAAAATAAAGGTTTTTTTCAGTTTTTGCGACGTTTTCACTTATTAATCTTGAGAATACATAGTGTTCAATAGTTCATAGATTTTCTTCAAAATTCAATAGGAACCACTTCAACAGCTTCTACTTTTAGTGAAAACAAATTATTATTGATAACATTTTAAATTAAGTTCAATCACCATAAAGTTTTTAAGTTATTATCATTGCCAAAGTGTCCAAGTCCAGCTATAGCTTTAACTGATCAGTTTGATCCTTTCACCTTTAACGTGTATAAGTCTTGAATATTTCTTAAAACAAATTATGGATAAACATTCGAAATTATTTTGAAAATTAAAAAAAATATATATTTTAGAAACCATCAAGTCGATTGAACAAGCAAAATAAAGCATTACGCATGTGCTGTATTACAACTTCTTTTGTTTATAAGTTCAGACTTTATTATTTGTTGCCTCAGTTGGATTTTTTTAAAGCACAAATTTTACAGTTTACTGTGAGAGTGCAAAACATATATACAGAGTGTGTCACATTGGATGCTAGTCAATGTGGTCAATTTCTTAGTTATTGTTGGAAATATGATAAAATTTGAGCAGTTCTCAGAAAGGACTGACAATAGAAGGTATATGAACAAAGTACCGTGCGATCAAATGAAAAGTGAAAGTATGTCCATTATTAAAGTATATACTTCTGAATTTTTTTGTCAACTAGTGTTTTTTTTTTTCAATAATTTTGAAGAAGAGATTGTGGATTAAATTTAAGTTAGTAGCAGACAATGATTTTGCAGCGTCACTTTTCTTGTGTGGTAGAACTGGAGCGGCAAAATTTTCTCTGTACGCGCACATTTAAACACAATCAACACATGTTATCACTTGAAAGTTCTTGTAATACGAGTATTGCGAGTTAACCTATATTAAGTCAAGCGACTTTGAAATAAGGACTTTCGGAAGGATTGTGAAGTTATGTAAGAATTTGACAAATTTCTTTGATTCTGAATCTTTTGTGACACATCTGACGTATAAATCACAGAAAAAAAAATTTGTTCCGTATGCTTTAATACTAGACATACTTTCAAATATAACATATGGTCCCAGGTAACCGGGATACACTTTTTAAATGATCGCACGGTACTTGAAATAATGCTTATTTAATAATGAGTAGATATACAGGATAGGTCATTAATATAAAATTTCTTATCCGAAAGTTGTTCACAGGGCGTTAAAGTTGATTTTTTTGTTCTAATTTTTGACAATGTCTCGAAAAATATTGAGTGAATCAAAATGAAAATTTGTACATGTAGATTTTAGAAGACAAGAAACATGATTTTTAATTAATTCTAAACTATAATATAGAAGTCGCTAGTTACGTTTATGTTGATTCAAGTTATATCGTATCTTTTTATTTCTACAATTTTGACATTTTTGTAATAATCAAAATAAATCAAATTCATTTTTGAGTGAAGAAAGCTTTTAGACATAAATCACATGCAATCTTGAAATGCACTTTTCTAACGAAAGTTTTTGATCATAGTAGAAAATAGAAATCACTGAAAATAAGAAAGTTGACTTGATAAATGTTCAACTTTGCGTTTTTGAGTATGAAGACTGAGGAATCCAAAACAGATAAAAATATCCGTTTTAATGCAAATGATAGGAAAGTTTTGTTGCAGATCATTGATGCTAATTTTGTCTCGGTGATTTCAAATAACAAATGCAACGAATTAGCGTTGCCAGTTTCAATAATTTACAATATCTAAATCTACCACGACCATTATATGTCAAATTGATGTTACGTATCGGTAGATTCAGTGTCATTTATTTTGAAAAGTGGCTTTTTTGTAATTTTACAAGCATACCTTTTTTGTTCAAAAGTAAACATAATTTTATAATACTGTAAAAAAATATGTTAATCATATGTTAATATGTCCATCAAAAACCACAAAACTGCTAATTTTTGATAGATGTGACTGAACCATTCTCAAACTAGGTGTGATCAAAAATTGAAATAATTCTCCTCTTATAAAACTGTTGCTTTATTTCGAAAATTACATTTTCAGTATTCAAATTTCTAATAATGTTAGTATTTAACAAATTCTAATTAAATTTTAAAATTTCCGTTTATCCAGAAAACATTCAAGAAAACCAATGGTAAACTTTTAACTGTAAGACGGCGCCACACTGAATATAAATATTTATATTGAAAGCAAGAATTTGCAGTTTTGCACTTGGAGACTTGAGTTGGGTTACATAAATCGGACAAATCACATATTTCTTTACAAAGTCTTATAGTTTTCGCACTAGCTGTGAATTTTGTAAGTTACCTGCAATTTTGAACTTCATAAAGCAAATAAAATTATATCTGAATAAACTAGAGCAAACTCACAATGATGAGTCTATGATAGAAAAAAGTCGAATCAGAAGCGTGAGTATGCTGTATTCTATTATTTTAACGGAAAATCTTGATCAAAGAATCACAAGTGATTTGTCGCATTTATCATGAAAACCACTAAGGCAACCGGTGCTTATCAGTTTTCCTACAAGTAAATACGTTTGCTTTAAATATTTAGGCCAATTATTATGAGACTTATCGTTGAATTGGATATAGAATTTTTTTTTCTTAAACATTAAACCCAGAACATTGCCCCAAAAAATTATGCTGACGCTGACACTGCATGTTAAGCCCAATCTCATAATTATTCCGCCAATCAGAAGTGTAGTTTTTGGAGGGAAACGAAAGGAGACATGGAAGAACAGGCTTGACGATGGAAGTGGTGACCTGGTGATTGCGCACTGTGCAGCAGCATTGCGACGCGCGGGACATTCAATGTGTAGCTGTTGTGTTGTATGGAAGTGTCTTCCACTGGAGTTTTTTTTTCTATGTCAATTACTTCTTTGTTGTGTTTTCCTGCTACATTTAGATGGAAAATTTGAGCCAAAACCCAAAATGAGAAGAGGTCAATTATTGAACTGGTAGGAAGTCTTGAATTGAAATTTTTTTGAAACGCAATTCTGTAAATGGCGTAAAATAATCCAATTGTTAGAATTATTTGTAAATTCGCAGTTTTTGCTGACTGATAATCAGATTGAAGAGTTTCGTTATTGTTGGTAACGACAAATGATTAAAATGTGCCAGTTTTCAGGATATGAGATCATATCAATAGTTTGTTTTATTGCGCATTTCTTTGTTCTGAATTTTTTGCCAGTCTGTGCAAGTAGACAGGTGTGTTGTAAAATCTAGTTTTGTTTCTTGTTTTTTTTTTGAAAGAAAGTTCTTTTTACTCACCCATAATAATTTCTGAATATCCTAATTTTGTTTTTAAAGTTTCAACAAATTTGAATGTTATCTGATTAAAGGACATTATCAAGTTTTTATATTACAGAGCTGGACAGAAACACGTTTTAAAGAAATGGAGGATAAAATAAATCATTTTATCAAACAGTGCTTGATTATAGAGCTAGATTGTGCTTCAACAATGTTTTGATTCAAAGGGCTTTAATGGATTCCTATTAGATTCTGTATTTTTGCACATATAGGATGTTCGGTAAAAAAACGCCACAAGCGGTAACTCAACAATTTTGAGATTGTTTGCCTTTGTTAATCTGATATTGGTAAACGTCAACTCTGTTTTTTCAAATGTCAATGCATGATTTTTTACATTTATTCGGATAAATGTAGTTATTCCAAGAATGACCATTTGAATAGTACATTTTAAGTTCTTAGGCGCGCAACTAAATTCTTGAAAAAGTAAAAACCGCAAGGGTAAAATTTTACCGGCAATTCTGTAATTGGCGTAAAATAATCCAAATCATTGAAATATGCCAGCTTTCAATATATGAGATGATGTCAATAGTTTATTTGATTGGGCATTTCTTTGTTCTGAATTTTTTTCCAGTCTGTGCAAGTAGACACGTGCGCTGTTGTAAAATCCAGTTTTGTTTCTTGTTTTTTTTTCTGTCTGGTTTTCCTAAGAAAGTTTTTTTTATTCACCGATAATTTCTGAATATCCTAATTTTATTTTTAATGTTTCAACAAATTTGAATGTTATCTGATTATAGGACATTATCAAGTTTTTTGGTTTATACAGGGTGTTTCAAGAGTATAGGGTAAAATTTTAACCACAGATAATGATTCTGAAATGATTAAAATGTGCGAAAGAAAATTTGTTCTATCTCAAAGAATGACTATTTTATAGCCCCCTGAAGTTTGTTATGGAATCTGAAACTCTAAACTATATCTTTTGAACGGTTAGCCGAATAATATTGAAATTTTGCACAATAACTAATCAAAAAGTATACTTTCGAATGGTGCTGGCAAACTTCTGATACAAGAATGCAATTTCCGGTTACAGCACTTCCGATGCAGTTTTTAGTATAAAACTTTTTTTTCTTCTAGTCAAGTCCCTATTTTTATGTGAAAACTCTAAACCTAAAAAGGTGCAGATATAGATTAGAGTTTCAGATTCCATAACGAACTTCACGTAACTAAGGTAATGTGATATTTTGAACTTCCAATGATGGTGGTAACTATGGTAGCTGCCTCATGCGTAATTGTTGCTTTTGAAAATTTATCCAATTGAATGTACAGCCGGTGAACTTGACTTTTTGGATAAGAAAATTTTAATACTAATTTTTGAAAAAAATTTATAATTAAAAATAAAAAAATTAAATTTCCAAAAGAAGAAAAATTCAGGCTTCTTAAACAACTACAGAATACCATAGAGTGAGAGAAAAAAAATATAATTTTTGCCTAACTTTTTTTGTTAACGTCTTTTGACAACCTTTTTATTTGATATATCATTCATTGAATTCTGACAATAAACAAAGTTATCGCTTGCGGTGTTTTTTACCGAACACCCTGTAGAATATTTTCATTGTAATTTATTTAGCGACTTTTTTGAAACAGTGATTTGGGGGGGGGGAATTTCCTCATTTTATATGATTAACTGATTTTCAGTTTTTACAAAAAATTATACTCCAATCTGAAAAACCGTAGGAAGTATTCTTTAATAAGAAGTTAATGGATTTGAGATTAATTTACATAATGTAAGTTTTAGTATTCAGGCTTTATTCTTTAAACAGCGTTTTTGGGCACTCTTGTGGGTATATAATTTATTAATGTTTATACAAAATGTTCGATTAGTATTGACACAGAAGATTACGGCGTTGTAGTTGAATTTAAAAAAAAATGTAAATAAGGAATGTCAATTTGGTTCATTTTCCACATTTAAAAAATATTTTCCTGTTATTTCCACTTTCGGTTTGGCATTTGTAGACGGAATTTTGGAATATTTTATTTAAAAAAGTTCTTTGTAATGTAATTTTATGGACGTTAAAATTTCCATTTTAGATATTTTTGCCAAATAATTCAGTATCAAAATTTAACAAACTGGTATAAACTGCTTTATTTTTGAAATATCCATTGTTACAAGCATTTTCAATAATAAATACCTATACTTCAATTTTTTCAAAATTTCGATTTTAGTCACTAAATAAATTGACATTTGCGGTGCAAAGTTAACATAACTTTAACGTTTTTTTCAATGATATTTAAATCTAAGACATCCCAACGTCAAATTAATGTAAGATTATATGGAGATTGTCAGAAACGACACTAATTTAAATAGGTATCAGTTTTCAGACCTTTTCTGAATATTTACCAACATAAATTTTTTTTTTCACATATGTTTAAATTTAAAGCAAAAACTGATCCCTATATCAAATTGTAACAAACACAACAAAGAATTTCCTACGTGGAGCCGACTTAGATGGTGACACTGTATATTATATCCGAAAGTTGCTCGCTTTCATTATACAGGGCGTTTAAAGTTGATTATTTTATCTAAATTTTTGATAATATATTGAAAAATACTAAATAAATCAAGTTAAAAATTTGCATATGAAGGTTTTATGAGACGAAAAACATGATTTTTTTTCTTAGTTTCAAATTGCGAATTAGAGGTCGCAAGTTACGCTTGTGTTAATAAATAAATCTTCATTTCCAGAATTCTGCCATTTTTGTAATAATAATAAAAAGAAATTATTACGATTTACGATTCTAGAAAACTAATCAAATGATGAATCCGTGTCGTTAGGCTCCAGTTCTTTACCCCCATACTTTATTCCGCCAATCAGAAGCGTAGTTTTTGGAGGGAAACGAAAAGAGTCATGGAAGAACAGGGTTTGTCGATGGAAGGGTGCGGCAGCATCGCGCGGGACACTTAATGTATAGCTGTTATGGCATGTGGATGTGTTTTCCAATGGAGTTTTTTTCCTAACTCAATTACTTCTTTGCTGTGCGTTCCTGCTGCAACTAGATGGAAAATCTGTGCCAAAACCAAAATGATAAGACACCAATTGTTGAACTGGTAAGAAGTCTTGATTTGAAATTTTTATGAAACGCAATTCTGTAAATGCCGCGGAATAATCTAATCGTTAAAGCTTTAAATTTGCAGTTTTTGTTAGCTGATAATCAGATTGTCGAGTTTCGTTATTATTGTTGATAACGATAAGTCACTGAAATATGCTAGGTTTGAAGATTTCTGATGGTGTCGATAGTTTTTGTTTTATTGCGCATTTCTTTGTTCTGAATTTTTTGCCAGTCTGTACAAGTAGACACGTGCGGTGTTGTAAAATCCAGTTTTGTTCGTCTGCTTGTTTCATTTTTTTTGTCTGATATTCTAGAAAAAGTTTTCTTTATTTACCAGTAATTTCTGAATATCATAATGTTGTCTGATCTAGGGATTTTATCAAGTTTTTTTTTTAAGATTTTGCACTAACAACGTTTCGATGCAAAAAACTTTAATGGATTCCTATTAGATCCTGTATTTTTACACATTTAGTTTTTGAGATGTGCACTTTCAATAGACATAAATAATTATTAGCGACTTTCTTGAAAGGGTGATATTAATATTTATAACTTTTTTTTGGCAATTAGAAATTTCTCTATTTTATATATTTTTGGCAAATAATTCTTTTCTAACAGTATCAAAATTTAACAAACTGGTATAAATTGCTTTATTTTTGAAATATCCTTTGTTACAAGCAACTTCAATAATAAATACTTTTACCTCAATTTTTTCAAAATTTCGATTTTAGTCACAAAAAAATTGACATTTGCCATGCAGTTATCATAACTTTAACGTTTTTTCAATGATATTTAAATGCAAGACATTTTCCAAAATCAAATTGATGTAAATTATAAGGAGACGGTCAGAAACGACACTAATTTAAATAGGTCTCAGTTTTCAGACTTTTTCTGAGTATCTACCATTCACAAATTTTTTTTTTTACATATGTTTAAATTTAAAGCAAAAACTGATCCCTATATCAAATTGTAACAAACACAACAAAAAAATTTCCTGCGTGGAACCGACTTAGATGGTGACACTGTATATTATATCCGAAAGTTGCTCGCTTTCATTATACAGGGCGTTTAAAGTTGATTATTTTATCCAAATTTTTGATAATATATTGAAAAATACTAAATGAATCAAGTTAAAAATTTGCATATGAAGGTTTAATGAGACGAAAAACATGATTTTTTCCTTAGTTTCAAATTGCGAAATAGAGGTCGCAAGTTACGCTTGTGTTAATAAATAAATCTTTATTTCCAGAATTCTGCCATTTTTGTAATAATAATAAAAATAAATTATTAGGATTCACGATTCTAGGAATTGAATCAAAAGATGACGTCGTGTTATCCAGACTCCAGTTCTTTACCCCCATACTTTATTCCGCCAATCAGAAGCGTTGTTTTTGGAGGGAAACAAAAAGAGTCATGGAAGAACAGGGTTTGACGATGGCAGTAGGGACTGCGCAGCAACATCGCGCGGGGCATTTAATGTATAGTTGTTATGGCGTGTGGATGTGTTTTCAAATGGAGTTTTTTTTTTTTAACTCAATTTGCTGTCTTCCTGCCACATCTAGATGGAAAATCTGTGCCAAAACCCAAATGATAAGACGCCAATTGTTGAACAGGTAAGAAGTCTTGATTTGAAATTTTTATGAAACGCAATTCTGTAAATGCCGCGAAATAATCTAATCGTTAAAGCTTTAAATTGGCAGTTTTTGTTAGTTGATACTCACAGATTGTCCAGTTCCGTTATTATTGTTGATAACGATAAATCACTGAAATATGCTAGGTTTGAAGATTTCTGATGGTGTCGATAGTTTTTGTTTTATTGCGCATTTCTTTGTTCTGAATTTTTTGCCAGTCTGTACAAGTGGACACGTGAGGTGTTGTAAAATCCAGTTTTGTTCGTCTGCTTGTTTCATTTTTTTTTTTGTCTGATATTCTAGAAAAAGTTTTCTTTATTTACCAGTAATTTCTGAATATCATAATGTTGTCTGATCTAGGGATATTATCAAGTTTTTCTTTAAAGATTTTGCACTAACAACGTTTCGATGCAAAGAACTTTAATGGATTCCTATTAGATCTTGTATTTTTACACATTTAGTTTTTGAGATGTGCACTTTCAAATGACATCAGTAATTATTAGCGACTTTCTTGAAAGGGTGATATTAATATTTATAATTTTTTTTAGCAATTAGAAATTTCTCTATTTTATATATTTTTGGCAAATAATTCTTTTCTAACAGTATCAAAATTTAACAAACTGGTATAAATTGCTTTATTTTTGAAATATCCTTTGTTACAAGCAACTTTAATAATAAATACTTTTACCTCAATTTTTTCAAAATTTCGATTTTAGTCACAAGAAATGACATTTGCGGTGCAAAGTTACCATAACTTTAACGCTTTTTCAATGATATTTAAATGCAAGACATTTTCCAACATCAAATTGATGTAAGATTATATCTAAGGAAACGGTCAGAAACGACACTCATTTAAATAGGTCTCACTTTTCAGACTTTTTCTGAGTATCTACCATTCACAAAAATTTGTTTTCAGATATGGTCTTAAAACTAAGATAATATTGGATCAAAGTCTGTTTTAACAGTTTTTTTATAATTTTACATACTTTTAATACCGAACAATATTATACATCTAAACTTTTTTGGAAGAACGTCAAAATTATATGATTATTTTATATCATTTTTTTCTATGACAAATCAAAATTTTCATATGTAATACGACAAGTAGTCAATGTTATGCCGATTATTTTTGTGGTGATACTACGAATGTCAACGTCGCTGCAACATGAATTCGACGAGTGCTTGCACGAGACGAATTTGAAAGCGCCGTTGTACATGAAAAATGATCTGCAGAACATTGACTACGAATCGTATTCATCGTATTCAATGGACTATTTTATGAATCAAATCTCTCGAACCCAAATGAAATAATCTATAAATCAAGCTGTTTATGATTGCGCTATTTTGAGAAATATTTGATAATTGTCATAAGTGTCAGAAAGCGTCTCACATAAATGGCTTTCAATACATTAATTAGCTGTTTAGACTCTCAAAATCCTGTTGAATTACGATGTTGAGTGAAGTGAGATGATTTGGCAATAACAATGATGGGATTTATTAATGCTGTAAGTAAAATTTTAAGAATGATTTTCATTTGTTAAAAATATTCACTCTTAGGACTAGTACAATATTCGCTGCAATTCTTTTGTTACCATAGAAATGTCTAAAATTGTGGTTTTATGGTTTTTTCATTGGTTGAAGAACGTTAAATGACAGATGAATTAAATACTCAAAATTATTAAATCTAAAACAGAATATTTACTATGAAAAACTCTTGAAACGTTGAATATTTCAAAAATAAACTAATTTATACTAGTTGACTAAACTTTGAATTTGTAAAAAAAGAATTATTTTACAAAATGTCTAAAATGTCAACTTTACCCTAAATTTTTCAAATTTTGCACACATGCATAAAATTGCATTAGAAACAACTTTTTCGAATAAAATTTTCTCAAACTCAGCCTAGAAATGCCAATGCAAGAAATGTTAATTTTGCTGACAAACCAACGCCGCTTAATCACGTTTGTCATTGTCATTTTCACCTAATTTGAAGCAAAAACTGATCCCTATATCAAATTGTAACAAACACAACAAAAAAATTTCCTACGTGGAGCCGACTTAGATGGTGAAACTGTATATTATATCCGAAAGTTGCTCGCTTTCATTATACAGGGCGTTTAAAGTTGATTATTTTATCTAAATTTTTGATAATATATTGAAAAATACTAAATAAATCAAGTTAAAAATTTGCATATGAAGGTTTTATTAGACGAAAAACATGATTTTTTTCTTAGCTTCAAACTGCGAAGTAGAGGTCGCAAGTTACGCTTGTGTTAATAAATAAATCTTTATTTCCAGAATTCTGCCATTTTTGTAATAATAATAAAAAGAAATTATTACGATTTACGATTCTAGGAATTGAATCAAAAGATGACGTCGTGTTATCCAGACTCCAGTTCTTTACCCCCATACTTTATTCCGCCAATCAGAAGCGTAGTTTTTGGAGGGAAACGAAAAGAGTCATGGATGAACAGGCTTTGACGATGGAAGTGGGTACTGCGCAGCAACATCGCGCGGGGCATTTAATGTATAGTTGTTATGGCGTGTGGATGTGTTTTCAAATGGAGTTTTTTTTAACTCAATTTGCTGTCTTCCTGCCACATCTAGATGGAAAATTTGTGCCAAAACCCAAATGATAAGACGCCAATTGTTGAACAGGTAAGAAGTCTTGATTTGAAATTTTTATGAAACGCAATTCTGTAAATGCCGCGAAATAATCTAATCGTTAAAGCTTTAAATTGGCAGTTTTTGTTAGTTGATACTCACAGATTGTCCAGTTCCGTTATTATTGTTGATAACGATAAATCACTGAAATATGCTAGGTTTGAAGATTTCTGATGGTGTCGATAGTTTTTGTTTTATTGCGCATTTCTTTGTTCTGAATTTTTTGCCAGTCTGTACAAGTGGACACGTGAGGTGTTGTAAAATCCAGTTTTGTTCGTCTGCTTGTTTCATTTTTTTTTTTGTCTGATATTCTAGAAAAAGTTTTCTTTATTTACCAGTAATTTCTGAATATCATAATGTTGTCTGATCTAGGGATATTATCAAGTTTTTCTTTAAAGATTTTGCACTAACAACGTTTCGATGCAAAGAACTTTAATGGATTCCTATTAGATCTTGTATTTTTACACATTTAGTTTTTGAGATGTGCACTTTCAAATGACATCAGTAATTATTAGCGACTTTCTTGAAAGGGTGATATTAATATTTATAATTTTTTTTAGCAATTAGAAATTTCTCTATTTTATATATTTTTGGCAAATAATTCTTTTCTAACAGTATCAAAATTTAACAAACTGGTATAAATTGCTTTATTTTTGAAATATCCTTTGTTACAAGCAACTTTAATAATAAATACTTTTACCTCAATTTTTTCAAAATTTCGATTTTAGTCACAAGAAATGACATTTGCGGTGCAAAGTTACCATAACTTTAACGCTTTTTCAATGATATTTAAATGCAAGACATTTTCCAACATCATCATCATTGTCGAACTGGTAAGAAGTCTTGATTTGAAATTTTTTTGTAACGGAATTCTGTAAATGGCGTGAAATAATCCAATCGTTGAAGCTTTAAATTGGCAGTTTTTGTTAGCTTATAATCAAATTGATAACGGTAAATCACTGAAATATGCCAGCTTTGAAGACTGATATTGTCGATAGTTTTTGTTTTATTGCGCATTTCTTTGTTCTGAATTTTTTGCCAGTCTGTACAAGTGGACACGTGCGGTGTTGTAGAATCCAGTTTTGTTCCTCTGCTTGTATATTTTTTTTTTTTTTTTTTTTTTTTTTTAAGATTTTGTACCAACAACGTTTCGATCCTAAGAGCTTTAATAAATTCCTATTAGATCCTGTATTTTTACACATTTAGTTTTTTGTATGTGCACTTTCAAATGACATCAATAATTATTAGCGACTTCTTGAAAGGGTGATATTAATATTTACAACTTTTTTTTGGCAATTGAAAAGTTCTCCATTTTATATAGTATTCAATTAATTTTGACTTTTTACAAAAAAACGATACGCTTGTCTCTGCGATAAACCGTTTTGGAGAAAAATTGAATTGAACTTTTCAACTTCAAAGAGCTCAAGCTGCTTAATCAAGCTTTTTTTGATTAAACAATTTAAAATTAAATTACATGAAATTAGCTTCAGTATTAACACCTTATTTCTTTAACTAGCGTTTGTGGACGCAGTTACGCATAAAATTCATTATTTTCGCATTTCCCAAATTTTAGAAAATTTTCCATTTTTAAAGAGACTTACTTTTGATGTAATTGGATTTCACGTAGCGGCCAACATGGCGGCGCAGTGACGTCATCATAAGTTATTTTAAATAGAACAATAATTCATTTTCTATAATTGGATGTTTTATTAATAGATTTTTACATCTGTGTGCAAGTAAAGAAAAAATAACGTTCCATTCAGAAAAACTTACGATGAAGTCACTGCGCCGTCATGGTGGCCGCCTTACTTGTGATCCATTTATATTAAAAGTTCTTTTGGAATACTAAGATAGTTTTTAAAATCTTTTATAATTCTGTGAAATAAGAAAATTATAAATTTTATGCGTTGCTTTAAACTCTCTCTATACAGGGTCATTCATGAAGAGTGACCTATTTATGAAGAATCGGTTTGAAATTTTGCTTATGAAGGGTTTTCAAGTATGGTCTATTTAAATAAAATAATGGCGACATGGCTGAACTTTCGCTTAAACCAAAAGTCGGTACTAACTTGTATTATTTTAAATAGAAGACTAGTTATATTATTGTATATTTGGATTTTTGATTTATTTTAACAACGTAGGCAATCTAAAATCCATAGTTTTAGAATTATTCACGTTATTTAAGAAAATTTATCCTCTGCAGAGGTCAAGAAAAATGAAAATTGTTTAAAAACCAAGTAAACTGGAAGCTTATTCTTTTCAGGATCAAAATATCTATCAATTGTCATAATACATATTCATTTGTTTTCTGTCTATTAAAATAAGGATTTTCAAAGTTGATACTATTCAGTCGGGGAAAACTTCATTCTTTTCAAATGGAACGGTATAGCAATTCTACTACTTCAGAATCTTATGTTATCTCAAACCATGCATTAATAAAACAATTGCTATATGGTTCCATTTTGGAAAAACCAAAAACCATGATTGAAAAATCTTAACTTTGAAAATCAAGATTTTGTCAAATATTGAAAACAGTTGAATGTGCAATAGTGCAATTAATAGTGTCATTATTGGTCTGCTGAATACTGAAAACAGTTGACATTTACTTCATTTAGTTTTTGAACAATTTTTGTTTTTCTTCAATACTGCAGATGCAATTAAAGTCATGTCAAAAATAAACATGCACTAGAAATTGTTTTTTTTTCGAAATTTGATAAAATTCGTGCTTACACGAGGGAATTTTCCAACTAATACAGATTAATCCAAGTTTCTATTGTAAAACAAAATTTTTCGAACCACGTCATAAACCAAGGCTAGGTTTAGAAGAACTATTTGAAATTTCTGTCTGATATCTTATCAACTACTGTCTTTGAATTGATTTCAAATGATGTTTTACCCTCCTAGGCTGTATTCCGTGAAAAATTAATTAATGAATTTTGATCAGTTATTTGACATGTCAGTCAAATGAGTGCCATTCCCCCAAACTTATGAACAAAACTTTCTAATAATCAACAGTTTTTGATCCAACCTAAAAATGCAAAATTCCCTAAAACTCTAAAATCTAGTGCGTGATTCTTTTTTGAAATCACTTAAAAAAGTGGATAACACTAAAACTTTTAATCTTAGGTCTATAAGTGGTTCACGATCAATAGAAGTAACTAAGAGAATTTTTTTGCTTCAGAGTTTTTATCCTAAAAAACACCAATAGTAAATGGCAACATTTAATGAAAACGTCAAATTTGAATGATTGTCATGAGTGTTACAATTTTCACATCCTATTTAATCTTATTTTGACTACTTTTTTCTTACAAAAAACAGAAATACTTATTAAAGTATGAACGTGAGATGTGACAATCTTTTAAGAAAATTTTGGTATTTGTGAATCTGACGTATTAAATAAAATTTTCAGGTTGGGATTTCTCGAGCCGTTTTTACAATGGTAAACAAAGTCTATTTAACATAGCTAAAAAACAAATATTCCTAGATTTGATTACTTCTATTGAATGTGAATGGACTGTGAACTAAAATTTATCAAGTAATACAAAAATGCAATAATATAGGAGGTTGGCCATTTATTACTTTGGAAACATTATGTAGACAATTCTTGAGATTCATTCATTATAATTTTCGCATACGAAACCAGTAGTTGCTGTGGTGATTTCATTTACAGAAATTAATTTCAATAATTGACCCCTTGCATCTTAAAATGTTTTTTTATGTTCTAGTCTAGCGGCTCGACAACCGCCATGGTACAAAGACTAATGAAACGAACTGTTGGTTTAGAAGGCTGTTAGATTATGCCTTAAGCAAGCATTTTACTCCAAATCAGAAAAAATCAAAGTTCTGCAAGTAGATGAATAAACAATTGCAAGAATGGTATATGGTATGCAAGAAACTTTTTTGCAGCAAAGGATGAATGGACTTTCTACATTGCTCTCGACGATTATTTATTAATAAAAGGCTTACATTAAGAGGTATCGCGCACTGCCAACTAAAAAGTCTAATTAATTCTGTAAACCTGTTATGTTAACTTGACAAGTCTCATTTAACAATTGAAATGTCACCTATACTGGACGCATTTTCTTTGTAGCCGCTGGCCGTTATAGAGCATATAACAGTCCTTGCTCTTTGGGAAAAGAATTGCGAAAATTTTTGGTCATTTTAGACTTGTTTAATGATGGTGCCCCGCTACCTCTTAAATTTTTGTTTTGTAAGCCAAGATTTTAGTTGTCTTCTGAACCTTGTAGAAGAATTGATTTTGAAATTGAATATTTTCAGGTACATTTTATCTGGATTTGTTGGAACATCCGTTTTCAGCGCGGTTGAACATCTGGTTGAAGACGCTTTTGGCATCCAGTATTTAAGACTGATGGGATATAAACGTTCCATTGGGATCCAGCAACCAAAACTACCCAGAATCACTCGTACTATTTCAATACCCCTTTGGAAAATACCAAGTTAAGTTATTTCTGTTTTGTTTTTCGGTTATACAGAAAACTGACACTAACTTTGTTATTTTAAATGGAACAACTTCCATATTTTTCAGTTTCTGGATTTCATTCACTTTGTGTAAACCATTTTCAAGATTTAAAGAAATAATTATAGCCGTGCAGACGTCGTCATTATTCTAAATATTTCAAACATAAAAACATTTGAAGAAAAGAGGTTTTACGTATTTTAGACATAACAATCTATCTCTTGGATTTGATCTCACCTAATTCAGAAAACTCTCGTCTGATAGAGTCTTGAACTTAATCATAAATCCATTATGGTTGCTGGATGTAAACATTAATTATTACTTCATAACCTCAAATTTTCGTTTCATTCACTTCTGATTCTTCCCCAAGAGTGTGATTTAAAACAAAACCTTGACTTTAAGAGCTGAAGAATCTTGAGAACCAAGAAATTTTTTTGTAAATATTAACCTTAAATTTGAATGTGTGACATTGGTTTGTTTTGCTCCAGCAACATTTTAAATGTTTGGACTACTCTTTTTTGACAAGAAACAGGAAAGACACTATTCAATGTTTTGGGGTTTTTCAACTCTTTGTTATGCGAAAATTTACCAGCGGGGTGTACTGCATATGGGAAACTAAAGATTGAAAACAATATTTCGTTTCAACCAATTTCAATTTTATTTTTTAACGTCCTAAAAAAAATCGTTTTTAAGGCTAAATCATACGTCAACTGTAAATTAACAATAGCTATTTTTTAAATTTTCCACTTTGATGGATTGTTTAATTGGTGATCAATTTTTGAAACTATGTACTTAGTTGTGTCTCTTGATTCTTTCTCATTATGATACAGGGCTGATTTGAAGCACATGTGAGATGGTTCCATCACAGATACAATTACAGCAGCAACGCCGTTGTTCAATAGAGTTGGATAGAATAGCGCTTATCGTGAGGTGGGCTGGTCTCCTGGACAAAGTCTCCATCTAACAATCCTGTTGGCTTGCGTTCAATCTAGGAACGACTGGCTTGTTGAACATCTTATTAAAACGGATCAGCAATAATACGTGTTTGGAGTTCTCTAAAAACGCAATCTACGTACTCACTGGGTTATACCAGCTTTTCGAGGTAAGTGCGTTTGCAAAAAACTAAATTTGATTTTTTTCTTTTTATAAAATGTGCAGTGTTATGCAGAAATAGGAACCGCGTACCATTCATATGAGAAAGACTGGTGGTCCAAATGAATTTTGACAGACATGTGCTACTGTTTTTTGTTTTCTTCCTAAATTATTCAATGTTGATCATTTTTGGAATTTTATTTTTATTGGAAAATTTTGCAGTATAATTATGGCTTTTGCTGATTACGTTATCATTGCATTGTTTTGGATGTGGGATACTGCTGCAAGAACTCATGCGTTGGTAAGAATCTGTGCTAATGGGTACTGAGTGGCGGTTGGATAGATTCGTACGATCACCATCTAGGCGTTGTCTTGACTGCTCTTTAAATTGTGGACTGAACGTTCCTCAAGGCCTAGGAGGGCCGGCGGAATCATTAGAAAGTACCGACTCTAGATTTATTCTTGTACGGCGAGAGTGCTAGTTACATCCGCTGTTTACTTGCGCTTGCTTGATTCCGATCCAGTTTTTTTCAACAGCGAAATCTTTTCAGAGATTGCCACTCTAAGGGTTGATAAGAAGAATTGAGGACAAATTTGCATAACAAAGCCAGCAAGATGTTATCCACAGTTTTAACCTAACGGACTGAAACGCCATCAGTTCTTGTGGCAGACTAAAGCCATTGCAGCTCTAGCTCACCTGTGAGCTGGAATCTGTCCGGAGAGGATTAAGACTCAAATCCAACGCTGTGCAAATCCATCACGCCATTCATCTTTGGATACCTCCTCTTCATTGAATTGATTTTACTCAAGGGACTTTTTTTTGTGTTATAGTTCTTGTATATTATCCTCAGTATTTGGAAAGTTTTTTTAGTGAATTATGATCGGCCTTCTTCTTGGTAAGAGTTGATGGAAACAGAAAAGAAATTGTCTTTGATTAAAGATGGGATTTGGTTGGGCAATGCCATAAGTATTTTTTGCATCCAAAATTTTATTGACAATTAACACATTCTAAGTAAAAAACACTTGGACTGAAAATGATAGTTGAAAATAGGGCGTGTTATTGCTATTATCTCAATATGGTCCGCACCTGACGTATTATGTTTTTTTAGACAAAGCTGGATTTGGTGAGCACGGAGGAATTGGTAGTGTTCACTCATGGTTTTTAGAGTTGCTCTAATTTCACTGCGCAGACTTTAAGAAGAAAGTGAACAAATATGCGGGAACTCTTGTCAGAAGGAGCTTATCCTGGTAGACTTGAAGTAAAATTGTATGCCGCACGGCCTAATTGTACTTAACTTTTTTTTTTCGGGAGGAGAGAAAAATGCATTTAGGCACTGTTTTGCAGTAGGTTGCAGGGTGTGGGACTCACCTCTCGGATGTTCTGAGGGACACTACCCACTAAAAACCTCTCCTTTGCATGAACCGCACATGCCGGGACTAAACTCGATTGTTTCGATATGCCGTTGTATTGTCATCCCTTCCGCTCTCGGGTAAAGATAATCTTTTCTTCAGCTTCTTTAGTTCAGATGATATTTTTTACCATCTCCCTCACCAGACATCACCGCTCCTCGCTCTCCAGCATCACTTCAATTACATTTCCCGGCGTCAGCCTTAATCCGCAAGCCTTCCCTCACACTTCGCCCTGCCATTGCTCCATCTTCTACAGTGAAAGATGGTATGGCCAATGTGGGTTTACAGCTCTTTTCCTTTGAACAGGTAATCCCTGAAACATCCGTGGCCGGATAGAAACTGGCAGACATGATAGTCAACGTCATTGAAGCTACATTCTACCCATGGTCTGATTTGAGGTATTAGCCGCCTCGTCCATGCTCTTTTTTCGGAGGAGGTCCAGGTCTCCTGCCAGTCATCGAGGAGTCGTTCTTCAGCCGTTAGTTTCTCTACCCCATCGTATCGCTGTCGACGTTCTGTAACCATCATCTCGATAGGAGCCATACCAGCTATCACTTGCACTGCATCTTCCGAGATCGTACGGTAAGCTGAAACGACTTTTACAGATAGTAGGAGTATAGAGATGCTACCTTTAATTTCTATTTTAGAGCACCACCTCATACTGGAGCGCCATATAGAATTATCGAGCATGCCACCGATGCCAAAACTCGTCTTGTGCGGGATCTTGAACCACCTATACTTGGCATAAGTTTTGAGAGAGCATTGATCACTTTTCGAGCTTGTTGCATAACCATCTCTGAGAGGAACTTAAACGTTAGGCGCTGGTCCGCGTAAATACCCAGGTATTTAACCGCATTGCTCGGTGCAATTGCCACGTCATCAATACTAATAGTAATATTCACAAACTTCCGTCTTGCCGCCAGCCAAACAGCTTCAGTTTTCTCCGGCGCAACTTGCAGATAATAAGCTTTCATCCATTCTTCAACGGAGCGTTTTCCTAGGTTCGTCTTCTTAACAATATCTTCTTCCTTCTTAGCCCGAGTGACTATGGCCAGATCATCAGCAGTAAGGAAAACTCCCATCTGAAACTGCAATCCACAAAACCCCATCATACAACAGATTCCACAATGTAGGCCCCAATACAGAGCCCTGGGGAACACCTGAAAAAATTTCGAACAGCTTAAGCACCGATCCACACGTAGCTCTAACAAATCTTTGCTGTAAGTAGCTCTTGATCATACGTATGATATATTCTGCTACATCCCTCTTCCGCAGTGTGTCCAGGACCTTTTGCCACGAAGCACAGTTAAAAGCATTTCTGATATCTATCGTCACTAGCAGACACAGATCACGATGTCTGTATGATTTGCGCCTACTTTTCTCTGCAGAACCAACAACTCTGGTAATAGCATCCATAGTTGATCGTCCCTCCCTCTCTAACAGCTTTCCAAAAACATTCAAAATGCAGAGCGGTCTACAACCCGATGGGTCCGATATATCCTTTTCAGTCTTCGGAAGCAGGACCAATCTCGATATCTTCTAAACGACAGGAAAGTCGTCACCCGCCAAGTGAAAATTCATTGCACCCAAACGAAAGTCTGGAAGGACGTTGGCAGTTAGTTTGACAATTTCAGGCGGGATATCATCAGGACCAGCAGCATTTTCATTCTGTCCACTGTATCCTTCAACTCGGCTTCAGTTTAACTATGCGAGTCTCGTCTCCTCTCCTGTTTGTGTTAAGCTGCATCACTTTTTTCACCGCAATTTTGTCATGCGCGTCCCTAGTTCTGTTTGTATTAGATTGTAAGGCTGTTATTTTATTGGTCATATTTGAAGTGAGCTTCCTGTCCTTTCATCCTCCTTAGCATCTGTGTGTAGATTGTGCAGTTTGTAGATTCCGCCCTGTGCCCTTCTTTGCTACATAAGTAGCACCTTGATTGGTTGCTGCATTCTCTAGCTATAAGGTCAAACCCTCCGCAGTTATAGCATCCTAAAATCTCTTTTTTCTGGGTACATTCTTTTTCTACATGTCCAACTCGTTTACATTCAGCACATTTTGGCATTAGGATTTCTTTTACTCGATATTTCAGCCAGCCCGAGCAAACTTTTCTTTTCACTATCAGTTGATACGCTTCCGTTTCTCCCAGTGTGACAAAAGCTACTTTTTTCCTATTGGATTTATTTTGTCGAGAATCTTGATCCTGCACTCCACTATAGTATCTTTATTTCCGGTCTTTTCAACAAGTATCTTTTTGATTTCTTCTTTTACGGTTGGGGTCCAGATCTACTAGCATAACTGTTTTCATTCTTTTTTTTCTTCCATACTATCACCTTGTCATTAATGTGAGGCTTTCTCTAAGTTTATCTCGACTGTCTTGTTTTCCTCCCTTAACGTTTAGTATTACCTCTCCCTTATCACTCTTGGATATGTTGTCGATCCTGATCTCCCCTGTGTCTACCTCTTTCATGTGCTGAAGTATATCAGCATATGAAGCTGTTCCCGTTGCTTTGATTACGTCTTTTCCACATTTGCTCTTCTATTCCGTGCTATTTCGAATTGATAGCTCAAGAAACCGCAGTTTTTTTTTATCAAGACGTCCGGCTCTTCTTTTCTAAATGCTATTTCTGCCGGGTCCTGATGTGTGCTACATTTTGAGAATTTTCGATAACGCAGCCTAATATTTTCCTACTCTTGTTTCTGGCCCACGAGCCAATTTTTTGTAAGTTCGCAAATACTTCTTCTATACTCACTTCCGTATTATAACAGTTTTCTTCAGGTATAATGTGAAGGTGTTGTTCATTGGCATAGACGGTGGATCCGTCCTCAGCCATTCTTCCAGACATTGTTGCCAGGCTTCTAATTTCTCATGCGCTAGGATGTTTTCTTCGATAACTTCGTTTATCTGCAAAAATTTTCTCAGAATTTTTTTCATTTTTTCATCAATCTGCTCTTTGTTGGTGTTATAATTATTATGATGTCGTCTTCTGTCGGTAAATCTTCCTGCGCTATAGAGCATCTCTTAAAATGCTCTTCGTCCCATTTATATTGTAATAGTTGTCTTATCTCGTTGTGGTCGGTATTCGTGTTTAAGACTGCGGCTATTTTTTCTTTACGCGGTAATTCTTCCACGTCCGTATCTTGTAGATTGTATTGGGTTTCCGCGTCTCTAGTGTTAGGTTTAAGTTGAGTATTACTCTCTCTGGTTATGTTTGTTCTCACTCTATGTGTTTCGCCCTGCATTAGTGCCTGCATCTCTTCAGTAGTTAATTGGCTCATTACACTGGTGATGTGTGAAGTGATTTCTTTAATTTCAACCTTTGTGTTCCTGTTGTTGATCACGATTCGCTTCAGGCCCTTGACGTTCTGGTCAAGTTTTTTGATCAGAGAGCAAAACTTTCGCTGTAGGTCTATAGTTGGTTCTTTAGTTTTGGGTGTGTCTGGTCGTGGGCTATATTCCTCTATTCTCGGTCTTTTAACTGATTCACTTCTTCCGTTTTCTTCATCCCATGTAAGATCCACATAAGATATGTTACCTGGAGTAGATATGATTTCCCCTTTGTCGGGGGGTGACGACGTAAATGTTGTTAGTTTCCCTCTTGCTTTCTTCCCTGGATTTGGTATATTGAAATCTTCGCTGTCTTTCCTTTCTGTTTTAGGTTTTTTATTTTTGCCTGGAGTTTTAATAGCCCCAGTAGCATTGTCCGCATCAAGAGCCTGGAGGAGAACCACTGATGCAGTCGTAGGCTGACGGTCGGGCGAAGCCTGTTCTGGCACACCGATTTCGACCGGAACTGGAGATACGACTCCCCGTTCGGTAAGTTTACTTGAATTTTCAACAGACATTTAGTTGATTTTAGTTTTGCATTTTAGAGCTACTGCCAGCATTTCTCCAAAATCAAGTCTATTAATCGCGCCAGCCTGTTATAGAGCTTCAATCCGGGTGTTTTTTTTTATATAATGGGAAGAAGAAGAAAGTCTTCAGCCCTCGAGTGGCTCTAATAGCGCCAGGACGAAAAAGGGGATAGAAGAGGTGGCCAATAGAGGCCGACAGAAAAGATTTAAAGACAGACTTCCACCCGAAAGATTAGAAACAAGTGCTGAAGAAGAGTGGAAGACCTGATAGAAGAGAAAGATTGAGCTGTCCTTGGCTTCACTATCTGTCCCAGTCCCGTCAGGCTCGAAGACAGACAGCTACTGAGCCCCTCCACCAAGTGACAAGGTCACACAGCTCCTTGTACTTAATTTGAGTCCCTGCAATGAGCCATCGACTTATTTTTCTAAATTATATTTAATTGTGGTTTGGAATTTGAATTTTTCAAGTTTTTATATTTTGTTCGAGGGTGCTCGACTCTTTCTTCATCACGGTTTAACACTGGGTGACACTGCCGAAAGCCAATAAACGAAGGAGAAGAAGAGTGGTTGATAGATAACTGTCGGTTGTGTCGAGAAGTTTGATTTCAAAACGTCGAGTTATTCAGCGAAGTTAGTGCGGTTTGTGCAGGTTTTTAGAAATCGTCGGTGTCGGTAGATATTTCGGTTGTGCAGTGAAATTTGGTGTTTGGAAAAGGTGAGTATTGTCGATTGGGTATCACGATGGAGTAAACCGGTGTATCATTTTTATACAATATTTTGTAATTTTTGCTTTAAACATGTGTCCCAGCTATTACAAAAAGTTCATTAACGCCTTTTAAATGACAAACTATACAAACATTTCTTCTATAAAATTCATTGAAACTAATTTACTGCTTCACCCAAAATGAGTTATTCTGTTTTTTAAAATGAGACACCGATAATTTTTGTGCCTTATAAGTTACAGCTTTTAATTTTAATCATTTTAAATTCAACTTTTATGTCTATTTTTTGAAATAATTCGATTTTTTCCACAAAAATAGATTCTTTCTAAAAATTCATTATTCTAAGAGTAAAGTCAGTGAACAAGTTAAATTGTTGTTTTATAGAAGGAGGATTAAACTTTTTGATCATAATTATTTGGTGCATTTTGGCCGAAAAGTTTTAAAGTTAAAGACCTTTGTTAAAAGTTGTATTCTTAGAAAATTTCAATGGAACATCTTACATTTTGTTAGATTATCTAAGGGAGTGCGCACATCTAAGTAGCAAAGATGTGTTAAATTACTTGTCAAACATTTAGCATCCAATTTTTTATCAAATTAATGAAACTAATTAGCGACTTTTTGAATGGATATGCAGAGCGATCAAGAATGATTGTGTCTGTTGGCAAAAAAACAATTGAAAAATACAGATTTTTTTCCTTGCAATTGGTACACAGGGAAATTAGAACTGATACTATTCCGAAACGTCAGGGTTATCAAATTTTAGGTTATGTTAAATGGATTAAGAATTTTGACATTTGATAAATACTAATTACAGAACGTATGAAAACACAACAAAAGTAAGAACTGAGATGTCCGCTTTTAAAGTCAAAAGTGACAACAGGAATCTCGTCTTGCAGTGACAACACCATTCAAATTTTCTTACTGACTCCGTCATTGTTGATCGCGTTGTAGTATGCTGTTTTTCAATTTCATTGATTCACTTAGAGGTAGACAAATAACTTGTCAGATCATTGCCATGCCAGTTCGGGGGACGCCGTCTGTAAGAGATAATTAGATTGCCTCTATAGTAAGAATAATTTACTTAGATCGTGGTTTTAAAAATTTATGATTCTCATCACAATTATGTACACAGACTGATTCAGTGGAAAAGTTGTAACAAATTAAAGTAGAAAACGAAATGTTTGTTTGCTTTTATAAGATCAACTTTGTTGGTTAATTTAAGGGCTGTAATTGGAGTTATTCCATAAAAAGTTCTGAGGATTCAGTACATCATATTTCTTCTGAAATTATATTTTAAATACTAGTGTTGATTTGGGGAGGTGTAGGCTTTTGATGTACTTTTTCATTGCATTTGCAGCTTTTTACAATTTATATAACTACGTTAATTTTTGGTGCAGTACGTAAAGCCACTTTATTATCCAAGCTTCACATTTGAATAAAATTTACCATTACTGTATGATTTCGGTCATTTAAACAACTTTGTCTATTGTAGACTACAAAATTTAAGAGATTTGCATTTTTTCAGTATTTATATAATTATTTTCTTTTGCGGAAAAACAACTTGAGGGAGCAACTAAGCAGCTACATGTGTATAACCACAAACGTCTTTCAGTTTTTTTTCATATCAGTTTAATGTATTTGAGTAGACAAACAAGAGACTGGTTATTATGTTGTTATGTTTTTTACTCTGTCTTCACTCCTGTGGTACCCAATTGACGACAAAGAACGTCGTGTTGTTGATGAAACTCTTCAAAAGTGTTGAGAAATCTAATGTGTAAAGTTTAATTGAATAGTGAACTTTGACACTTGTTTTTTCTGGTTCTAAGTGTTTTTCGTCGAGGCTCCACACAATCATCAATGAAGAGAGGAGGCACGTGTTGGCGAGCTGCGAAAAGGTAGGATTTTTCTAACATCTTATACAAATGTGGTTTAACTTTTCAATGAAAAATTTACTTGAGAATGAAATTGTATTTAACATACAGTGGTGGACAAAAGTATGGAAAGATTTATCATTTCGATTTACCCTTGTTAAAAATCAGTAATTAAAACAACGTTTTGTAACTTGAAAATTTTTATTTACTAAAAGCCAAATGAAATTCAAATAAACTTTACACAAAAATAATAAAAATTAAAATACTCTTGGATGGAAATAAAGAAATAGAATAATAAAACTAAAATTTTAATCACTTTTGCGAAGACTTCTAATATTTTGTGGAATATCTCTTTGCTTCAAGGACTTCTTGAGATGGGCATTGAATCTACAAGATTTTGACCACTCCTATTTGAATGCTTCGCCATTTCTCTCATTCCTCGCATTGTGAATGACCCTCAATCGAATTTTGCGCTCTAAACGTTCTCAAAGATTCTTAATTGGGTTTAAATCCCTCTTCGCAAATTGTATTCTTTTTTCAAATGACTCCTTAACTGCTACTCTTCCTAAAAGTCCAGCTTCACACAGGCACCTTCTGAAAGTTCGGTATGTCATATTAACATTGTAGCTTTCACGAATTTCCTGATTTATTTGTCGAGATGATTTGCATAAGTCTCTTACTGATGACAATTTTTCAGTGCCCAGGGGCCCGATTCTTGAAATTCGTTTTCGTATGCAAAATAGATTCGTATACGAAATCACTACAGCTTAAGCTGATTGGCCAAAAGCATGTGGTATTCAAGGTTTTGTATACGAAAATTATCGTACGCGTACGCACGTCTTTTGATACCTTTAGCCATTTTGCGATTTCACACTTAAGACTTTATATATTTAGTTCTACGACTTTTTTGGAAGTACTTTACCCATTTCCAACACTGTATTATTGCAGCAGAAGTAGAATCAATGAGCACAACAAGCAGAATTTGAAATAAAATTGAAACTTTTCATACTTTTGTTCAAGGTATAAACAAAAAATTTTGACAAGTGACGAATGTTAGGGCAAACCATTGACAATAGAAAAAAAATATAAACACTTGATGGTCTGATATTTACAACAAATACAGCAAGCTTGAGCTTTTTCTTATCTTACTCAAATAAAATTCGAAATAAAAATCTCATAGTTTTGTCCACCACCTATCAAACTAATGATTTTTAGAGATTTGCGCTTTTCTCGGCTTTAATTGTCCTAAATTTCCACCAAGAAGTTCAAGAGCAAGATCTTCAGTAATTGGTTATTTTTTTTCTTATCTCCCAAACGCGATAGTACTTTTTTGCAAAGGAATTTTATGTTTAGAATTGCTTGTGCTAAATTAAGATTTTCGTTGGGGAGGCAGTTTTGAGCCACTGCGTATAAGGCTCTGTTGAACCTTTGATACAATAACGTAGTTTGGTATGATAATACCAGGAAAAGTTACAATTACTTGACGTGTAACATTTATTTTTCCACCTATAATAACTTTCCTTTTTAAAAAGTGTATTAAATTGTATTTCTTGTAAAGTGACTGGAGTTCTACATGGAGCCGTAAGACAGTACTTTTTTACGTAACTACTGTCCGTTAAAATTACAGCATTATCAAAAAATTGCATTGTGCGACATATTTTGATGTTTTTCCACATTTGTTCAAAATTTGACATTCCTCGGTAGTATTTTTTAACAACGTGAATGTAATTTTGTTTTGTCAGTTGTTGAGAACGGTTGGTTTCGTAAGTTAACGGAATTGGAGCTTCATAATTTATGGCATTAGACAATTTTCTCCAAAACGTTTTCTCCGTTAAGGTGATCTGTTCAACAATGAACCACTCAAATTTGTAAACATCATAGTTTTTAAATTTTTCATAATAATCATTGTTAATTTGTATCAATTGAGCCGTTTATTTTGAGAGTGGCTTAAGTTCATTTTCATCTTTTATCAAGTTGGCACTTGTGACATTTATAATTTATGCTGAATTGTGAAAAAATTAAATCGGTGTTGACATATAAAGTCCATTCTCAATTAAAATCAATTATCAGTGTCAAATTTCCTTAAAAAACCGACCTGTACCACCCTAAAATGTAGATTTACGGAACAGCTGTATATGATATATTTCCAAACCTAAACCCAAATAAGTCAGGTTATGTGAAGCATATTTTGACATAAAAAAAAAAAGATGTAGATATGTATAAATAAAATTCGTCAAGTATCAGTTTGGATAAAGCGAGAAATAAAGAAGAAGTGTCACTGTTGTCACAATTGACAATCAACTGTCAAATTTGAAATGCAATTATATCAACAGTAAATGGTATATTGTAACTACACATGTTTTTCCAACCTTAAAACACTTTGACAATTGATCATAATTCCGAATGGGGTTTACTTAGTACATTTGAAAATTTTATATCACGTATATTTTCAAAATAATATAGATACTGAAAATCCTAATTTTGAAAGTGACCTAAATCCACTTTTTATTGACGATGTCAAAAAGTGCGTCCCAAAGTGTTGAAAGCAGTGATGAAGGTAATTTAAATTACCTTTTGATATTCAATTCAAATTTAAAAAATATTTAATTTGAAGAACTTATTAAACCTATGGGAAAGGATAAAGGATTCTGAAAATGAAGTGGTATTAAACTCATACAACTGCTTTAAAAAAAGGAGAATTTTAGAATTTAATTCTTGAACAGAGGAAGAGGAAGTAATTGAGAAATGAGAATTCACAAAACAGCACCTTCATAGAAGGATTCAGGGAACTCTGAAGTGCTACTTATATTCAGAAAATTCCTAAAATTAAACGAAATTCAGGGATAAGATACGATACACAATCGGGAAAAATCATTCCTGTTTTTCAAAATGAAGATTGCCAATGTCAAAAAGACTGCTTGACAAATTTAAATGAAACAGAAATAAAAGGTATTTTCGAAATGTTTTGGAACTTAAGAGACTTTAATAAACAATGTATATTGCTAAACAAAGCGACCAGACGCAGTGTTGTAAAATGAAGACGTCAGAGAACCGGAAAAGGTTAATGTATAAATGAGAGTTTTACGTATTGGTTAAATTTTAAAACAGGCAAAGTTGATGTTTGTAAAAAATTCTTTTTAGATGCTTTTCAAATAAGCGAAGGACGATTGAAACGTGTATTAAAATCTAAAAACGATTTATGTGGGCGTTTGCCTGGATCGTCGAGAAAAATATGTGATGAAGCAAATATGAGTGTCCATAACCATATTCCCGAAATTTGAATCTCATTATATATACTAAGGACCATAATCCCGACAGAAAATATATTCATCCTGAACTGACAAAAAAAAAATGTTTAATTTTCATGAGCTTCACTGTGAAGAAAATAATTTAAAAGCAGTTAATGAATGGACTTACAGAAAAATATTCAAAAAGTATTTTTATCTACATTTCCACCAACTACGCTAAGACACATGTCAACGATGTCTATTGAACATTAAAGTCAAAGCATCAGTAAACCATGAAGAACAGAAAAAACTTATGAATGAACATGAGCTAGCAGAATCGGCTAGAAATGCGTTAAACAAGATCAAGAGCGAGTATCAAGTAATTCATCTCATTATTTTGGCCTTTCATTCACTTTGCAGAAAGCGTTACCATTCCCAAATTTAACTACTTCAGTAGCATTATTATAAATGCAACAAGTATTTTCTAAATTTAGGTATACACAATTTCCACAACGATAATGTATACATGTACGTTTGGAATGAAACAAAAGCTTCTAGAGGTTCTCAAGAAGTGGCTTCATGCCTCTTGAAACACCTAAAAACTCTGAAAGATGAAAAACACATAATTACATACAGTGACATATGTGGAGGACAAAACAGAAACATCAAAATATCTTTGTTTTGGTTAAAAGTTCTATCGATGGGTAATGATGTGTAAATCGTAGACCACAAATTTTCAATATCAGGGCATTCATTTTTACCTAATGACAGATTTTGGCGTTATAGAAATGTAAAAAAGGAATCAGTTACTGTATGTGCCACAAGATTATTATAATATAATAAAAAAATGTAGAAAAGGTAGTACTTTCATACTAGATGAAATGAAACAAGAGGATTTTATATCAACAAGACTCTTGGGAGAAGCAATTTACAAAAGATCCAAAAATACCAATGGAGAAAAAATAAACTTGCTTCAAATATGCTGGATGCGATTTTTGAGAAATGATCCATATGAAATTTTATACAAAACAACTATGGATGAGAACGCAGAATTTAAAATTCTTCATATAGATATATATATTGCCATGTCGGGGTAGACCTAAAAAATTTAAGAATATTGTATTGCCATCGTTATATAAAACTATAAGAAGCATCATCTCATCACTAAAATACCGACACATGATGGACTTATAGCGATATATACCTCCGGAACACCATAACCACATCAAATCACTCTCGCATACTGAGAATGCTAACGAATAACTTGTTTCTAAATTTATTTCTATTATCTAAAAATATAATTTCAATGTTTTTTTTTTTTTTTCTATTTTTTGAGCTACATGTAACGGATTTAAGTTCTTTTACTTTTTGTAACAAAACAAATTTCAAGTCTTTTCAAGGTAAGCAAGGTCATATTATACACTTAATAGGACTTTTTAATAGGATGTATAAAATTAAATCCCTTAACTGCGATTTAACATTGCAAGTCAAGCATATATCTTACGTATATTTTTAATTTTGTAAAAACGCAAAACATTAAGTATTTCAAATTAAACATAAATGGACTTAAGTCACTTTCAAAATGAACGGTTTAATTAAAAGTTTGACTATATGACTACTCATTATATTCTGACAAATGATTATTTAAATAGTACTTTTTATGAAATTTGGCATTTTATCAAAAATTGGATTAACCAATCAACCCGGGTGATATGCTACAATGAACGATGGACCATCACTGCAATATAATCTTATTTGAAAGGATATATTGAAACAAAGTATAGGATATCAATCTTTGTTTTCTTTTGAAAAAGTAAAAGTAATAAAAAATGCAATTGACAACATTATAAATTGTCTGTTTTGGCACATTAACCAGTTTTAACGTCTTTGGTAGGAATATTAAAAACGTTTAGTCATAAAACAAAAGAAAAGTAACAATAAAAAAAAGTTTAACGTAATTTTAACTGAGACATGGCCATTTATAACGAAAATGTAGCTTGACTATGGCTGCTACCAATAACTTTAGCATTTGGCAAAATTTATTTTATATCTTTTATTTGAACTTCTGCAGTATCAGGTACAACGGACTCGCAGAAAGTTTGTCGTGATATATTTTTAAGACTCAAAAAATTAACAAAAAATTCGAAATGATCATTGTTATCGTCTACTACTTCTAAAATCTTAGCGACAAAATAAACACAGCTCCTCTTTAATGAAAACAATACAATGACAAATTCTTTTTCTTTTGGGTCTCGAGGTAAAGGTTCAAAATTACCGTGTAATACAATTCTGTTATCTTCATCATCTACTAAAAAATTCTCTTCCAGATGATGATGATCCACTGGCTATGAATTTATCATCCGATGTATCATCCTGTTCTCCTATATTAGTTTTAGATTTCTTCCTATTCTTGTTTTGAAATGTAACGTTTTCTTAACCTTTCTAAATTGTTTTTGGTCTTGTTTTATCTTCTTTTGGGCAATGGCTTCTTTTTATGGTGTGTCTGTTGCGATCATGTTTTTACCTGGAATTCTTTGTTTCTTGGAGTTAGGAGGTTTTACTTTTAAGGGTGGCATAAACTGTATTGGTGATACAAAATGGAACTAGTGAAATAACGCTTAAACTTGTGGACGGAACTGGTCATCTTGCCATTAAAATGTGGGGGTGTTACGACATTGAGATCAGTAGACGTATTTTGTCGATAGTCTTGCATCAGATTGAAGTCAACACTCTGAGCTATCATATCTTCAGGTGCTAGTGCTGAATAATGAATAATGTACTGCGATGTAGATCTGTCTTCAATGATATTATCACTTCTATCAGCATCTATGAGAAAAATATCAATAAGTTCATCGTTTTCTGCTAAAGCGATTTGTGGTCTATCGGTAACGGTACTGAACAAAAATATCTTCTTCTGTAAAAATACAATCATCAAAGGGAAAAATACCACATTTTTCGAAAGCATTAACAATGTTCACAGGAGTCATGGCTTTTAAATATGCAGAACCAACACACTCTATGTCTTGAATGGGCGATTCAGCCCAACATCCAGAAGTTGAAGTTTTGCCGTTAAGTGTGGATGGAAAGTTAGGACTGTAACACCTGAAGATTTAGCTGTATCAAGAGCCTCAATTGAAAGATGACTTTCATGACTGTCCATTAGCGGAAGTGCGGCATTATCTTTGGATGCTGACGTATGTTTGATAAAATGTTTCATTGCCTCTAAAAATAATACAGCATTCATCCAAAACCATTGCTGGTGGTAAGGCGTGTCTTGCAGCATTGATAATAAAGCAGGTTGTAACTAAAGTATCCCTTTAACCACTTCTTTGCCAACGTTTATTTCTTTACGTGCTAATACTTTCCCAGGTCGTTGTACTGTTGTAGTTGCTGTTTCATCTAAATTATACAAACGAGTGCCATCTTTTGCTTTTGTATGTTTGTTAAAAGCAGTGGCTCTAGCAATGCTGCATGTTTCTGGTTTTCTTAGTGAAAACTCAGGTTGTCTTTTCCTGAATGATCGTAGCCATTCAACTTCGGCCATTTCTGCAACATCCCATGATGCTGGTACTTGTTTTTTGATTAATTTTAGCTATTTGATACGCAACGCGCCGACAATTTTCTGTGAAAAGGCCATAAAATATATGAGCACAATGATCAATGCATTCTTTTGAATAATTTCCTTCTTGTGTTGTAAAAAATGGCATTAACTGCACAGTCTATTCGGATTTGATTTGCTCATTTCTACATATCTTCAAACTGTCGGATAACTAAGCTGGCATTCCTTACTTGCCTTTCTTATACTTATGCCTGATTGTGGCTCATTGTTAAACACATAGAATTGGGTAACTGTAGACCGCCCTACTACTAATTTTTTTAGGTTAAAAACGCGTTTTAAAAATTTTTTTTTTTTCTAACTTTTATTACGTATTGGTGCCAAATCTTCTGTCACGCAGCTGCCTTGTAAAGGATCTTGGCGTCGACTGGGATAGGAGGGTACGGGGGATGTTAGGACTCCGAATGAGTAGGTTACGCTTAGAAACAACGTCGCGATTGGAAAATATGCGCATGGTTAACTGTACTATTGGCTCATAGTTGAACATTTGATAGCTTGATTATACAGTGTGCCCCTGAATAGATGGAACGACTCTTGTAGTAGATAAAAAAAATTTTGATTTGAAATTTAATTTTTTGTGATCTAGCTTTGCTTAATTAAAAACTAATTTGTAATATAATTTGTTTCAAAAAATCAAGTATTCTTTGGAAATTCAAGAAAGACTCATTTTTCTATGGAGTGTGTTTTTTATGTGGCAGATACGACAAAAAGTTGTCAAGAAAACTTGTTTAGAATCAACATCTATACCCTTACACCAAATTTCAAAATAATCGGCCAACTATGATTTTTCTTTTTTTTTTCAGGTCTATTTCACAAATCAGTAAAATTTATTTTTAAAAGTGAAAAATGTCTTCTGATGATTTTGAAATTTGGTAACTACGACTTCTCATATTTTTTTCATATATTTCTGCCAAATCAACTAATTTTATTTTTAAATATAAAATATCGTAATTGGCCTATTTTTTTGAAATTTGGTATATGGGCTTAGATATCGATTCCAGACAACTTTTCTTAATAACTTTTTGTCATATGTGTTACACAAAAGAAACTTCACAGGAAAACTGTTTTTCCAAATTTACGAAGCATACTTTTCAAAACTAAAATTATTTGACAAATTATCCTTCAACCAAACTGGGCTAAACTCCAAAAAATGACAATTCAATCCAAGTTTTTTTTATGTTTTACGAAAGTCGTTTTACTTATTCGGGGATACACTGTATATTTATGTAGAGACATCATACAATTACCAATACTAAATATTTATGTCGACCTATTATTTTTATCATTTGAACTTATTGTACAGTTTATTAGTTGGCATTAGGATGTCGACCCTCTGTTCTGTAATTTCTTATTTTTGTAATTTATTCTGTTCGCCGTATGACTAATCTTGGGCTATTCATTGTAGCTGTACGTTTATTAATCAGTTTGTGGTTAAACCCTATATAATTCAGACAGACATTTTCGTGGAGTGTTGTCATCCATTTTCAGATGAAATTGACTCTTCCTGCTTCTCTAAAATCGATTCTAACGTGATCACTTGCTTGTTTTTATAAAAATCGTAAACACAATTACCCAACTGATGATAAATCGCACAATCATCTAATTTAATTGCTGTTTTTCTTGTGATTGATTCTTTCAAAATTTCGTCGTCAGGAGGTTTGACTATCAATTTCACACTGGAATATGGCACGCCAAATAGCTCAGATGTTGTTTGCAAAAATGCTTTTTGATTGTTATCTGGTAGTTTTCATGTTTCACCATGAGTCTACATCTTCTTTTCCAAGTTCAATCTTTTTAATTTATGACATTAGAAACAATTCTGCATAAAGAAAAATTATTTTACGAACTTGCGTTTTTATACTGATCTTCTTGGTTTTCAATAATTTGATTTGCTTCTTGATTATTTTTAGTTTCTTCTGTACTATTGTAAAAATATTTGTGTTCACACTAATTTCTGCTAATGAACAATATGCATGCATTTTGAAAACTTTTAATACACCTCCTCACCGCCTAAACTCTTTTCTTAGGATACAACATTAACTCAATCGAGACATGAAGATTTTTGCTACTCCAAATCTGCGTATTTTGGGAATTAACTTTTAGTTTGTAGCGTCGAATTTTCCGTGCTTTAAATGTGCCTGGCTTCTGGTTTCCATCTCAATCGGGATTCAGAAAATCGTAATTTTGGAGCTCTAACGCTGATCGCGTCAATTTAGCCCGTTGGTTGTTTGCTGATTTCTTGCATGGTTAGCGCTCTGTCATCAATTCTTACCCAAGAATTTTCAGTCTTCAAGGTTCGGTCGGTAATTTCTGATTGTTCACACAAGTGCCAAATATTCTTGTTCATTATTGTGGTATTTTTGCTCAGCATGATTAGATTTTGTGCTGGCGTGCCATATAATATGACTACAATTTTCTCCTTTTTGGTATAAGCCTGCGCTCATACCATTACTACAATTTGAATAACAAATTTTTTTTCTGGATGTGGTCTACTTAAAATTAGTGGAATTGTAGAACGGTTTCTTCGGTGGCTGTCCGTTTCCACTTTGTTTTACTACTTAGCAGTTTTGTGTTGCAATATGAGCAAAGTTTGAGTTATATTTCCGGGTAATGCGGGACTCTTAAACCGGCTAAAGCCTCTCTTCCACCTGACTAGGATTTTCGACTCTTGGATGACACTGTAAGTGTTTTAGAACCGAAGTGTTGATTGCCGTTGACAAGAAGAGATTGGTTGGGCGTGATGAGCCTGACGAGTGTGTGTCTTTGTTTGTGGCTCGGGAGACGATTCGCTACGCTTTTTCGATGTTGAGTTGCAGGAATTGGTGAATGAAGTCCAGGGGCGAAATGTTTCCTGGGACGACGACTGAAAAGTATGGCTGTTGGCAGGTGTAGTCTCGAAGACTGATGAGTTTGAGTTCCTTCGCACGCAATCTGAAGATTAATAATAATAGGGATTTATTGCGATAACATAAAATGTTTTACAAACGTCACAATGTAAGAAGTAAAATGACAATTTACACATATATAACAAACTAAACATATGTGTAAAAACCAAACAGGCAAATAGGCAACGTAAGCAGTATATCTTTTACTTTAACTATGAAAGTCTTTAGATCTAGAGCCCTTATATCCAAAGGAAGTTCGTTGTAATATTTTATTCCAAGATAATCCGGGCAACCTTGGCCCTTTTTTAAACGTTTATATTGTGGAATAAAGTTTGCTTTTTGTCGTGTGTTGTACTCATGATTGTCTCCATGTACTTTAAAATGACATTTATTCTTTTTTATGTACAAAAGATTTTCAAAAATAAATTGAGCAGGAAGAGTCATAATTTTGAGATCTATAAAAGATTGTTTACAGTTTTCGTCGTATTTTAGATTTGCTAAAATTCTAATGGCTTTTCTTTGTAGCTTAAATACTTTACTGCTGTGTGAGGAATGACCCCAGATTGTTATAGCATAACTCATCACAGAGTGAAAAAGGGCAAAATAGGCTGTGCGACTTATTTTTGTAGACACAGAGCCAGCTAGGTTACGTAGCGCGTATAGGCTTTTGCTCAGTTTTCTTGAGATGGTATCGACGTGGGAGTCCCATACCAACCTATTATCTAAGTAAACACCCAAGAATTTAATTTTATCAGCACTCTCTTCTGATTCCCTTAAAGTAAAAATTGATTTAACTGTCTTGTTTTTGTTTAAAAATAATTTATTGCTATTGAACCATTCAATGGTCCTTGACTGCATCTCATCCAGCAATTGCTTCACCTCTCTCTCACTTTTTGCAGTGACTGAGATGGTAGTATCATCTGCAAAAAGGGTATAACTTTCTACAGTTTTGTGTAAAGGAAGGTCGTTTATGTATATTAGGAAGAGAATGGGACCCAGAATGGATCCTTGTGGGACTCCGATATTAATATTTACTTTAGAGGATGTGCGATTACCGCATTTTACTATTTGTTTCCTATTGGAGAGATATGATTTTATTAGAGCAATACTCTTTTCATCAAGGTTATAAAATTTCAGCTTTTGAAGCAAGATAGTGTGCGATATGCAGTCAAAGGCCTTCGACAGGTCGCAAAACATGGTAGCATTATATTCTAAATTTTCAAAAGATTCAATAATTGTAGCGGTTAGGTTAAGAATACCTTGTGTTGTATTTCTCCCCTTTCTAAAACCGTATTGGGAGTCTGAAAAACAGTTATAATTTTCAAAAAAAGTTGTTAACCTTTTTGCCATGCATTTTTCAACTATTTTGGATATTATCGGTTAGATCGATATAGGTCTATAATTAGAAAAATCGTTTTCCTCGCCACCCTTAAAGGTAGGTATAACAATGGCCTTTTTCAAATTATCTGGAAATGTACTAGTTTTGAAAATTTCATTTATAAGTCTAGTTATGGGAGAGATCAAAAGATTTTGAACTTTTTTAATCATTAACATGTTTATGCCATAAATATCTTTAGTTGATTTGCAATTTAGGTTGCTTATAATTTGTCTTACTTCATTTTGGGTGACTTCTTCAAAAGAAAATGTGACTTTGGGAGTAGCTAAAAGTTCAAGGTTAGCCATGGGGCTCTGTTTTGATGGTGGAATTTGATTTACAATTTGTTGTGCAATATTTCCAAAGAAATTACTTAAAGCATCTGGTGAGATTTTTAGAAATGAGTTTTTATTTGTTTTTGTTTTTGTATTTATTATTTTCCAAACGGCTTTGTTTTTATTATCTGCTAGTTTTATGACTGTATCATTTGACGCAATTTTGGCTTCAGCTATGGCTTTCCGGTAAGTATTTCTAAATGAAAAATATTCACTCGAGAGCCAGGCTGTCTTTTGTTGTTTTGGATTGAATGGTTGAAGAAAGTGCTTTGGGGGTGACAAGAAGGATTGTGCGGTTTGAGTTTACAATGAGAGTTCTGTTTAGGGAGTTTTTTGGGGAGGTTTTTCAGATGGTATTGGGATTCCAGTATGGAGACAGTTGATGATGTGGATGTCGAAGAAGTTGAGCTCCAACTAGAACGAGAGTGTGGGGGGCTGGGGTGGCAGATATTTATTTACCGGATCACGGCTTGTTCAGAGGGGTTGTCTTGATTAACATCAACGGAGGCTGGCTGGTGATTTTTTGGGCCGATTTTGATTGAGTCGAACGACTCAGCACTACGCTGGTACTTTGGCTTTGGCCGATTTGGCCTCAGCTGACATCTTGACTGAGGTTTACTGCGAGTGGACTAGCAGCAACACTTTTAACGTTGAGTTCTCCTGTTTTTCTAACATTTTTCTTCTTGGCAGTTGTTTCGTGTACTTATAATGCGCTTTTAACAAGTTTACCACTGGCAGTTTTGCAACGCAGTTTCGTAAATTTTTGATGCAGTTGTTCTTCCATAACTCATCACGCCACAGGGTTGCAAGGAGAACATTTTGACAATCTTCTGAGGACATTCTTTCTGCTGCAAATTTAGAGAACCCGTCGCAGTTTCTATCGACACTTGAAAAGTCGCAAATTGTAGTATGTATTTGCTTCTTGAAATAAATACATCTAGGATCGACTGTTGACTGGTTGCTATAGGGACAGTGCCAAAATCTTTCACAGTTACGAATTTCGAGGCGATTCGCATCTTTTTATATGAAGACATGGAATATTCTAGAAATAGATCATTTTTCCCATCGTTCATACTTTGATTCTAGACTATTCCACCCAATAACATTACTGACATCTGTCAATCTTTGACATACCCTTGCAACATTACACAAGACTAGACACTTCTAGAAATTCCAAAACTGATAAGCTCAGAAAACACTAGGACCTAGGGGTTACTGTTTCTTCAAACTTGTCAGTTAGAGTGGCAGTGCTGAAGCTACCAGCCTACGGTATCTTCAACATCTTCTCGGAATTTTTTTTTCTATACACATCAACTTTTTTAATACAAATAAAAAACATCCGAAAATAACCATCGCCATCGTTAATTTTTGGAATTACTAACACAATAGAAACTACATTTTGAAGTTCACGTTTCATGAAGTTTATTGCAACCTGGAATGTCAGAGGAACTTATGAAGAGGGTGGATTAAAGAAATGGAAAGATACAAAATAGATCTAATGGCATTACAAGAAACAATACAAAAAAGTAACTGAAATTATAGACATTCAAGAATACACATTTTTTTAACATCGGAAGCGAATCCAGAAGACTAAGCACAGGTTTCTTAGTGAGCAAAAAGCTGAAATCTTTCATAATGAACTTCAAGCCCATTAACGACAGAATGTGTTACTTAGGGCTTAAAGGAAAATATCAAAAAATCAGTTTAATAAATGTACATGCACCAACGGAAGAAAAACATAAACAAAAGTAGAATTTTATGATACGCTAGACAATGAATTCGAGTAGATACCTAAATATGACATTAAAAAGGTTCTAGGAAACTGCAATGCCAGGATTGGAAGATAAGAGATATATTTGAGATATGTTGACAAAGAAAGCCTACACGAAAATTCAAATGAAAACGGAAGATTACTAATCGATTTCGCAATGAGCAAGAGCATGAAAATTAAAAGCACAACATACCAACACAAAGACATATACAAAAGAATGAGGATGATACCGAATGGAAAAACTGTAACCAATCAAGTACTGATAGAGATACGTAATGAGAAAAATATTCAAAACTTGAGATCCTATAGAGATCCTACAGAGATCCTAATAAATATACAGTTGACGACAACATACAAGGAGAAACTTGGAAAGTACGGATGAGAAACAATAACGAAAATGATTTACGATCTAATTAAAAATGTATGGATATAGGAACAAATGCCGCAAGCTTGAAGAACAGCAATAATATGTTTAATTCTTAGAAAAGAGGACAAGACAGGATGTGAACATTATAGAGGAATAGTCTTGCTGAACACTGTGATAATAGCAACACTGCTGAATAATAAACTGAAAGATTATGTGGAAAAAGTTGTAGGAGAATACCAGTGTGACTCTAGAAGAGGAAGATCGTTAGTAGACCAAATATGTTTATTGCAGCAGATACAAGAGAGAAGTTATCAACAAAAATTAAAAACATACTTGACAGTTATTATTACACCAAGCATTAAAAGACCTAGAAACTCTCGATAAAGTAACAAAGTTAGTAAAAGTGACATTATAGAAGACAAATAGGGTTGGAGTTGATGGGAACAGGTCATTAAAATTTGAAGTGTTTGATGGCTTAAGAAATTGCCCTCGAGAAAATACAAAGACAAAGTAATATACAGGATGTCCCATCACAGTGTAATTCTTCCATAGCGTAATAACCGTTGGGAATATGAAAAGTTGTTCGGGAAAAAAAAGTTCTTTTATCTTTTTTGGGGTTGTTTTGAAAATATTTTCAAAAATGGTGCACTTCCGGTTATTCCTTAAATTGACCCCAACTTTGTTATTTTAAATGCAACACTATATATTTTTATATTTTTGGATTTCTTGTTTAATTTAAGCATCACTTCATGTACCATATGTAACACGTTAAAGACTTGAGTCCAGTCGCTTATTTTGACTGCTGTCTAAGATTCAACAATTTGGCTGATAATAATTTTGAATTTTCGCCTTTGGAACCGTTACGTAAATTTCTTTTGATATTGTCCAAGTTGTCATTGTCGGATATTGAGTGGAGTTAATTTAGTTTTGACAAACGCGACAGCATTGTCTTTCTGATTCTTTGAGTTAGGCTGAAAAGTGACAACGCATCTAAAAATGCCTGTAATTTTTCGACCGTACCATCATAATCGTTCGGAAGGATTTTGCTTGCAAAAATGAAAAATTTTATTTTGGTCCAATGTATCACCATTGAAAGTCTTAGATAATTATCAGTTTCTTCTTCATTTGAATCTGTTTTGCTGTTTTTGAGTCTTCAACTGAAGGATTGATTTGCGCACCAATCGCAGAGTGTACTTTGTATCGAACTCTAATTGTTTAAAATGAACGTAGAACTTTTTCTCTTACTGTGAACATTTGAGTAGCGGAAAGTTGTTGTTTTTGATTTAATTAGGTATAATTAAAGGCTAAAATTGTGGCTAATCTTTTAAAGCGTGACAGTAACTCGTCACGAATTTCCCCTCGAACTGTTGAACCTGTGGGTACACTCTTTTTGAGAGTGCGCTTAATTATACAAATTGTTTCAGTTATCAAGTCAATTAAATTTACACCATTTTTGAAATTTCTTAATTCTATTTCGTCATAGTTTATTAGCTTTGTTGAATTAATGCAGTACTTAAACTACATACCAATAAGTCCTACCTTAGCAAAATTTTTAAATGAAAATAATTTCGACACTCTTCATGCTACTCTAGCAAGTTCAATTTCTGATGGGCGTTGACGTGTTGTACATTTGATTGCCACACCCCACTTTCATTAGAGGCACTAAATTTCCAAAATTCAGACAGTCATGCACTCACTAACGTAGTTAATTTCTGCCCCACTTTACTTTCAATCTACTCACTCACAGCTAGTTGCTGCGTCCTGAAGTTCCGCCAGTGGTTAATGATGTCCTGGGTAATTTAGAATATCTGTCGTCTAATTCACTCAGTCTAAGTTTGGACTCCTTGAGCTTGTAGCTAGTCTTTTTTAATCTTAGATAAAGCCAACAAGAGCGCTGATGGCGTCAAAACATACATTAAAATTCGGAGATTTATTGGCATTTTGATGTTTTTTTTCTCCCACGATGAAATTTGAGTTGACCACTCTACCAGTATCGTTGACGTCAACTTCTTTCGATACTTTTGTACCCATTTTCATCCACTTTTAGATAGAATTAGAATAAAATTTAGATAAAATTGAGAAAAAATCACTTAAGTTTTAGTCCTTTGGCAGGATCGTTATGTAATACGTTGGTAGTAATGGGGGTAATCAAAGAGTGTAAAACGACTACTTGATATATTGATGTTACTCAGTACATGATCGATTGATGACTGTTACAATTTAACTCTGTATATTACAAATAAGTTTATGGCCTTTATTACAAAACACTTAAAATGTCTACAAAAATGCTTCACAGTCTAGATTCATAAAAAAAAAACTTTAAATAACTTCTTTAATATAGAGAGAGTAACTTTCCTTTTAATTTATGGGTCAATTTTTATTAAATTTTCAAACAATTCATTCTGCTTTATTCTAGGTTGTACTTACCGCCCACCAAATACCTCAACTTTTAACTCAACTGTTCCCTACTTGGAAGTAATAAAAAATTTAGAATCTAGTTTTTCGGATTTGACAAATTTAATTGTTTTGGACGATTTTAATTTCTCTTCTATTAAATGGAATTCCGATTTATATCTAGGAACAACTGACAAAAAAATGATTTTGTCACAATGTTTAATAACAATAATTTTTTGCAGTTAATTAGTGAACCTACTCGATATCGTAGTTCACAGTCTGCTTCACCTCTTGATTTAGTACTTGTTAATGACACTAATTTGATCTTTGATGATCCTATTGATCACTCCAAGATTAAGATATTTACTCAAGTGATGTTCTTTAAGGCGGGCGTTATATGTCATATTCTCTGCATGTCATCGATTTAGTCAAAGTTTTGAACGAACGGAAGCAAATATTTTTATGAAATAAAAAATACTTGAAAGTAGATACTTTTTTCCAGGGTGTGAAGGTATTTTGAACTCAAATATGAATTTGGCTTTGGTGATAAAAACGAATGAAACTTAGGAAAACGACTAAAAATTATTACACCGAGAGTAAACAAAAAAATGTTTACTTCAGTTTCTTATGATTCGATTAATAACGATCTAAAAAATCGTGACTGGGCTTTTTTCTACACTCTTGATTCCGTTGAGTTGCAATATGAATATTTTTAAAAAACTAAAGCATTACTTATACAGGGTGTCCCACGAGATCCATAACTCAAAAAATTCTGATAGCATATAACTGAAAAGTTTCTTTAACATTGTCTATTTATCTGGAATGTTTTCAGAAATCTGACACTTACTGTTAGAAGTAGGTCTCAACTTTCTTACTTTAAATGGAACACTGTATATTTTTTTAGATTTTTGAATTCTGCGACGTATTTTAGGCCGTTTTTATACCAACAATTCTTTCTCTAAACTTAACCATTTTAAAGATATCTGCAACTTTAATTGAAAAATGACAAATGCAGAGTTAGAGGTAACAAGTAAATACGTATAAACGGCTATTATTTCAAAATAGCCTTTTGGCATTTTATAATGCAACATCTTAGGCAGTAAACCTCACTAAAATTAAACCAATCTACAAAATGTTAAAAAAATATATTTGAAAACTGACATGAAAATGTCATCAAAACTCGTAATTTTCAAATAGAAACCACTACTTATTCTGTTATATTTGTGTTCTACTTTAAAAATGAAGGCACTTTTCTATAAGGTTTTCTATACCTAAACCTTCTTTCTTGTTTTTTCAAGGAAAACTTCTTTCTGCGTAGTGAAACGTCACAGTTACCCTCTCAAGAACTAAAAAACCTTAGATAATTTTTAATACAATAATCAAAGTGCCCTGGCATTTTTGATAATTCTTTAGAACAGTGTTAAGGAACCATTCCAAATAAAGCTAGCATGAATGACTTTTTACTAGGTAGAACAGTTTTTCCTAAAAAACTAAAACCATGAGGTTTGAGTATACAAAAATGTCGTTATTTTTTAATCTAAAGCTAAATATAACAACATCAATTTGAGAATTTACAGTTTTGGCAACATTTTAATTTCACTTTTCAAATGTATTTTTTGAACACCTGTAGGAGATCGATTCAAATTTTCAGCTGGATTCAATACCTTTAACCCTGCATCTGCCATTTTTCAAATAAAATTGCAGACATCTTTGAAATGGTTAACTTAGAAAAAAATTTTTGTTATAAAAGTGACTTAAAAATCTTCGTATAATCTAAAAAGGGGAAAAATATAGGGTGTTCCATTTAAATAAGAAAGTTGAGGTCTGTTTACGGTATAACCGGAAGTATCACATTTCTGAAAATATTTCAGAAAAGCAAAGCATTTGAAAAAACTGCGAAATTTTCAATTATATGCTATCACTATTATGTGAGTTGTCATGGGACATCCTTTATAAACACACCAGATACTTTTCATCGAATATCTCATAAACCCTGGTATTAACACTCATTCAGTCTATAAAATTCAATATAAAAATTGACTTTAGAAACGATTCAAAGTGACTAAAAATTGCTGACTATAATCAACGCCCACTTTTTTTTCTAGCCAATTGAAAACGGCCTGCAAACAGCCAAAAGTAATTTCAAACAAAATCTTATGAAAAATTCCTAAACTTCTAATGGATGTCTGCGCAAGCATATAGTACATCGCGTTGCTATTCCAGTTGTCCGAAACAGCACCGGCTTATTGTGCAGCCACGAAACAGAATTTTCCAAAGTTTTCTCATCCTTTTTCTCTTCTATCTTTACTAACTCCAACAGTTCTTCGATTGTAATTCCATCGAATTGTCTTCCTAACTTATCTAATTGTGACACTCTTGCAACAATCAGTTTGAGTAGAGATTTAGTATTAGAAACAATACATTACCTTTCTGAAAATACTTCACCTGGTCCAGACGGTTTGTCTCCTTAATTGATAAAAACTTGTGCGAGTGACCTAATTGGTCCTACTTTGACTATTTTCAAAACTTCTTCAACATCAGGAAAACTTTCTTCGCTATAGCTAAAAGCTATTGTTACACCAATATTTAAAAAGAAGATAAGTGCAATGCAGAAAATTACAGACCGGTAAGCCTCACGTCGGTAATATGTAAACTACTAGAAAAATTTCTAGTTAGGAGCATCCTCGAGCATATGAAAGTGTCGGAATTTAATTCCGGATACTTAGCACGGGTTTTTACCAGGTCGCTCTTCGGTAACAAATTTGCTATCTGCTTGCAATCGGTGGACAAAATACTTGACGCAGGAGACAAACTAGAGACATTGTATACCTTGATTTTAGTAAGACTTTTGATTGAGTGCCTCACAATTTACTTCTTCATAAATTAAAACAATTTGGAATTTCTGGAAAACTGTTGGAGTGGATCACCACTTTTCTCTTAAATTGCTCTTGTCTTGTTAGAGTTTTTATTCTGCTGCACAACCTGTCACCAGTGGTGTTCCACAAAAGTCTGTGCTGGGTCCTTTACTTTTTGTAATCTATTCTGCTAATCTTTTCGACAATATTTAATTGTCCCTATTTAGCTTACGCAGACAACCTTAAAATTTTTGGTAATTCCTCAAACATGAAATTGCAAAATGATTCAAATAAGGTTGTTGATGATGTTTAATGTTGGTAAGTTTACGGTTGTTTTTTTTGGCAGTAACAATCTCAAATCGCAGTACACTTTTGGCTCCAAAATTGTTGCTAAAGTGTTTTCTCAAGTTGACCTAGGTGTGACTCGAAAAACTTTAGTTCGATAAAAAAAACAAAATTAATAATCATTTAAATTATAATATTGCTTACCCAGGTGTTAGTTTTTTTTTTTTTTATTTTAAAAGACCGAACAGCAATTTTATTTTTTCTTCAATGAAGAAGCAAAACTTTATAAATCAACCAAAATATTAACTAGGTTACCTCAGATGTTTTATACTTGCAGAGTTTCTATATCATATCACTTTTAAATTGAGATTTTTAGCACGTGTTAATTTTCACTTGGCTCCTGTTATACAACACGCGGCCGTTCTCGTCGAACACCCAGAACCAAAAAGAGCGAACTCTTCGCGATTAGTGCGTTGGTTGATGGTAATCTTAATAAATTGATAATCTTTAGCGCAATTTTTCGAAATTGGGAATTAAATTTATAAAGTTTTTATAAAGACCACTCTATGTTAAACACAAAAAACTATTTGATCGAGTTTGCCAAGCAGTATCAAGGTGGCCACAAGGTTTATCACACTTACCTTATAATGATAGATTGATAAAAATGAAAATCCTGTTTTTACTACACCGACAAATCAGATCTGATTTGATTCAAATGTACAGGCTAGTTCATAACTTATCCAAATGATTGCTCTTTGTATTTAACAGTCAATTATTAAATTTATTAAACAATTGAAGAACACATTATTTTGGTTAACAGATTTTTATTTTTCAACGTAGTCTCTTCCTAGCTCGATATACTTCACCCAGCATTTCTTCAACTTTTTCAAGCCGTCAAAAAAATATGATTTTTGAAGGTCCATGAATAAGCATTTGTTTTGGCAATTACTTCTTTATTTGACGTGATTTTTTTCCTAGCTAACCATTTCTTCATATTTGCAAACTAGAAAAATTCGCAGGTGGCTAAATCTGGCGAGTACGGTGGATGTGGCAACAATTCAAACTTAAATTTGTTAATTTTAGCTATCGAAACTGCATAGGTGTGAACCCCGTGCATTGTCTTGATGGAGTAGCACTTTTTTCTAGCCACATGTGGACTTTTTTTTAATTCTTATTTTAACTTTTCCAATAACGACGCCTAATACTCTTCATTTATTGTTTTTCCTTTTTCGAAATAATTAATATGGATGATTCCACGTGCATCCCAAATCACCGTCGCCATCACCTTCCTAGCAGCTTTCACCGTCTTTGTCTTCTTCGGAGCGGGCTCGCCTACTGAAAGCCACTGTTTTGACTGTTCCTTTGTCTCTGGAGTGTAGTGGTGGATCCATGTTTCATCAACGGTTATATATCGATACAGAAACTCGTCAGGATTATGACGAAAAAGCTCCAATCCATCCATTGAATCGACGCGGTTTTGTTTTTTCTCCGCTGAAAGCAAACGAGGCACTAATCTTGCTGAATTTTTTTTTCATCCCAAATTTTTCATGCAAAGTTGAAACCACTGAGCTATGTGATATACATGTGGCCTCAACAAATTCGACCACTTTGACTCTTCGATCACTCAAGACCATATCATGGATTTTGTTAATCAATCATTTCTGGCGTAGTCACCTCGATTGGACGATCCGAACGATGTTCATCAATTGTGGATGTACGACCACGTTTAAACTTATTTATCCAATCGATAACAGTTTTAAACGATGGTGTAGACTCACCATGGACTTTATCCACTTCGGTTTTGATGTCTTTTGGTGTTTTGTTTGCTAAATAGAAATGTTTTAATTACAGCACCAAATTCTAACTTTTTTTTTGATTTTTTAAAATGAACAATCGTTGGTTGCTTTAATCGATTGTAAAAACAAAACCAGTCGACGGATATACCAGAAATTTTGACAGCAGTCTATTGAAAGATGTCACCTAACATGAATGAATTTGTTGCTAAGCGACGAGTGCCGCCGCATCCTCGATTTTGTAAGGACTTACTGACACCCTCGTAAATTATGAGGTCATAGATAGAAAATAAGAAGAGAACCATTTATAACCACAGTACGGCGGAACATTTTAACAAATCGCTGTATTGATATCTTGAATAATTTAAAATCAATCGTTGTTGAAGCACCGACAATAAATTTGTTTAAGAAAAATCTATTTTTTTGCTTAGATGTTTAAAGGTTATACTAATGGCACCAAAAGTTAACATTTTACATAATTGCGTAATGAGTGAATGAATCTAGTGTAATAATATTAGTAATAATAATAATTTTAAGAATATTCACTTAAACTCTTGACGTGGGGGCTGCAAACATAATATTGTTTAAAAAATCATTCGTTTGGTGTCTAAACTCCCCTTTTGGTACATTTCAAACAAAGCTTTTTCAAAAATCTCCTGTATTGCTTTCCATTGAAAAAATACACTCTGTGGGTGCCGATGCAGATAAGAGTTTTTTTGTTATTTGACTTCTGAAGAGAAGGTGTAGGGGAGATCGGGCACAAATTTAACGGCGGGTAGAAAGTAACAAACGCTCTCTAGAATTGTCTAATAACTGAAACGTGTTAAATTTTTGATTGTTAATTTGCGATTCCCTCTGTTTCTGCACGCGATCGGCATCATAATATCTGGTTAGATAAAACCTATTCGTCATCTCCGGAATTTCCACTTTTCTGATCCGGAAAGTGACAGTATCTTGGATTATGACTCTAACAAAAAGAAAGCACAGTTTGGAGGTGTTGTATCGATTGCAGACACTATGTTAGCTTTTCTATCTGTTAGAATACTGTGTTATGAAACGATATCTTTCTTTTTTTATCATGAATTGTATAGAAGATGAATGTTTTTTAGGTCAAAAGTGGTATCATAATGGAAAATGGTTCTTACATTACGTGAGAGGTTTTCAAAAAGACTAATATTTGATTTGCTATACAAAATAGCAAAAAAATGTGATAAAAGCTCCAAGCTTGCCAAAAAACAATAGAAGGTGCAATCGAATAATATAATATAGCCGTATGCCAGTACCGCTATCTTACGTTCAATTCAAAATCAACCCTCTAGAAAAATTTAAGTTGAAGTGTAGGTTTTGAGCAGTTTATAAACTTGGCACGCTCACGTTCTTTTGGTCCATTCAGCAGTATGATTTGTGGTACTGCAGATAGAGGGAAATTTGTGGATGAACTACCAAAACAACAAAGCCGTTTCAGTTTGGCATGGTATTTCACGATAGCATTTTGTATGACTGCATGTAACAATGTCAGTTTTTTTTATCGCATATCGTTGTCTATCAATCTCTTTCTCAGTAATCTCTTAATCGAATATTTTTGGCTGGTGTAGTGTCGGCGCAATTGTTTGACTTTCATAATAAACTCTGGTGGAGCTAAGTGGAGGATGCAAAGTGGATCATCCAAGACTCGAAGAGACTTTTTTTTCTAAATCACCAATTTTGTACAAAGAATTTTTTATGTCAGAATATGTTTCACGATAATACAACTTATGGGGTTATTCTGTAATTTTAACATTCTGTAATGTTTATTGTTGAATGGTTATATCTATAGGAACAATTGTTTGTTACAATTATTTCTATGAAGAAAACAGTCTAACAGTAACATTACAGAATGCTAGGAGTTACAGTATAGGGGTATTATTTACTAAAATTTCAACAATCAATCTTCATCTCAGTCGTTGCATAGGTTGCATTGGTCAACTCCATCTGTCATGACTTTTTGCATTTAAAAAATCAAGCGAGATTTTATTATGGACAAAACTTGCTAAAATGAAGAATCGGATTGAATGGGAAAAAGATTTTACAGAAAGAAAACTCCTACCAGGTTACCTACTACTGCCCTAAGTGATACGGTATCATTTTTAAAGGTAACTCTCCTCGTACGAGGACGGTGTCATATTAGAACACCTGCTTGTAGTACCTTTCGGTCTTTCTATGCAGGGATTGAACCTACATACGCGCTGCGGCGTAGTTGTTAAGCCGAGGACACTCTTTGCTGAGCAACCACTCCCTCTGTCTTTAATATGTCTTGTAGGATCTTAAGATCTCGATGGCTATAAATCTCTGCTTATGAGGCGATCCTTGTAATACTCTCTCAAGTACCCGATGGTTTCATAAGCAGTGTGTGCTGGAGCGTTGTTCTGTTGGACGCAGCCTTGTTGAACTTCTGCTTTGCTCCAAGAAAGGTTCCAAAATTATGGTCCGATATAATTTTTCAGTCACGGTTTCGTTGAAAAATATTAGACTAATCCTTTTTCTGGAGACTGCAACCCAAACACCGATTTTGAGTGGGTGTAAGGGTGCTTCTCGGTATGCATGTGGGTTTTTTAGCGCTCCACAAATGCATGTTCTGTGATTGACGAATCTTGAGAGATGTAACCATTCCATGTCGGTGAAGAGTGTCAAGTTCAAGAGGTTGTAGTCGAGAGTTCTCAAAATCCATCGACTGAAAGTCATTCGTTGATTGAAATCTTTTTTAAAATTTTTTTTGAGGCTTCCAAGACTCCAGAAATTTTGCATGGATTTTCTTAGATACATTGTTTAGGTTGATTGTTTCTTCGTCTCGAACTTTTTTCGCAAATCTGCTGTGCTCAATACTTCCATTCTCCACAATTCTCTTCACTTTTCTTGCGAAATTATTAATTGCAGTCTGTGAGAATCCTTCTCGAAATTCTTTAAGACATAGAATAATGTTGTGCCGTCATTCCCCATCTTAGTGTTTCTGCCCATTTTTGATGTTGAACTCCGGAATTAAAATGTTGTGCTCCATTGTGAGCTCTATATTTCAACACTATTATTAAGCCATTTAACATAATCCAACACTTTAAGACTTACTTCTTCTTGTAAACGCCAACGAAACTGTTCTTGTAACACACGTTTTGGAATTGTAACTAATTTAAAAACTTGTTAGAAAAATTGTTGTAATGAATAGGTTTAAAATAACAACAAAATCGCACAAAAAAAACTTGAAGGTAAACAGGGAAAAATGTTGCCAAATTGGTTACAAAGACCTTGTTTGAAAAATTATATCCTTTGAAGAAGTTGTTATGTTAGATAATTTATTTCACTCTAAGTTGATCGAGTAAAAGAATTCATACCGCGAAAACACGATTTGTGATTGATTGGCGTTTAAATGTCGACCACTCACTCTTTATTATTATTGGAAGACAATTATGGAGCGAAAAAGAAAAGACAACGGGCATCATTCATTACTTCGTGAACTTTCTTGTAGTTTAAAAAAAGTTTCAACTGTCAAAGATACATCTTTTCAGGTTACAGCTGTAACGTGTTGAGGTTAAGAGTAAATCTGATCATGTAATATTAATTTATATCTCCAGATTGTGCAAAATACATAGACCGGAAAAAACCGGCCACCCCTAAAACCAATTACATTATTATTAATTTAATTTAGGAATGGTACTGAATGGGAGGACCATTCATTATTAACCCGACATTGAAAAATTAATTACGAAAAAAGGCAGATTTACACAAAATTAATTTTAATTAAACAACAGTGTTTCAACAGGGTGAATGTGATATTTCATTTTAATTCAAAAATAAAAAAAGTTTTCTTTTCATAGATTCCTATGTTATGTATGAATGTTCTGTTCTTGCTCGAATTACAGCCTGTAATTGACTGAATTTGTCTAAAAATCTTTGAGAATTGTCTCACATTCTTCTTTCAGAGCCAATCTTAGCTCTTGGAGAGTCCTCTGGTAAGACTGGACGATAGCGAATGAGTCTTTGAAGTTCATCCCAAAGATGCTCAATTGGACTGAGATCGGGGCTGCATGCTGGCCAATCGACCTCATTTAAAAAATATTCAGTCACGACTCTTGCCACGTGTGGTCTGGCGTTATAGTGCATTAAGACGAAGCCATCTTCAATAAAATGAGAAAAGTGCACGACAGCTTCTTGCAGAATATTTTCAACATATCGATGGGCATTTATAGCGCCATTTTCCATGAAAATAATAAAATAAAGTCAGTGTGTGCTTTGGACATACCTGCCTACTTCATAACTGAACCATTATTAAAAGATCGCCGCGCAGAGATGGTGCAGTCAGAAAATGGTTCATTTGGTCTTCTCCACACCCTTTCGCGACCATCAGGTGATCGCGGACAAAAGCTTGACTCATGTGAAGAGAACTTCACTCTATTGTCGAAGGGTCAAATTGTCATGCATTCGTGCAAACTGTAACCGTAGTCTCCTATGTCTTGGTAACAATTCCGGTCCTGTCGCAGGCCTCCGTGAAGTCAACCCGCTTTTCACAAGTCTTTGCCTAATTGTTCTTTCACTTACTCAACACGTCGAGCTGTTTGAAGGCAATGTTGAAATTGAACAGCTGTAGATCTGCGATTCCTTAGTGCGTTGAGTACAATAAAACGATCGTCAATGGTGTGAGTTGCTCTTCTTCACACACGTATCGCTGGCTACCCCCGTTTTCAGTTAACGCAAAAATTTGTGGAACATTAACAACGGTTAACTGTAATTTTTCACTTCGTGGTTTATTTAGCAGTCAAACTTCATTTCAAAATAACTTACGAGATGCTACTTGATTTTATAATAAATCATTAAATACAAAAAGTATCTGCTGAATCGTAAATGGCACAAATTTTGTAATGGCGGTAAAAACGGATTTTACGATTTAAATAAAAGTGGAACAGAAGCAAACCTTTTAGAATAGGCTCTACGAAATTAAACCCATTTAGTTTTCCATATTATAAGCGTGAAATATAAGATTAAACTTTATAAAATGCTGCCTAACTGCAGCAGTAATTAGAGCATGGGGAAATTTTTTTAATTCTTCCACAGAATTGAAAATTCGCTTTCTCAATCAAAATGTTTATTTTATCAATTTCATTGAAATATATAATCTTCTTTCTATTTCTCCCCAAAAATAAGAATCCAGCGGATTCGAATTCGGAGATCTTGAAGGCCATTTTACTGTCGCTTCATCACCTTAGCCTATTCACCTCTCGGGTGAGTGCTTCTGAAGCTAATTGCGGACATTTATGGTGAAATGAGTTGTTGAGCCATTATACATGTACCATGTCCATTCTGTTTTCGAGTGATACGTCCTTACGTTCGACATTTTCTAAAACATTTAAGTAAACATCATCTGTTAGTTTATGGGGCAATTCATAAGAATTAATTAGAAAACCGTTCAAAATTCTTAGCCCAAATGTTTATTGAAAAGTTGTTGTTGTTGTTTTTTTTTTTTTTTTAAATTCGAGTTAAGGATTTTCATTATCCCACTCGTGCATATTGAGGTTGTTAATACCTTCACTTGTGTACATTACCTCATTTATGAGAAACACCTTGTGCAAAAAGTATGCTTGTTCCCTGATTTTGTTATGGATGTTTTGAAAAAATAGTCGGCTTATTTGTGTACAGTGTCTCCACGAATGGAGTCAACAATAAGAAAAAAGACTCTTATTTATCGTCTTGAACGTTCACGAAATATTGTTTGAGGACGGGAAAATCTACTTGACTCAGTGTTTTGGTATGATGGATAAGCAAAGTAATCGTTGTTCTACTGAAAAATTCAATGATCATTTGTGACATCGTTGTCAGAAAAAGTAAAGTCGACGATGTTATTGGGTTTAAAGAACAGAGAAATGTCCAGAGTCAAGAGAAAAATGAACTCTGATTTTTATCGAGCTAGAATATCAAAGTTTTAACAGCACAAGCAAAAAGCAAAAAATGTTTTTCTTTTGCAGTTTTGGCGTAAAATCATAGATAAAAATCTTTTACCACTTGTAAACTCAATCCGGGGACATACTGTATAATATCTTCTAAGTATCATATCTAATCTATTTATATTTTAGAAGAATCAGAAATTTTTACGATCACAAAAAGTTACCTTTCTTGTATAAAATTCTTGTATAGAAGTCAACTTGAATTATATCTTCATATTTTCGTCGGTACACCATATATATGCTGATGTTAAACTACCTCATTAGGTACTCCAACAGGTGGAGGTTGGATGGAGTTTGGGTTTTGAGGATCAGTAAGCAACGGCAGGATCATAATCATTTTGTTTTACTCTTGATCTTGACTTTGATTGATGTCAGCCAGGAAATCCAAAGCTTTCATGTTCCAGATATTCAATTTTATTTTTTGTTTCATATATTATTAAAAGCGGTCTTTTGTTCCATTAATACAAAAATCATTGGGATAGCTTAGAAGCATTGATGGAAAAGAATTAATTTATTGATTCTTTACTTATTCTTACGTGATTTTCAACAATTGCATGGATTATAAAAAGTTGTCGAGCCCATGGATTTGCTGACGATTCACAAAAAAAAATTATTGCGGAACCATTTTCCATTTGAATCGTGTGCTGACGGAAACTTCTTCTCTGACAGCAAACATATTTGTAGGTATATTGTCCTTGTAATACGTGGCCTAAAGTTGCTAAATCTTCTGGAACTGCTGATGTAGACCTCTTCCTTGCAGCTCTCATCATTGACTCTGCTTGCGGCGGATTGTAGAGTCAAAATCCCAATATTATTATGCAACTCTGGTGGAGGATAGTTATCCGTTTTTTCTTTTGTGCTCCTTGCACTTGATGTACCTGTATTGGTTTTAATATTAAATTACTCTTTTTTTAAAGAATCTCATTGTTTTAGAACTTGCCAAATATCATAGCTATTAACTTGTATTAAAAGTATTAAATCTGCCAACAAAAGAAACAATTTTTTGGCAATAATGAGACTTCGATGCTTGGTCTTTTATTGTCATATGTTGAAGGATTGTGTATTTGCTTTTGACATCAACGGCAACTTTTTTGCGATTGATTCTTTTATAATAAAGTCAAATATTCACGATATTGTTTAGGAGCATTGGAACACTTTTCATGCTACCAAGTTTCTGCAATATAAGTTGAAATGGTCTTGAAACATTCATTGCATATGTATTTTCTCTTGATTGGTTGATATCTAAGTAATTTTTTCCTTTGTTGATGTAATGAAAAATTAATGTCATTTGAGAAATGGAAGCTTAAAATGTACATTTCAAAGAAATTAGGAAACATTTTACGATCAGTTTGTTACACAATTTGCAAACTTGCTCCATTCGTTTGCTTGGTTTGCCAATATTGTGCTCGTTTTAAAAATTGACCTTTTCGTAACTGTTTACGTTAATATTCATTATCAAGTCGATAAATTACTATTTTGAACTCACCAACTTCAAAATGACATTTTGCAAACGCAGCAGTCAACTGCAAACGTAGAATTCCCGTGCGATCAAGTGAAGAAGGGGGGAGTCAACGTTGGCCATGACCCGTTTTGACGCTCCCAGTTTATTCTAATTTTTCAATAATCTTACATTTTTTCGAATATGCTCAATGTCATATCCTGGAAATTTCATTTTATGACGTTATGGGGGCTAATTTCCAGATCTTTATCTCTGTGTTGATCCGCTCCAAGATACTCTATATTTAGCTGTTGAAATACTGCAAAGCTTAGAAAATGATTATCTAGCGATCAAGCTCAAAGTTGTAAGCGGGCATGAAAGGCTTAGAAATAAGTGTTTATTCGTTTTCTTTATCGGGTACCATCATGATCGTGATATCTTCACATTCATTATCATTAGCTAAAACATCAGAGAATTGTCCTTCCCTTACACAGATTTCCCACATGTGACACCAACTTTAGAAAGAGCTTTCTGCTACAAAGCTCGGACTGCATTCGAAGACGGCCGGCTTTTGATGTTTGCTGTAATGGTAGGTCTCAAAGTACCTCCACAGTACCCCAATGGGGTTATATTGACAATGATATGGGGGTAACCGTAAAACTTCTTTGCCTTCTCAAAAGATCGTTGATAACACATGTGACCAAAGATCTATCTTTGTAATCCCATTCCTTAATCAAACATTTACGCTAATTTAACCACTTTTGGCAGCTTCATTACTATTAAAAGATATTGGTTTCTGAATTGGGTTTGAGTCTTATAGAGCATTTTACATGACTATAACTTGTCCTGGAAGTTATTTTCCACTCAGCATAACTGAGTTTAAACCCATTTTTTGATAACCGCATCATTTATCATAAAAGAATCTACAACCATGGAGAAAATCGCCTGAAAAATATTCAGTATGTAAGGTGGTGAGTCGCTTCTCAGTTTGTTTGATTTTGGACGGATCACATCTGATGTCAATATTATGGTATCACATACGATGTGGGCTTCCATTTGGGTAGATACAGGTCTCATCCAAAAAGACAAAAACATTTTTTTCTAAAGCTTGACAATATTCTTAGTATTTTCGTAGAAAACAATTTTTTTCAAAAATAAATTTTTGCTTTCTATCAATATCTTACGTTCCTTACATTTTACATATTTATATCCCATAGATTTCGATATCCAGTACAAATTAGTTCTCGACTTTTGAAAGCATAATTTGTTTTTTGCAAAGAAGAAATAATCACTCAAACTGCAATGTTTTTTTTTTTTAATGGGAATAATTCGCCTTGAAAGCTACGTTTTCAAAAATTTGTCGACCATTTTGGTTTGTTTCAGTTTTTCATGTTTTGCCACTGACTATGGTTTCTATTTGCGTGTCACTTATCTATGACTTTTAACTATAGCTAATTTTTCAAATTACGTTTCCAAGAAGTTCCGTGACTTTGGAATCTGCAAGTCTACTTTTTTTGAGGTTACTATTTCAAACTTATAATGTAGAGTTTTGAAGAAATTTACTGACAAACACTCGAAGAATCTTTCGCAAAAAATGTGGATAATCCATATTAAATGTTGTAGTGTCGAGTGTTTTCTTCAGATCTTTACAACTGCGCAGACGTTGTTAACGATAAATGGTAATTTATCAGTATATCTTCATTACCTATCGAAATTTTGAATGTTAGAAGGTTTTTAATTTAGTCCTCAAGATCTGTGGAGGAGGGCTTAGTTTATTAATTAACATCACTTAAGTGATATTAATAAATATAAAAGAGGAGTTAGGGACCTTTTTCTTTCACTAAAATATGTTGTTTCCTTTTGGAACTGAAATTTAATCGGCCTATAATACCTATCTAATGATGCCAAATATTTAATATGGATCATGTACAGTAATTGCCAGTTACTGAATTTGGAGACAAGCATTTCAAAAGCACATTCAACAAATCTCCATCCTCTAGAAAGTCTATAATTGAAGATTTCTTTTTAATTGTTAACTGTCTGAGGATATGACTTCAGGCCTCATCAGCTGCAAAACAAAGGAAAAACTCAAGCTTTTGCCAAGTGATGTAACTAGTTTTGGTGAACTAAGTTCATCTATTAACATCACTATTTCGTCCTTACTCTTTAACATCAGAAACAGTTAACAAAACAATTGAAAAAAGGCTTTGTAATTGAAATATGCTGCTCCAGCTTTAGGAAGGGATTTAAAAACACTCATTTGTTTTTCATTTATACTAGCCACACAATTAGATATATTCCATAATTCCTAGTGTGTAAAATGGAAGCTCTTTTGTGATTGCAGCCATTATTTCTTTGAGATTATACAATTTATCAACAAAAACGGAAATATTCAATTTACAGTTCCGACTCGAAGCAGTACACGATCTCAAGGCCACAAATGAAATAATCAAACAACCATTTCAGCACCCAGCAGCAGTTTGCTGTTTACAACTATACTTCTCCTGACAGACGAAGCTTGGCTGCAATATTTCCCACAAAGCTTTGAATATTTCTGCTTTAATTTTACAAATTGTAAGTCACCTTAAAGTGTAATAAGACAGTTTTTTGAAGGAATATCCTGTAGCAATATGTCTGTAAAGAATGTAAAAGCATTTTTTCAGCTTACTTTTTAAAACTATATTCGAATTTATTCTACTTCCGGTTTAACCGGAAGTCTGTTCAATTTTGTTTGAAGTATCACGAATTTTATCTCTGAATTCTATTCTACTCTAAATTGCTTATTAAAATGATGTCTATATTTTCAAATTGATCTCGAATTTTTTGAATTAATATTTTTTCCACAAAAAGTTTCATTTGCAAAAAATTGATATCTTTTGTATTTCCTTCTGGAATAGACTGGAATTTTGCGCGAACAAAACTAGAGCAACGATTCATAATATAACTGTTTTTTTGGACGTTTATAAATTTTCTTTATAGAATAGTGTTTAATATTGTTTTATCTAAGTGCATACCAAATTTTATTTTATTATTATAACACAATGACCAGCTTTAAGCTTTTTTCTGAAGAGTTGCATATGAAGTTTGTTTGAAGTCAGTAACTCAAACAACTGATGAACAACTTAGACGAAACAAAAACGAGTGTTTTGTTAAAAAAATAAAGTTGCTAAGACTTCCGTTAGACTTCCGGCCAAACCGGAAGTGGAAATAATCTGAATGTATTTTTAAAATATGGAACCTAAAAAGCAAATTGACATTTTCTATTTACATTTTATTCAAATTCATTTACAACGCTGTAATCTCCCGTGCCGATACTAATAGAACATCCTATATAAACTGCAGTAAAATTTTAAATTTTCACTCATAAGGCATTGCATCGGTCGTCTAAGAAGTGTTGAACTTTATTAATTTGCATATTCTAGAGGAACGAGTTACTCAATACTTCCCGCACGTCGACACCAATGAACAACTAAAAGTTCATTATATTACAATTTAAATCAATTATGTTGAATTTTTTCATTTTTTTTATTGCTCGATTCTGAACTGGAGTTTGCTCTCTTTTGTTTGCAGCGATAATGATAGTATACATGATTATTGCCGCAGCAATACAACATTACTTCAAAAAATCATTATTGATATTGTTTTGAATTGTCTCACCTTGCATATTCATCAATTTCCTCGAGCGCATCACGGATTTCTTCTGTTTTGGTATTATCATTAGATATGAAACATAAGAATGTCCCAAGACTATAATTGTGTTACCATGACAATTCCAATTTATGACATACATTCTACTCGATGAGAAAAGTCATGAATGACATGATAAAGAATTTTAAAAATCACCCGATATGACAAAAAGGTATATTGTTGTTGTATTCTCAAACTTAGCACAATATGTCACATTTTGAATGATGATCGTAAACATGGAATGGGCCATATTTGAAGTCTTTTTTCAATGTTGATCAACAGTGGGGTAGGAGTTTTCATAGATTTGAAATCGACTGTACCTCTTAATTTGGATAAATTTGAACTAATTTTTTATTGGTAGATCTGTTTTTTTTTGTAATTAGCTTCAAATATTTATTAAAAATTATTTGCACTAAATTTGACAGAAGTAATACTGAAGAAAACTGATCCTACTTCTTTGTGAAGAACAATATTTATTTGGATTACTAGGCCAGAAAATTATATTTTCTGGGACGTGTGATCCACATAATTTTTTACACCTACAAACTACTATTTTATGTCAAAGTTTATTCTGTTGACAAGCTGACATTCACTAGACTATTAAAGTATCAGTTACCATTCTGTTACTTAGTGAAATTTTACAAATGTTACTTTGTACGGTCTAGGCCGGGAATTCAAAGTTCCCGGCTGATTTTGATTAAAAAAAAGTCATTATTGGCCAGAGGCATAAAAGCACTGTTGTCTACGTGTTCGATGGGATTAAGGTCGGGACTTTTCGATGCGCACGGTAAAATGTGAAATATCACAAAATTTTTATATGATGAAATTATGTTACTATTTGCTTTTTTATTATCATTGATTTTATTTGAAAAAACTTCACCTGGAGAAATGTAATAGTTTGGACAATGTATATTATAATCTGTATTCCATCGCTTTCAAAATTTCATCTCTAATATGTGTTCAATAATTGTTCTGGTTAGATCGCTTGTGTGGCGCAATTGTCACAAAAACCGTATTTCTTGGTTAACATTTCAAAACAATGAAACATGACAACTATCAGTGCTTCGAAAAGAGGTTAAGTGCAGACCAAATACAAAATGTGACTAAAAATTCACGTTCAACTGAGATAATGCTTGCGAAGTAAATTCTTAAACGTCTGCATACAATTTCCAATGTGATTTTTATCAAAAACTCCTAAATGCAAAAAATATTTTATCTAAAAAATTAATAATTAAGACAGTTGACAGTAAAATATATGAACTTATCACGTTAACCTATGCTCATGCTAGAAAGAAAAAACCACAGCAAACTGCGACCAGAACAATTGTTGAACACTCGTTAGCATACTCGAATAAACCGTTTACTACAAAAAATCTTTTTTCTGATGTTTTCCAAAAATGTGATAACCCAAGTCTTTATATATGAAATCTGTGAAATTCATATTTGGATTATAACGATTAAAAGTTTTAAGAAAAATTCAAAAAGAACTAGTTTATAAATGACATATTAAAATTTTTGTAAGTTTATTTTCTAATTGTTGCATACATGCCAATGGACAGAGAGACCTTTGAGTTCCTTGAAGCATAGACATTTTCTCGGATATTACAGGGAATGTCCATATGAAACAAGTACAATGACTACCGAATTGTTGCAACTTAATTTTAAATAATAAGTGTTTGAAACTATTGTTAAAGGTGTGAATGGTAAAAAGTCCATGCTGACCTATCTGTCGATTTAAAATAACATGCAAGATTGAAGCTTCTACATTTTGGTGATCGTTTCCACCCAAAACCACAGCTTCCAAGATTTCATCCATCACAGAATATACTATCAAATTCACTGCTTAAGGCTTTAAAGTTTGTTGTTTTCCATCAATCAAAATTTAATTTTTAATGTAATTGAACAATGAAAATTTGTCGGAACTGCGTCTAATGATAGAGATGCCAAGCGTCTCTTGAAAGTCAAATCTGAAGAAAAAATCCGAAAAAAAGCCCATGTTTTAAGCATAGGCAGGCCTGTTCATGTCTTAGACTCTTTAACATAACAACTCGGATTAACTTTTACTTTAAATGCGTAAAGGGCTAAGCTAGATTGCAATAACTTTTTCCTCTTCCCGTTATGTATGTCATCTTGAAATGAAAAAGGAACATTTTCAATTGTTTCTATGCATAGTAAATGAATATTATGGAAAATTTGTTTGAAATAATAAAAAGTGAAAGTTAGAGTTATGAAAAACGTCAAGTAGCGAATTTTAGCGATTTTAATTCCAAGTCACTCTTGAGGTTTTTTCTGCTATTATTTATTTGTTAGATGCTTGGATATAAAATTGCTGGACTCGAATTAACAAAGTCGTCTTATCAGCGATCACTTGAAAAGAATATTGGCAAAGATAACTGTCAAATGTTAAATTGTAACGCTGTACTGTTTTCATTACAAAATATCTTTGATACCTACTAAAAATGATAAAATTAACTACTGATGGTTGGAAATTCTGTTTCAGCGCAATATCACATCTTTTATAACAGTTTCCTAGAAAAAAGTCCTTGGCGTCGTCTCTTTTCTCTTTAGATACACACCCTAATTTATTTATATAAAATACAAACCTATGCATGTGTAAAAAAACTTACTGTTTCCGAAATTTGTACAATTTTTTAATAAACCTTTTTTAGAAGACATACTGCTTGCAATGACAGACACGACAAACGCAAGGGATGGGAACAAAGACGTTTATAAACTTCCTTGGATGGGATATTTTGGCAAGAACCTGCCTCTCTCCCCTCTTTCACTATAAGTGTTCCATGCTTCCTTTTTAATAATGATTTAGTTGTTTAAATAGAGGTTTTAACAGGAAACTAATCATAACATAAATAATAGAAAATTTCGGAAATAGTTGACTAAAACATAAGCTCCTTGATTTTCTTGCAAACTGATTAACTACTTCACTAACAAAATTTTTCACATTTCCAATAATTTTCGCTCATCATGTCTAGGCCATTGAAACTGTCTTAGAAATAATTATTGCTTAGCAGTAAGAGCTCTACTTTTCCATGAGTTGTGTTGTATATTTTGCCCAATAATTTGGATTAGTCACTCAATCCTATACAAATCTTTCCCTCGTTTCCGACAATGATTGAAATGAAAAATTCATCCTTTGTCTAGAAATCTTCCTTGTGCGAGGTTGAACTTCGCCTTTCTTTATCATCCATCAAAGAGTCAAACGATAGTTATTCTAACAGTATTCCTGTTTATCAAACAAAAATATCGTCTTTCGGCGTAAGCGGAAATGCATTACGGTCGCGCCAGTATTTTAGTTATTTTAGTTCGACCGACCATTTTTGACAAAACCCTCTTGCAAAATTTTAACTCATCCATAAACTTCTATTAGGCCAGTCTTCATGAATGACTTTGTATTTTATTTATGATTGATTACATGAGTGTATAGAGTCATGGAATAAAGAAATAACAGAGGAACCACACAGTGTCAAAGTTTGTAACCAAATACTTGGGATAAGAACAATTACAGCGTCGCAAAGAAGTCTTGGCTTCTATGTGAAATAGGCGAGGATGAAGCTGCAGCCTTTAAACCAGCGAGACGTTGTAGAGTAGTCACTAGTCACCACATCCTGGTACGAACATAAAGAGATTACGTGATGGTTAACAGAAGAGCCGAAACCCGTTTCTCGCGTATTGTAATTTTTACCGTATTTTGTTTCTGCCTCAGCGATTGTTTTCATACGGTCGTTTATCTCATTCGTTGGATCAAGTGATTCTCTTACTCTCCTAGTTTGTTACACTACTGTTCAAAATGCACTCCACATCCATGTAGGCGGAGGCTAGTACAACGTTTATTCAGTAAGTGATACAGAGCATTAGTAATAAACATTCCGGGTTAGAGTCCCCGTGACTAAATTAACAGAGAAGATGGATATTTGAATGCACAAGTGGAAATCATAATGTTGGTCTTAAAACTAATTCACATCTAGGCAACCCGACATAATAAGAGCGCTAAACCTGAAAGGAAAAGTGATTATTAGTCTCTTAGCCTAGGTACATTGTGAAAAGCCGACAATTAGGATCGATCTTAACCTAAGTATGCATGGTGTTGCGGAGTTGCGTGGAAACAGCATCATCGCCGAATGACGTATCAATTAGATTGGCCTCCAGGTGGTTCTAGAAAATTTGGCGTGTGGGATGAATCCGCCAGTGATCACACCCGTGATTATGGAGAGCTGATCTTTCCGGGAGAGCCCGACTTGTTGCCACAAGCTGTTGTTCAGAGGGCACCAAGTGCTTCTGGCGCCGACTACGAGCGCCCTAACGGAGATGTTGTTGTTAGTCGGGTAGCGCCTTCGTAACGCCTCCAGAAAGTCAGGCGTTGAATAGTAGGCCACCTTGTGCTGGTAAGCCTGGGAAAGTGGGTTGGGTGTTTCCCAGTTTACCGATACGTCCACGATGACCATGTCGTTGTTTTTCCTAAGGATTAGATCTGGTTTCCTTAGGAGACCCCTGGCGTCTCGGATGTGGGGTTCAATTTCGACGGTCCAACCTCTGTCTTTCGCAAATCCGGCAAACTTCTTCGCTGCGTGGTCGTGACGGCGAACGCGCTCAGTGTGGGAGGCTGGACATCTCTGGAGGATATGGCAGATTGTTTCGACCCTATCGCAGCCAGCTTTGCACCTCTTTTCGTGGCGGGGTAAACGTACATTGTGCAAGCCTCCAGCCGTAGGCAGGACTCCTGTTCTTAGCTGGATAGCCGAAATGTAGTCTTTCCCGGACCAGAATTGTGGCGGCGCTGCGATCCAGTTGTTGATTGATGGTGCGTCGCAGTGGGCGGGCAGGCCAGATCCCGATGGTGTTGACTCCAGTTTCATTCTCCAGAATCCCCTTAGAGCGGCAGCTCCGAACCCGGGGACCCGTAGGAGATTTTGCAGACGCTCTGTGAGACGCAGCACGTAAGGAGAGTTTAGTGCTGCCATCAGATGAGCGTCTCCCGCTTCTCGCAGTTTACTCAGGCGGGACAGGAGGATGTCTGGTATCTTGAAACTGAAGTGTGGGACACCCAAGCCGCCACCCCTTCTGTCAGCGTAGAGGAAGGCGTTGGGCAGTTGTTGCGGCAGGTGCAAGGTTTTCTTGACAAACTTCCTAATAAACTTATCCGCTATAGATAAGTGACGGAGCGTCATCTGCGGGTTCTGGAAGGTGTAATAGAACCTTGGGAGGAGGTAGGTCAGGAGGATGTCGAGCTTCTGGTGAGGTTTCAAGGAAGCCGCGCTCAGACGCTGAAGGCAGGTTTTTAATCCATCGAAAGTTGGTAATTCCGAGCCCATAAATCGAACCCTGTAACCAAGATATTTAAATGAACTATCAGCGCTCACCATCGGAAGGCGCTGAGGGCCGATGTATACGTAAGATGTTGAGGAGACGTATAGCTTCTTGGAATGAGGGGCGGCATTTATGGCCAAGTGTGCGCATTTATTTGGATTCAGTAGCATCGACCTTGCAGTGAAAAAGTTGTTGATGCGCTTCAGTAGAATTTGTTGGTCTGGGCGGCAGGAGGTCATCACCAGAATGTCGTCAGCATAGGGTGTTGATTTTCTGGTCACCAAGGTTTAGCCCGGCTGGGAGTTTAGAGGTCTCCTCGAGGAGCTCGTCAATGACAGCATTGAAGAGCCAAGGAGAGAGTGGGTCTCCCTCTTTTACCCCCCTGCGGATGTTGATGGGGGCTGTGGTCTTGTGGCCAACCGAAATCGTAGTGGTACAACCAGTTAGGCTATCCATTATATATCTCGTCAGGCGAGAAGGCCTGTAAGAGAATGGTGTTTGCCATTGTTCCATCCAGAGATTTGAAGCCCCTTTGAGCTTGATGGAGTTCTATCTTCGTCAGCCTCGTTGCAAGAATACGGTGGAATACTCTTACAGGAAGAGGCGTTATAGTGATTGGCCTCTAATTATCCACGTTGTCGAGGTTCCGGTCAGATTTAGGGATGAGGGTAGTGCGACACTTCTTGAACTGTGGTGGTGTTTTTCCGGTGAGAAGCATAAAATTGTATAGCAGAGCTAGGCGATGGGGAGTTATACGCCTCAAATCTGCTATTTTGATGCCGTCAGGGCCGCGGTGTCAGACATTTTGGTGGATAGGGCCCTTTTAATTTCTTCGACTCTTATTGGTTGGTATAGGCCAGGGATGTAAGGCCTTTCATTGTAGAGTGGGACATTAACTTCTGGAGCCTGGTTGAAGATGTTTTCATAGCTCATTTGAATGGCATCGGTGGGGGGAGTTTCAGAGGGAGTGTCGAAGCTAAGACCGTCTAAGATTCGACCCGCGAGAAAGGATCTATCGGATTTATATAGATCTTGAAGTCTCTTATAAGTGGAGGCTCGTTGAGCTCTTCTCGAGGTGCCGCCCGTAGCAGGAGTGGTTGCTGGAGCGGGACTCGATAAGTGCTTGGGCCTGGGGGGTCGAACGTCTTTAGTGAGGGTGTGCACGAAAGATTGGAGGATCGACGAAGTTTGCTCATAATTATGTAAAAGTGGGGCGAGAAGATCGCGGTCAGATGTGATAGTCGCCTCGCATTGAAGAAGTTCTGATATATATGAGACAATTGGGTCCAGTGGCGGGGCGTCAGCCAGAGGTGGGGAAGCCCGAAACGAGGCTTGCTGCAGCTCCTCTGCCAATGATGGAAGAGTTTGGTGAGAAGTTTCGTTTGTCGAATCTTGGGTGTCAGATGATGTTAATCTTCCCTCAGTGTATAACCGGTCAGGTCTATAACACATTGGAAGTATTTTCATCGCAAGCACAACGGCTGCGACAGCGTCTTTCGTCAGCCGAATTTAATGGAGTGGCTTGCAAACTCTGAATAGAGGACCCGCAGACACCCGCTTTCGTTAATGAGTTGCTTCCGGAACGCTGTCCGCCATGTTTGATAGTCTGAATATTAGCTGCCCAAGGATTGCGGACTAGAATACTGCACTATCGTCATGGCGTTCGAGTGTACGCGACAGCCTGACAAGGGAGATTCTAAAGACAGTTCTAGAAATTTCCATGATCTCAAAACCTCACTTTCACATTTGCATGCAAATGCAAAGGTGTGGATATTACAGACCGCAGAACAGCTTAAAGATAACATGTTATTTGACGAGATTTACATTCCGGTGGTTCCAATATATTTGTAAGCCAGACCGATGCATTTAGAATCAGGGCTTTGAGAATTCCAGGATACCCATCTTGACCGAGATAGGTATCTCGCCTTCAGGTGAAGGCGTCCACGATGTCAATGTTTGGGAGTCTGACGCCTTCGAGCTCAAATCTACCACCATTGATACCACTTGACAGAACACTACACTTGTTCGGGTTCAATTTCATGCCTCTCCACCGCAAGAAAGATGCAGCTCCTCTTCGCAATTGCTTAATAGAAGCAAATCATCGGTAAAAGTCATAATAGCACATCTCTCGCCATTTGGGAGTGTTGCACTATCGTATTTCTCAGCTACTGATCTAGAATTCGTCTATCATAATGTCGAAAAGGAATGGACTTGAGAGATCCTTTTTCCGAAGTATCACGTCTAATCTCAATATCCCTGTTGTGGTCGCCATCAACCGTGTTGACAGTAGATGCGTCAAATGTCGCCATTATGTATTTAGTGACCACTTCTGGGAGCCCGAAGCGGTTAAGTGGTTGCCACATAGAGCGATGAGAGACCTTATCGAGAGCCTTCCTGACATCAAGAGATACGGCATAGAATGGCTTATGCCAGTAGGTAGAGTGTCTAATGTACTCAGGGAGTACTATTATGTTTTCCAAGGTTGACGGCAACCAATCTACGGAGGTGGAGGGAAAGCTGCACCACACGCTGAAGGCAGCCACCACAAACTCAGTAAAACAGACGTTGCATCTCTGACTTTGGTTACGGTCTGCTATTCAGCCGGATCCGCTTTAGGAACCAAAGTTGTTCTTAGAGACCTCCAAACTCTGGAGTGGATGTTCCCGTGCAAAAAAATGTTGAATAAAACAGTCAACACTTGGTCGGGAAAAGCCCCAACCATCTCAAAGTACCTATCGGTCTTCATGAGGAGCGAGTCCATCTTTTTTTTGCCTGTTGCACATCCTTCCTCTACAATTAGAAAAGGGAGATCCCCAAATCCCTGTTTTCGGTGTTTTCGCACTCATCTTCAGTGAGCCAGTGTTCACTAAATTCGAGTTTAATTGTGTTAGAAGAGCATCTAACTCATGATTGCACATTGAAAAACAAATATTACACTGTCTCTTTAGAGATGATGTTGACTTCTGCGTTACTTTCTTCTTTCCGCAAAAATCAAAATTTCTTCACTTCATTCTCGAATTCACTTTTTATGTCGTACGATACGCCCACAATAAATGTTCGACGTGAAGTCTTTCTTAAATATAAAATTGAATACATCTTTAAAATTTATTATGTATTTTTGCCTCGGGATTCCAAGTGTTAATTTCTTGATTCTTCTTGATTTTCCGTGTGTTTATTTGTTGTGGGCTTCTCGCGGTAGACAATTTCTTCCACGCTTCTCACAAAAAGAAATCAAGTGCTGCCAAATTAAGAGACCTGACTTGCCAATTAACTGGGCCCCTATGGCTACCTTCAAATTGTCACTGCAACTTTTTTTTGGTTAGTTGGCTGTAATATGGCGGGCACCATCTTGTTGGGACCACATTCCTTGTCAAATAGAAGAAATGAAAGTAATTTAAAATTGAAAAGAAAAACTATCGGAAAACAGTTACATTGTTGTAGGTTTAGAGGAACATCTCTCAACAATGGCTCTTAGGCATTTCTTAAAAATTGTGAATAAGATTCTCCATTCAAGTGGCTGTTGAAATGGTGCGGCCCATAGTTTTGATTCACGTTTTGGCACATTCAGTAAATATTACCATTTAATAATGGAGATTGTGCTTATTAACTTGGTCATTTTTTTTAACTGACATTCGTTTATAAAAAGTTCTTCGTTGGCACGTATTTGTTCTTTCGTCCAGTTGCAAAAAAACACTCAATTTTGGAAATAAACTCTATAGAGCAGCTGATGTAATTCAATATGATATGCGTGATATTTATGTTTTCTCGAAATTCTATTCACACTGTTTTGGCTGACAAGGAAGCACAAACGTTGGAGTCCTGATGAAAGCATCAAATCTAGCAATCTGGAGACATTTCCATGAAAGCACAAATGCATTAAGTGCGTTGTGACGTTCCTGTCGAAGTAGAATCTGACCTAGATCAAAGCTCTGACGAACTTGAACATAATTCATAAGCTTCTCAAAGTTCCAATAAGAAATTGAGATGTTGTGGTCAAATGTTTTCCACAGAACACGAATATAAAGTACACCAAGAACAACACATTTATTTATGTTGAGTGTACTATTTACAAACTCTGTCAGTTTATCGAAACATCAGTTGCTTATGCACAAAATTCCTTTGCTAGAACTGAAGAAATATTGCAAAATTTGCGATCGCAGTTTCAATCGTAGACAAATTTATAGTCGGTTCAGCACAGTTTCAATAATGATCTTAGACAACACATGATTCACCAGTACAACAAACTACTAAAGATTATTAATACAAACATAATTCATGAAAAAATCATAATAAATGCTTGAATAGGTTGCCGTTCTGTTCCACGCAAGCTTTTAAACGCCAAATAGGAGCTGGTTTCAACCCGGAGGTAAATTTGGTTGGTTCAGAGACAGGCGGAGAGTTGTTCTCGACGAAATGGGGTCGAGGTGTATGAGCATCTTCAATCTCCTTATCAGGGGATATGGCCTGGATGTCATTTTTAGCTTGCGTCAGTTGCTCCTGATGTTTCCTAGAACGTCTTAAGTTCTTAATCTTACCCGGGTCTCTATTAAAAATTTCTCTTAGGTCTTTGGTGAGTCTTTGATCTCCTCTCAGATGATTTCCAGAATTTCCGAAGCCAAAAAATTTTCTCTCTTAGCACAAGCCCGTACTTGTAATAATGATTGGGATGGGCACGTTTCTTATGGAGATACAAATCTCTCATAGATCCATAGGACATTTGACAATCCGGACAGTTTCATTCATCTGCAACAACTGGATTGTCTATGTCAAAGTGACAGTAATACCGTCTCTACTGCTTAAGGACGGCCAATGTGTTGTAAGATTCACCACATATGCATAGATGTGGGGCGTCCATCTTTAAGAGTACGTCCTTGTTAGCTGAGAGAAAATTGAAGTGTCTCACCGACTAAACAGAGATAAATTAAATTTACGTAAACTCGCTGAGACACGAGAGAAATGATTGTTGGGCGAGAGTGGCAAGAGCCGGTAGTTACTTAAGTCATGAAGCTTTTATGAGAGGAAACTGAAACAAAAATTAGTATGTTTCAATTAGAAGTTAGGCCGAAAAAAAAGCAAAAACAAATGGAATACTTAAATTTACACTCCAATCCACACTCGGCGTGTGGAAGTCGACCGTCAAAGTGGAGCCTTCCATGTGCTCGCACCACATCTCGGAAGATGGAATCAATGCTCTACATCAGGGAGTGTCACTCAAACGCTTTTCTAAGTAGAATAGCCAGTTCGGGGGGGGTTTTGGGGTAGACCGGCGCCACTCAGCTGCAAAGCATCGTGAAGTTCGGGCACCGGGAAGATTATACTATATATATGTAATATGCCTTTGAGGGTAACAAGTTCTTACTACACGATGCATTGCAATGTGTAGTGTCTTGGGCTCTTGTACAAAGACTAGTTGCATGCTGCCCTCATGATGTTGATAGAGGACAATCATTATGGTCATCATGCGAATCTGAAAGTACTACCTCCGTAGAGGGTGGGCGTCGGCGGTATTTCCATAGCCAGCGTTCTCATCTCTTGGAGTTGCAGCCCTGTGTTTTACATCTTTTATGCGCCTAAAAAATCGGTTAATTAGATTGACTTTCTTAGGTTTAAGGGATAAAGGGTGGTGTTTTTATTCCTGGCTCGGCAGAAATTTCTAGAGCTTCTATGATAACAACTTGGATCAGAAAGCTGTCAGCAGATGGTAAATCGATGGAGGGCTTTGTGATGGTATGAAGGCCCTTGTTGAGGTGTGGGATGAGGTAGTCATCGGCGGCAATTGGTTTGTTCGAGCATGATTTTCCCGAGAATAGAAGTCCTCCATGGACAAATGAAATGAATTTCGCCCTAGGGGTCTACTATACTATTGCGCCCTGTATATCTCGGCTCTTAGTCTGCCTGTTCGACGCTTTGATGGGGACTTGTGTTTGGTTCTGTTGGATTCATACGCACTTTTATGGTCTATTGGTATTTTCGGGAGGCGGCCAATAGAGCGGTCTAGTTCGGAAGGGGTGAAAAACTAGAAGATAGTAAGGGGAGGTGTGCGTTGTGAATAAAGAAAGTGATCAAAGGCGTCAGTGTATAAACATTACGCATCTAAATATACAGGGTGAAACAGAAAGATGGGGACAAAAAGCAACCCGAGATTTTCTAAGTCAAATGAGAGCAAATTGACACAACTTACCTATATCCCAAGTTGCACCGTTTGAAAGTTAGAGAGCAGAGTTTTTCAAACTGTATATTATATCTCTGATCAACATGCTGGACACCTCGGAAAAACTGAAGTCTTTATTGATACTTATAGAAGTAAAAAAATAGAGAGTCAGTATCGCTTTCATGTATCACTGATTTTGATTCATGGCCAAGAGATGTAAAATATTTGTAGTGTGGTGCTATTTAATAGAATGTGTGTTTAACAGCTATTTAATAAACTAGTGGATTAATCGCTGATTAATACATGAGTTGATTACAATACTTTCTCGTTGATTGTACCTTAGTTAGATGGAATAAAGAAAAAATCAAAATTATAAGTGACAGCCAGTGTCATTTATCAAAATCAACTTAGTATGTTTGATTGTCTAATTTCAAATAAATTATTCATGATCTATAAATTAAATATGATTTATTTTAATTACTAAATAGAAATTACTACCTCTATGGTCTTCATACAGAAATATGATAATGGTACAACTTCTGAGATTTTTATAGAAGAATAACCTCGCTTTTGAGGAATATTGTTAAGACATTCGTACGTCGTTTTTGTAAGCAATCAAAATAAACTATGTATTTCTAATTGAACAGGAGAAAAAGTACTAACCTAATAAAGCAAAATTTCTTGTCAGAAGGGAATCATAACTTCAATTTTGAATCAGAGATACAGTGTAATGTCAACTTCATCACTTATGAAAAAAAATATGAAATTTTTTAAACAAACGACAATATACCCTCATGAAAAAAATTCTTCCAAAATTTTCAATCAACATAGTAAACTGATGTGATTTTTGAAAAAGATAGTACCTGTAATTCTGAAGCTTCTGATCAATATTGGCGAAAATCTATCTTCTAATTCTTTGCAATATCTTTTTTTTGTAGTTTATGTATAATAAAATTGCACATGATACTAACCATAAGCACAAAAAACACTTTTGAAAAATTTTTCTTAAACAAAATTGACAGTTAAAGAGTATGTTTGGTTGCCTATACCAAACATACCGTTTTACAGAAAGTGATTCCGTTAACACGAGTTAGTTATTATTCGATACCTGAACTGTTGTCAACGTTAATGAAGCCTACTGACAAACGATCAACGGAAAAGTATAATTGAATAAGTTTTTCACAATAATAATTTAGAAGAAAATTTTACGCCAAAAGATATAAATATTTAAATATTTTCAGAATTTAATTTACGTTTGAATTTGAAGTTACCATTTGAATGATTAATTTTTCCAATTTCTTCAGTTAATTAAAATTTAGTTTTCCATAAATTTGTTATAATTAATTCTGATTTGTTCATTTACTAAATTTTGTTTTGTTCTTTCATGAAATAAATAGGCGTTATTTTTCTTGAATGTGTTATTAATCTTAAAAATTTTTTCTGGAAGATTTGAATTTTTTTCAGGTTTAATTTTGAAGTTTGAGACTGTATAGGTGAGCCGAAAAATTAAACCGATTTTACGAAAACATTATACAATAAAATTTTGACATCAATATCTGAAGGACTTTTAAGAGTGTTATTAAATTAATGTGTTTAGGCATTTTATTTTGAATTTTGAATGTGAGGTGAAAATGATAAACCTTTGTCTTATGTTATTCCCAAAGATTTAACTGAATCTGATAGATAAATTTTATGATTTTTAATAGAAATGTTAGATGAGATTTTTTTGCGAGTGAATTATATCACTATTGTTTTATCTACAATATAATTTCAAATTTTTCTGTTTGAATTTTTTGTTCGCCAAGATTTAGCCAAAATTACTGTGTCATCAGTAAACATGGCTAGACATTGAAGAGAATTGGTGACAAAATTTACCCTTGTGGAACTCCAGCAGGAATTTGATGTGAATTTGATTTAATTTAGAAAGTTCGATCTGATAAAAATAAAAAATCAAATAATGGGGAAATTTGAATTTTAATAATTTGATGACTAAACCTTCATACCATTTACAATTCTCATTACTTGCAGGTTTGAGTTTTTACGGAAACCAAGTTGCTCAAGAATTATGAGGTTGTTTAAAAAAAAAAAAAACAAAAAAAAACAGCTCAAATGCACGATTGTAGATAGATTTTTCCAAAATTTTCGAGAACACTGGCAATCAACTAATGAATATGGACGAATTTTGATGTTATTTTCGAATGGGAATAATTAATAAAGAATTTGATAACATGATGAATTTTGTGCAGTTTCAGGAAGTTTTTTGAATATATTTGCATTTAAGCAATCAAAACTACACAAATTTTTATGATTCCTGTAATTTCATCTTTCGTGAGTATTTCTTAGATTTTCGAATGCACTAAAAATTTCACATTTATCTTTATTGAAAATTTTTTTCTGTTTTGGTTATTTTGTCATAGATTGGACGTTTTGAATTTTTCTGAAAGTTTTTATCTGAATTTCAATTGTTTATAAATTTCCAAATGTTTGCTTTATCTAAATTATAAATTTTATTATTGCATTTTTGACTATTATAATATAAAGGCTCACATCATAATGATGTAAATCTAATGAGTTTATGCTCAAAGGAGTTGAAACCGATAAATTTTGAATGGTGGATGGATTTTGATGTTTATTATATGGAAAATGAGTGAAATCATTCGAAGTTAAGATGAGATTGATGTTGAAATTTCAATGAAACGTTGTAATTTTAAACCATTTGAGTCAGTGCTTAAGGGGGGTAATATGCGCTCGTTTTTGAGGATTGCGCGTTCAAGTATTTTAACTCAATTATTCATTAAAAATGACTAATTTAAAAAAAAAAATGTATTTAACAACACTGTCTAGGGGCAAGCAAAGAAGAAATTCTGGTTTTCTAACTAACTATCTCATAAAAATCAACTAAAGTTCCCCTGATTTCCACCGTTTTCAGCAATGAATTTATAGTTGAAAAAAGTATTTAAAGAAAAAAATCAAATTGCTCGCCCCTAGAATGGACTTTCAGCTTTGAGTTTATTAAGAAAAAAAACTTTTCATCTCTCGTTTTGTTGTATTCTATGAAAAACTGAAGCATGAATTTGTATTTTGGTTGCCTACCTTACCATTTATATTGTGAGCTTACTAATGTATCCACACCTGCTAATGCAGATTTTATGTCTAATAAGCGGTACATTGCATAAATTCACGTCTGTTTGGCTTCCACAATTTTTAAAACGTCTTAGTGGTAGTTCAAATTGGTTTACTTTTTTTTTTATATACCGGACTTCTGATGATTATGCTTCGTTTATTCGTCTACATCTTTCCATTATTTAACCCAGATAAACAAATTTACAAATAAAATTTAAATTTTAAATTTCTCTTTAGTTTTAAAATTTACTTGCATTTTGATTGTTATTATCATTATAATATTCTAATGTTATAAGTTATTATTAATAGATATTCACATGACAGGTTTTTTAAGATAGCTTTTATGGGCACCAGTAATATTGAAATGTGCTGAGCTCAATAGAAGCTTATTTCAAGTAAGCTGAATTCAGCATTCTGTTTCTTCTTGAAAATTGCATTTTCTTGAAATTTCCACTTGACACACATATTATCTGAACTGACTCGTTAGTAGGTTAAACCGTCATAGAAAAAAAAAAAAAATAAGGCAAGTGACTTATAAAAATACTTAGCATTTTCTTATCAGCTCAGAGCACAGTAAACATGATTTAACATGAGCGAATATAGAAAAAAATTTCTACCCAAACTTTTTTTCTTTCCAAAGTTAGGTTTATTAAACTCTTGAAATTTATTCAAAATTGATTAAAGATGTTTGGGATCTATATAGCCAACTATTTATTTTTTTATAATAGTAAATTAAGTATGTCATTTAGTGTAGAAGTTAATTTAAAGCCTAAAATATAGAATGTTTCTCAGAAAACAAAAACCACCTACCAATAGATTTCAAGTTGAAAACTTATGTATTTTAACTATATTTAAAAAACTGAAAATTAATCGACACGTATTTTTATTTTTACAAGAACATTTCCAGTTTTAAATTAATGGATTCTGAAGGTTTTTTTGGAAAAATAATAAAATACGTGTTGGTTCATTTTTAGTTCTTAATCTATGGTTGAAATATTTGTACTTGTTTGTGAGACACCTGCATAGAGTGTGTTCACAGATGGAAAGTAAAAAATATTTTTTATAAAAAGTTTTACATGAAAAAGAAATCAGATTGCAATTGGAAAAATCCAATTCAAAAAACAAGTTGCTAAGAACATAAGAGAAAACAAAACACGAAAGGAAAAAAACCATTTGTTATTTTAGAGTTTTCTGCCACTGTGATGGGCTGAAAAGCCAAATATAATTAATGTAAGAAAGAGTCACTCTAAATTATTACGGTTCAACGTTTAAGTTTCAAAGGCATTTTAGGAGAAATATACCGGTATTCAAATAAATTCAAAATATAAAGCTGATAGTCAAATTTTAGCTAAAATTGGTAAGATAATAATAATAATAATAATAATAATAGGGATTTATTGCGATAACATAAAATGATTTACAAACGTCACAATGTAAGATGTAAAATGACAATTTACACATATATAACAAATTAAATATATATGTAAAAACCAAACAGCACAATTTAGCAAACAGATAAAATGAGATCGTTACTGAATTCACTTGTATTGTAAATAGGCAACGTAAGCAGTATACCTTTTACTTTAACTATGAAAGTCTTTAGATCTAGAGCCCTTATATCCAAAGGAAGTTCGTTGTAATATTTTATTCCAAGATAATCCGGGCAACCTTGGCCCTTTTTTAAACGTTTATATTGTGGAATATAGTTTGCCTTTTGTCGTGTGTTGTACTCATGATTGTCTCCATGTACTTTAAAATGACATTCATTCTTTTTTATGTACAAAAGATTTTCAAAAATAAATTGAGCAGGAAGAGTCATAATTTTGAGATCTATAAAAGATTGTTTACAGTTTTAGTCGTATTCTAGATTTGCTAAAATTCTAATGGCTTTTCTTTGTAGCTTAAATATTTTACTGCTGTGTGAGGAATGACCCCAGATTGTTATAGCATAACTCATCACAGAGTGAAAAAGGGCAAAATAAGCTGTGCGACTTATTTTTGTAGACACAGAGCCAGCTGGGTTACGTAGGGCGTATAGGCTTTTGCTCAGTTTTTTTGAGATGTTATCGACGTGGGAGTCCCATACCAACCTATTATCTAAGTAAACACCTAAGAATTTAATTTTATCAGCACTCTCTTCTGATTCCCTTAAAATAAAAATTGATTTAACTGTCTTGTTTTTGTTTAAAAATAATTTATTGCTATTGAACCATTCAATGGTCCTTGACTGCATCTCATCCAGCAATTGCTTCACCTCTCTCTCACTTTTTGCAGTGACTGAGATGGTAGTATCATCTGCAAAAAGGGTATAACTTTCTACAGTTTTGTGTAAAGGAAGGTCGTTTATGTATATTAGGAAGAGAATGGGACCCAGAATGGATCCTTGTGGGACTCCGATATTAATATTTACTATAGAGGATGTGCGATTACCACATTTTACTATTTGTTTCCTATTGGAGAGGTATGATTTTATTAGAGCAATACTCTTTTCATCAAGGTTATAAAATTTCAGCTTTTGAAGCAAGATAGTGTGCGATATGCAGTCAAAGGCCTTCGACAGGTCGCAAAACATGGTAGCATTATATTTTAAATTTTCAAAAGATTCAATAATTGTAGCGGCTAAGTTAAGAATACCTTGTGTTGTATTTCTCCCCTTCCTAAAACCGTATTGGGAGTCTGAAAAACAGTTATAATTTTCAAAAAAAGTTGTTAACCTTTTTGCCATGCATTTTTCAACTATTTTGGATATTATCGGTAAGATCGATATAGGTCTTTAATTAGAAAAATCGTTTTCCTCGCCACCCTTAAAGATAGGTATAACAAAGGCCTTTTTCAAATTATCTGGAAATGTACTAGTTTTGAAAATTTCATTTATAAGTCTAGTTATGGGAGAGATCAAAAGATTTTGAACTTTTTTAATCATTAACATGTTTATGCCATAAATATCTTTAGTTGATTTGCAATTTAGGTTGCTTATAATTTGTCTTACTTCATTTTGGGTGACTTCTTCAAAAGAAAATGTGACTTTTGGAGTAGCTAAAAGTTCAAGGTTAGCCATGGGGCTCTGTTTTGATGGTGGAATTTGATTTACAATTTGTTGTGCAATATTTCCAAAGAAATTACTTAAAGCATCTGGTGAAATTTTTAGAAATGAGTTTTTATTTGTTTTTGTTTTTGTATTTATTATTTTCCAAACGGCTTTGTTTGTATTATCTGCTAGTTTTATGACTGTATCATTTGACGCAATTTTGGCTTCAGCTATGGCTTTCCGGTAAGTATTTCTAAATGAAAAATATTCACTCGAGAGCCAGGCTGTCTTTTGTTGTTTTCTGAGTTCGTCTAATAATTGCAAGTGTTCTCTCATTTTTTTGAGATTGTTACTGAACCATGATATGTTATTTGTCTGATCAGATCTTACAAAGTAACTTTTTTCAGGAAAGGCTTGTTTAGAAAAATCTACCAGTAAATTAATAAATTTTTCCGATTTGCTGTTTATACTCAGAGAATTATTTTTAATAAATTCGAAAGAAACGTTATCTAGTAAGTTATAGAAAAGATTTAGACCTGATTGTGTAATAGGGCGACAAATTTTTTTGCTTTTTTGAGGACATGTCTTATTTATAATTTTTACTTTAAGTAATTGACCTTTATGATCGGAGATTCCCACGTCTACAACACTCACTGAAAAGCTAGATGTTGCAAAGTTAATAAAAACGTTATCTAGACAAGCCACTCCCCTAGTTGGCTTGTGTATTGTGGAAATGAATCCAAAGCTTGACATTGTGCATATTAATGAATTTGCCTCTACCACAGGTGAGTTAAAATGTACATTGAAGTCACCCATGAGAACAACATTTTTCCCACATAAAGGCGTCAGAATATTTTCTAGGGTATCTAGAAACAGTTTAAAATCTCCCTGTGGAGATCTTTATAAGCAAATTACATATATGTTAAATTTCTCTATGTGAGCACATGAAAATTCTATACACTTTTCAGTAGAAATCGATGGTAATTGAAAAGGTATACTACCTGATAAAAGCCTATGTACAAATACAGCCGCTCCTCCCCCCGTATAGAGTGACCGGCAAAATATGTTAGCACAACTGTAGTTTTCAATAATATCTGGCAAAACTTCTTCAGTCTTCAGCCAATGTTCAGTGAAGCAAAGAATGTCTATCTTCTTGTTCTTTAGAAGAGCATCGATCATACCTCTTTTGTTTCTGAGAGATCTTACGTTTATATGTAGGAAAGAGATGTAATCTTCCTTTGAGTGTTTTATTTGCTTTTTCATGTTACATAGTGATGTTGCCTCTTCGCATGAAAAAACCTTGAAACTAAGACTCCTTTGAGCCAGCAGTCAAGATTTTTGCTTTTTTCCAGATTTTTAAAGTTGATGGTCACTTTAAATCTGGCGAGTTTACTTTCAAATTTGTTTTCCAGAAGTTCACACTCTACTTCAGGGAAATCTTCGACCAAGTAGTTCTTGAGGTCTACTGCTGTGGTGTTTTTAGTGAGTCTTCTAATGTAGAGATAGGCTGTCGCTTGAGCGACTTCTAGGGTTTTGGCGTCGCTTTTTTTTCCCATTATTACCTGTTTAGGCTTTACATTTTTTGATGTCGATGCCGTTTGTACGTTGTTCCTTTCGACCTTAGTTGTGCTGTTTTTATTGCGTATTTGTAGTTCAGTATGATTGTTGGCTTTACGCTGCAAGACGTCACTGAATTTATTTTTTTGGTTCAAAGGTGGAAGATTTGAAGCTTGTTTAACCACTTCGTTCGAAGTGAATTCGTTTTCGTCGGCGGGTTGTTTCTTCTTTTTTTGTGTAATTTTTCCAGTTTCTGAAGAAGAGCTACCTTCAGTTGGGATCTGCACTTCGTCTTCGTCGGCGGATTTTTTCTTCTTTTTTTGTGTAATTTTTCCAATTTCTAAAGATGAGCTACCTTCAGTTTGGGTCTTATCAGCTTTTTTACTCTCTTGATTATCATCGGTTTTATTCCGTAGGAGATCGATATGTTGATACAATAACTTGATTGTTCCGCGTAATTCGAGGATTAATTCACCCTTTTGTCTTAAAATATATTGGAACATTTTCTTTTCAGATACCTTATCTTCTGCATCCCAGAAGACGTCACTATCTTGCTCGATGTTTTGTGCCGTAGTTGCTCCACATAGCGCTGTATTACACTTCCAGCTCTTTCTTCTGTGGAAACCACGTAAATCAACGTCGACACAACGGGGGTGAAAACTGTTTGCACAGATGGTGCAAGTAATCACTGTTTTTGCGTCTTCAATTAATGTTTTACAGAGAGCACAGCAAATGCGTGTCGTGTCGCCCGCCATCAAGATAAACTCGGTTGAATTTTTTATTCCCACATTAAAGGCAGACAGAAAAATGTAGTAGAATCCTGGCAGGTGAATTGAATTTAGAGAAGCTGCGTTAACTGCCGGCTTGCATCCGCTGGCCACGATGAAAATCGCTGGATCATATCATAAAAACTCCTCATTTTGAGGAGAAGACAGTTTTATCTTGATTGCGGCCGGAGGCTCTGTCACTCTGAAGAGCACTTTTCAGTAGAAGTTCTAAGTCCGAATATCAGAGATTTTGAGTAAAAAGTGATGGTGCTCTAAGACCGAATTTGGGGATACGACTAGCTGACATCTCCCGGCATGGCGAAACGTGAGTCCTTTTAATTCAGTCCTTCGATTTACGCACAAGGTTACCATGAAAATAGAGATTGTGTTTCGCCTGTTACTGTACGATTGGTCTTGTTTTACAACCGAGGAGTAGTAAACATGTAATTCTATATAGTAGAGTGAGATGAACTTGTTACCTTTGGGATGTTGTTCAAAATTCTTATTATTTTCTTATATTATGTTATCAATAATGATGGTGCCAGTTTGTTACCGAACCACGGGGAGTCGCTTTTTTTGCTAATTGTTAACGCTGATAATCATTGGTTGTAAGTGCGAAGATGGAACGAAACCTGCTGCATTAGCACCGTTTTTGGGAACCTGATCCCAGGTGCATAGAGACTACTCTTACAAAAATGACCAAATTTGGCATGTTTTGGTTGTTCGGAAAATTATTTATTATTACTTTTCTGTATTTGACAATTTAAAAATTTTTATATTTTTCCGCTTTACCGACTTTTATCATTATCTTTGTTAACATGGCTGCTTCACAGCCACGTTATTTTTAACTTTTAATTAATCATTCTGTTATAATTATTGCAAATATTCCCCATTTGGTTTAAATAATGTTATTTCTATGCAACAAATTGGTTATTTTACTTGTTTTGAAAGAATTTTAATTACAATTTGTTAATTTTTAATTCTTGTGCTGAGCATGGGATTGGATTTTCCCGAAACATGTACACTTTTCTTTTGACCATCAGTGTAATAAGTCTGTGCAAGTAGACGTAGAAAAAATAATTTTTCAATTCTTCTATCATACCTGTGAAAGCCAAATATCCAAGTTAAAAATCCAACCACGAAAGAGGGATGCAAATTATACATTTAACCCAAATGTTAACCATTTTATTAGGAATCACAATATAAATACAATATTTACCCAACATTCACTACATGAAAATCCTTCAAGAAACGTGTTAAAATCGATTTTTGGATGGGCGTTTTCATTTCCTTTTTCTACAAAATTGTGCATATCGTCTCCGACATCTAGTAGATCACAAAACCTTCTGATATGAACAAACGGTTAAGGTCCATCCTCCTTTCTAGCGAATTGCTTTCTCCTTCTCTATTCACATAGCCTTCGATGTTTCGTATATCTTCGATCTTGTTATTTTCTTTTAAAAACACTAACATTAAAGTTATGTTTTTTGAACAGAATGTACCCAGTTTGATTTCATTTTTATTTATGTGAAAAAATTCTGATTTATTTTTGTTACTGAAGTTTCGAAATGCAGGTGCCGCATGCTCCTAATGCTATAACTTTTTGATAATTTTTATGTTAAAAACCTATTTTTTTCAAATAGAACTGATTTTTATAAGGCTGAATAAAGGCTTATTCGACAATCATATTACCATTATTACATAAATAATAATAAAGTTACGGAGCTTCTTCAGATCGTTGGGACACCTGTGTATCAAAAAGTTTGTCGAAGTTCTGCTGCCATAGAATTTTTACTGTATGTTAACGAATTGAGAGGGAACGATATCCTTTACTATCCATTTCTTGATTAGATAGACGAGATGCACCGCTTGGTATAAATGATACCTATTGGGCGGAGCGACCTTCTGTAACTTTTATTCAGTTTTATATCATTTTTATAATGTGATGGAGCTTTAAATAACTGAAATTCTAATATGATTTGGAGATAATGAATTGAGATTGAGTGAAATGAAAGAATGAACATATGTTATGAGACCACGATCGGTGGCTGCTGATAATTAATTCTCTTACAATTTGGATTGAGTTTTCTACAAAGCAAGTTTGATTTAGTTCATTAATATCTTTTAATAAAACATTGAAATCATTTTATGTTATTTGTAGGCGTTGGTGTTGTGTTCAGAATTTGGGAATAGTTGAAATGGGTGTAACTGCTCTGTATTGTGATGTCTTTTGATGTAGCTACTGTCCTTTGAGGGGTTCACTAAGAAGATTTCACCAATAATTTAACATCGGCTACTGTTTCTAACTGGCAACGTGACTGCCCACATTGTGGATTTTCAATTTTTCGCCCTTCGTGTGGTCAGTCACTTGTAAGATTGTCGGCTTTTGCCCATAATTGGATGATACATCATTGAATTTCTGGCATCTATGGCATTGACTTACAATATTCCTCTTGATACATTTTTTATTACGGATTTGGATGAAATTAGTCGCTTTAATGTTCTGGATACGGTTGATGTCTTCTTTTGCCTTACAATCAGAAACGAAAAACCATTGTTGAATTTGCCCTGTAATTTTGTTACCAAAAGTAAATTTATTTTTTTTTCTTGCAAACATTCCATGAGACTTTCAACTGAATAGAATGACTAAATTATTAACACAATTTTTGTGTAAAACTAAAATATTCTAGATTATACAACTTTAAATCTTCTAAAAGTTGTACTCGGTCTTCTTTGCGTAAATAAAATGACTAAGATATTTAGCATAGGTTGCCATGCGACTAATACACAATACTGGAAGTGACTTTCTCCACGATCATTAGTGAATGTCAACATTTTGGAATCATTTTCAGTTACAGAAAGTGAACATTCTTTAACAAGTGATGGAATGAATACATTCTGTAATTATGCTCTACGAAATACTGGATTGCCATGGGTTTTAAAACTGTCAGTGTCAGATGTCATTGCGTCATTCTAATTATTTAAGTGCAAATTCTAAATGAAATAAGCAAAAATGAGTGAAACATTGAGTGAATTATATATGGAATTTGGACAAAATTTTTTTAATAGCATTCTTTGGTGATTTACTGAAAAAATAAAAATCATTACTCTGGTAGGCACCTAACTTGTTGTTCATACATTCCTGGTTGGTTGTGGAGAAAATACGGTCTGTTACTCGTCTATAATGGAAATTCGATATATTCGCTAACGCTCGCGTTCGGAATATTCCAATCGTATTAAATCTTCATTCTTGTAGCAAGGACGATAAATGAACAGGGCGGAGCATCGCCTATATCGCTTGTGTTGAAAAGTTGTGACCGTTTGTATACTCTTTAGTAGCTTTTTATGGCGTTTTCAAGAATTGCCGCTGGTAATTTTCGGAAGCACACCTATCTATGTAGCATGTGGCAGCGCTTGCCTCGTATGTCGGATAATTCAACTGCAAGCACTTCGTGACTGTATATTTGTTATTGGTTTTGAAAAGTAAATTTATTTCATTAATTTTATATTTATTGGATGACAATCCAGTTATCTATGCCAATTATGCTTAATCAAATATTTCAATTTTTATTACTGCAAAAAATTCAGAGTACGCCACTGGGTGACAGTGACTTCGTCATGCGCAGAATACTCCGATTCAGTATCTCTTTATAACTGAACGTGTCTTGGCGCCAATTTCACTTTTTTGAACTCATGCCCCGTCTTGTTCATTCACATCCTTGGTTTGTAGTCTCTGATTAGTGTGAAGTGACATGCATACATATAAAAGAAAAATTTCTGGATGGCCCAAACTATAGCAAGTGCCTCTTTGTCAAGTTGGGAATAATTCTGTTCTGTAGGGGTAAGTGCGACTTGCATAGGCGATTGGCCGTCCTTGCCCGTTGTCCAATCAATAAGCGAGCACTGCTTCTAGCCCCTTTTGGCTAGCGTTGGTTGCCACTAACAAATCAAGTACTGAAACATGTAGCATTAGGATTTGGAGATTTTATATCTGCGTGAGCTTGTCTAGCTGCTAGAGTCTCTAATGGCTTCTATGTGTTTATATTATTATTATTATTATATAAGCTAAAATTGCGGAGGTAAACCTATAAACGCAATTATAATTGTGATTTATGCAATTGGTGACAACATTTTTATTTGATTACTTCTGTGATGATGATATTTTCTTCTTAAACTTGCATAATGTTTGTGCTTCTACTGCTTCAGGGTTTAAATTATTCCACAAATTAAATGTACGATTTGTTAAAAAATTTTGGCGGATTGTTATCGTAAAAGGCTCTTTCTTTAGTTTATACCTATGACCGCGTAATCTGCCTTCAGCTTGAAGTTTTAAAAATGTATTACAATTATCGGGAAATAAACCATGCGTCAACCTGTACATTTGTATCAGATTTGATCTGTCTAATCTCTCTTGCAGAGATGGAATGTTTAACTTTTCTAATCGTTCGCTTATGGAAGAAGAGCAAAACCTGCAGGTCATCTAGTTACTGCATGATAGACACGTTCTAGAAGTTTTTGGTCTTTTGCATAATGTAGTCTCCAAATCGATGCAGCATACTCAATGTGTGGTCTGATGTACGTGACAAAGAGTTTTGAACAAAGTGCAGGAGTGGGTTTTGGAAACGTTTTTTTTTTTAAGATAAAGCATAGAATTAGCTTTGCGGGCTACTTTGGTACATTGTGTACTCCAGGACAATGCATTGTCTACGACAACGCTTAGAGTCACTAATTGTGACTCTACTGCTTTTATTTTCTTGTTGTTCAATTTGTAAGAGGTTTTCGGGTTATTTGTTTCAACATACATGACCGAGCAGTTTTCATAATTGAGAGGAAGTAACCACTTTTCACACCAATTATAAACGACATTTAAGTTTTTTTGCAAATTGTCAGATAAAGGATTGGCAAAAATTTTTACTTCATCTGCGTACGCAAGATTAGAACAAGTCAAAGATTTTAACAAGTCTGAAGTATATTGTGTATATTGATTTTATGTTCCAAAAATTCCACAGCTGGCGCAGCAAAGACACATTTTGAACGATCGAAGACCATGAGATTTTAGTCGTTGTAAGGTATTTCTATGAGTAGTTATCGAGCTGAAATTTTCCGCGGCGATCAGGATGTCATCAAAAAAATTAAAATCAATCGGTATACCTTGGAAAACCATTTCCATTTGTCGTTGTTAGATTGCAGGCAACGAATTATGTCAAACAAACATAGTAGTATGGTTAGATTATTGTTCAGTTGCATGCACGTGTACTTAATTAACAGTTCTTATAATGTTAGAAACATACTAATTTCAAACAAACGGTTTAATAGTATTGGGAGGCTTTTCTTCGTTACAATAACTACGTTACTCTTTAAACACAAAATGCACCGCAAATCCTTTCAGCTCTTCCTTACGACTTCAAGTCTAATTTCACCAAATGGTTGCGCTGTTTCGAGAGGTAAAAAAATGACCTATGGCTTGAATTCTGAGACCAGCGAAGAACAGATCAACGCCCTCGTATATCTAATGGGAGCATCCGATACGGACGTCATTTCATCTCACTGACGAAGAATCCGCAAATTACAATCTAATGGTACAGAAGTTCGTGAAGTACTTCTCATCCAAGGTCAACATAATCTTCAAACTTGCAAAACTCAATTGTCGTATTGATACCTGGAGAGCTAGTTGAAGAGATTATCACCGATTTACACAGGTTGACTGAGAAGTGTAACTATGACGAACGTATAAGGGATCAAATAGTTATTAGAGTTTTTGACAAACGTTTAGGGAAAAAATCGCAGCTAAACTGAACTTAACTCTTGAAAAAGCAGTAACCCAAGCAAGACTATTAAAGAACATCAAGAAGCAGGATACGAATTTGCAACAACACCTGTAGTGTAAACATGATCGAACAAAAGAAAATGATGTCAACGGTGTGGTGCAAGAGTAAAGCACAACAAGTAAGAATATTCAGCCACTAACAGCAATTGTAACTATTGTCAGAGAAGAGAACATGTTTATATGTGCAAAAGTAAGCTGACACATTTATCAAACAAACAGCGTCATATAAGGGAAGCTGACGATTACGAGAACGACAACTCGCACATGGATGATGTTTGTTGAAAACATAGAAATTTCATAGAAAACCTGGTCAATTATACTGTTGGTAAATGGGACAAAAGTGACTTTCAAAATAGACTCTGCGTTCGACGAGACAGCAATAATCCTGTCATCATTCGCACCCAAATTCAAAAAACTGAAGAAAGCAGACAAAACACTAATTGGAGCAGGCCCAAAAACGACTAAATGTGATTGAAACAAAAAAAAGCACAACTGGAATATGGGGAAAGAAGTATCACTCAGCGGATCTATTATGCCAAAGGTTCAAAACATCCATTACTGGGCCATCCTGCGATTGAAGAACTGATGCTTTTCAGAATACTCAGCGCCATCAACAAGAAGAAGACTCACAAAAAACCAATTGGATTCAACATTATCTAGAGTTGTTTACTGGATTAATCACATTGAGTTAGAGCAAGTAGCAAAACCGTTTGCCATTACAACTCCAAGAAAGATTTCAATTTCTTTGACAAAGGAAACGTAGAAAGATAGTATCATCTATTACTACAGATAGATCACAAACTAGGACTATTAGCAGCAGCTACAGTTTTCTCCGAGCTAGATGCTAACGATGGTTTTTGTTAAATCAAATTAGCCATAGAATCCAGACATCTGACTACCTTTCTTTGGGAGATACTGCTTTTTAATACTTCTTTAAGTTAAGAACCTGAATATTTAAAAACGAGAAGTAGTTAACTATTGGAAAACCAAAAAATTGCTATCGCATGATTACTCCGCAGTTACTAGCCCTGAAAATGGATGGCGCTGAAGCGTCGTGCTTATTCTCGGCCATCAGTGACATGTGCGGACAGGTGATTCAATTAATCGGCCATGAAGCTCTGACGAGTAGGAGGGTCGCGGGGGTGTGTGCAGAAGGATTGGTCGTGAGTAGTAACAAATACTTCAGTGAGACCATGGAGGACTGACGTAGAGAAGGGTTTCTTGTGAACTGCCATTGCTCACGAGTCAGTCCATCATAAGCTCTAGGCGAAAGCTGATGTTGATGCGGTATATGATTTGTCGTTTGTCGCAATTGTGACTTCAAACGTACTAATTGTGCGCACATCCATTGGGTAAAAGGGAATCCAGTTCTGTGATTAGTAAGTTGACAATCGTGTTGTCCACGATTCTCAACTGGATTTTCGTCTGGATTGTTTAAATTGTCATTATCGTTTTCAATGTCATCAAACCATTGATTAGGAAACCAGTCATTCATTTCCACTGCAATATTTTGCAAAACTGCTGTCGCTACAATAATTGTCATAACAGTATCCAATTTCACACGCATTCCAAACTTTAATATAGGAAAACTTTTTTTCCATACACTAAGTAGATGTCCTACCACGTTTCGAGTACGAATTATTGACTTATTACATAAATATTCTGCTTCGTTTTGCGTATTTGATAGCTTGACTTTAAAGCATATCCACTGTCTCCAATCAGAAGATATCTGACATTTTTAAAATTTTTCTTCAAATTGGAGTTATTGAAAATGGTCTGATCATGAGCTGATCCAGGTCATCGGGCAATAATGTCTTTAAATTTAAGTTTCGAATCACTTACAGCTTGAACATTTATGGCGAAGAAATCTTTTCTTCTTCTAAATATTTCAACATCATCACTTCCTGGAGAATCTATTCGTATTAGGGTACTATCGATGGCTCCAACTACTCTCGGACCTTGCAATTCCATAAAAATCTTCTGCAGTTCGATCCATTTCTGCGCGGTTTTGATACATATTAATATAGATCGGACGGAGGCTAGCAATGGCATTGGAGACTTCTAATGATGCAAAATGCAGATGATTTTGAAATACCCATGAAATCTGCCACTGTTATTATAATAAATTACGCGTTGTATAAAACCTGAGTTTAGGTAACCACTAAGTTGTGGGTTTACAGTTACCTCCTCTAAAGAGATATGTATGAAACGAAACCTTTTTTACTCATGTAATAAGGTATGTATTTTACCTGTTGAAACGTAATCTCATCAGAGGTTCAATACTTTCCAAAAGAGCCTAAACGGTAGACTAGGTTAAACGAAAACGATTAAAAAAAATCTGTATCGTCATAAAGTTCAAAGTAATTTTTCCACTTTCTATAAATTTTTCGCCTTTGTGGTGTATATTCTTCTTCGTCGGAAAAAGAAAATGAACTAGAAGGAATCATTAAACACATTCATTTTGTAAGATTCAAATAACTCTGACAAATTTGACGTTTGTTGAAGCTACTTCAAAAATTAAAGCATTATAGTCCAGGCTTTTAAATTGAAGGTACTTTGAGCCAATTTGTAATTATAAAGTATATTATGAAGTGCCTTTTAAAAATCAAAGTTATTTTTAAAAGTTAAAGTTACTTTAAATTGATTATGAAACTGGTCCTAATTTCCACGAAATTACTTGAAATTTGATTTTTAATTAATGTCATTCCCTGGTGCAATGTTTCAAAAATGTACTAGTAATAATTCAAGCCTATTTATGAAGGCGTTTGGATTTTATATCATTCTTTGGAAAGGCATTCATTTATTTTACTCATTTTACTCATTAGATTTACTCATTTAGCCTACCCCCACTTTCTCATCTCTTAGTTTAGACACATTTTTCGTGCAGTTTCTGCAGAAATTTAGTTTCGTCTAGTTTGACTATTGTCTAGAAGTGTCGCTGCACTCGCCTACGTATTGATTCCGGAGTTTAAAATTTTTAAGGTGAGATCATTTAACACGGTACAATACTTTTGAAGAAACTGTAAAGAGTCGCACTATAACAGCAGTCGTTCAATATGGATGGAAACTTTATGTATGATTCTGAGAATTGGAGAATGAATTTTTTAAGTAAAAATTTGGAAAAAAATTGAAATTTTTACTAACGATTGGTGTTAAAATGATGAAACTAGTGAAGATTGTGATAAAAAGACTTTCTAAAGTGATTCTAAATGGTAGAAAAGATTTTTCTTCTCACTTTAAAAGTACACCTATCTTGAGAACGGTATAAGATAGATGGTTGGAACCAACGCCAGACGAATTATCCGGTTCGAGTTGGTGGTTCTTACTTATTTACCGTTCCTTTGGAATAAAAAAGTTAGAAAAAATTTTTCATTTTTACCGCAAAAGCTAGCAAAATAATTTTTTAAGGAAAAGTTGAGAGAAAAATTGAAAATTTTACTAACGATTGGTGATAAAAATATGAAACTAGTTTAGATTGTGATAAAAAATCTTTCTAAAATGATTCTGAATGCTAGAAAAAATTTTTTACTTACTTTAAAAGTTACCCCTATCTTGGGAACAGTATACGATAGAGAGTTGGAACCAACGCCAGACGAATTATTCGGTTCGAATTGTTAATCTTGCTTAGTTTTCAACCAAATCTAAGTGTAAGTTTTGTGTCGGGAAAATAGAACTAAAGATTTTAAAAATCACCCCTATCTCAGGAACGACACCCCCTAGAAAGTTGAAACTTTAAAATTTAATTTACCATCAGCCCACTAGAGGATCTGCAAAGTTAGGCTTCTTACTTATTTACCGTTCCTTTGGAATAAAAAAAATAAAAAATTTCTTCCACTTTTGCAGCAAAAGCTAGCGAAATAATTTTTTAAGTAAAATTTGAGAGAAAAATTGAAATTTGTACTAACGACTGGTGATAAAAAGATGAAACTAGTTCAGATTGTGATAAAAAACTTTCTAAAATGATTCTAAATGGTAGAAAAAATTTTTTTTTCCTAATTTAAAAGTTACCCCTATTATGGGTACGGTATAAGATAGAGAGTTGGAACCAACGCCAGACGAATTATTCGGTTCGAATTGGTAATTTTGCTTAGTTTTCAACCAAATCTGAGTGTAAGTTTTGTCTTGGGACGATAGATTTAAAAATTTTATAAGTCACCCCTATCTCAGGAACGGCACCCCCTAGAAAGTTGGAACTTTACAATTCAATTTACCATCAGCCCACTAGAGGGTTTGCAAAGTTAGGCTTCTTACTTATTTACCGTTCCTTTGGAAAAAAAAAAAAGATAAAAGAATTTTTTCACTTTTGCAGCAAAAGCTAGCGAAATGATTTTTTAAGTAAAAATTGAGAGAAAAATTTTTTAATTTAAAATTTAAAATTCATATTATAATATTTTTATGGTATTTTTTTAATATAAAACACTTTTGAATTTTTTTCAATGTGAATTTTATAATATGGGAAAGACACCGCTGCACTAGAATAATATTACCGCTGAAATTAAAAGTATACATTTCTTATTCACAGTCAGTATATAATACTTTCTTATTTAAAAATCATATTATAATATTTTTATGGTATTTTGTTTAATATAAAACAATTTTGAATTTTTTTTTATTATAAACTTTTCAATGTAAATTTTATAATATGGGAAAGACATCGCTGCACTAGAATAAAATTAACGCTGCACTTAAAATTATAAAATTCATATTTACAGTCAGTATATAAAACTTTTTTATCTAAAATTCATATAATGATATTTTTATGGTATTTTTTTAATATAAAACACTTTTGAATTTTTTTTCATTATAAATTTTTCAATGTGAATTTTATAATATGGGAAAGACAACGCTGCACGAGAATAAAATTACCGCTGAACTTAAAATTATACAATTCATATTTACAGTCAGTATATAAGACTTTTTTATCTAAAATTCATATAATGATATTTTTATGGTATTTTTTTTTAATATAAAACACTTTTGAATTTTTTTTTATTATAAATTTTTCAATGTGAATTTTATAATATGGGAAAGATACCGCTGCACTAGAATAAAATAACCGCTGCACTAAGGAAAAACTACCGCTGGTTATAAAATTATAAAATTTTTATTTACAGTCAGTATATAAGACTTTTTATCTAAAATTCATATAATGATATTTTTATGGTATTTTTTTTAATATAGTAAGTAAGTAAGTAGTAAGTAAGTGTTTATTAATGTTAACAATACATAGGTATTTTACACAAGTCAAAAGAAAAAGACACAGAAGGTAAGTGAACTACAATTGAAAATAAAGAGAACAAAGTTATAGAAATTACTTAACATTACTTAACAGTATGATAGATAACATGATAACACTCAAAATCAGTAAAGTCACATTCCAAATATTCCGCAATAGAGTAAAAGCTTTTGAAAACTAAGTAATTTTTGATTTTATGAAGATAAATATCAGGTGGTAGGTGCTTAATGTGGGATGGTAGAATGTTATAGAATTTAATACAGAAATAATTGATACCATGTCTTGCTTTAGTCAATCGTAGATTATTAAAACAAAGGTCTTCAGTTCTTGTATTGTATTTATGAAAAGAGTTTAAGGTGAAGTACCGATCTTTATTTTTAATTACAAATTCTAAACATTTAAAAATATACAATGAGGGTAGAGTTAATATATTGAATTTTCTAAAAAAATTTTTACAATCTTCGCGGTAGGGAATACCTGCCACCACTCTTACAGCCCGACGTTGTAGCCTGAATATCCTTGTTGTTAAACCTGTATGTCCCCACAAAATAATGCAGTACTCCACGTGACTCTGTATTAAGGCGAAATAAGCAATTAAAATTGTTTTTTGTGAAATACAATTCGTCAAATTTCGAAGTAAGTATACGTTTTTGGACAGTTTGTTAGCCAATGTATCGACATGATATTGCCACGTTAATGTTCGATCGACAGTGACTCCCAAGAACTTTGTATGTACAGCATCCGATAGAAAACAGTCTACATTTTTTGTGCTAAAAGTCATTTTAACAGTTTTTTCGGCATTCAGATGAAGTTTGTTAGATAAAAGCCATTTTTGTACTTGGGTATATTACTTTGACATATCAATATCATGTAGTGAACTTCCTGCCTTACCAAGAGTGGTATCGTCAGCGTACAGAACTGCATTAAGTTGAGGCACACACTCAGGTAAATCATTTATATAAATCAAAAATAAAAGTGGTCCCAGGATAGACCCTTGCGGAACGCCGTGGTATATGTTACATTCTCCAGATAGGACACCATCCAAACTAACTTTTTGAACTCTATCTTGCAAATACGAACCAATTAATTTAACACTGTCGGAGTCCATATTATAGTAGGCTATTTTTTTAAGTAATATATCATGCGACACAGTATCAAATGCCTTACTAAGATCTAGGAATAAGGCTCCATATATTTTTTTCTCTTCAAAGTTTTTAAGTATGTCGTCAACAAAAGCTAAAACTGCATGATATGTAGACATTTTTTTTCTAAATCCAAACTGACTATTAGATAATATGTTATTTTCATTTAGACACATGTTATTTTCATTTAGACACTTCAAGATTTGGGATAATAATAACTTTTCAAAAAGTTTGGATAAAATGGGAAGCAAAGATATTGGTCGATAATTCATTTGGTTGTTGGGATCACTTTTTTTATATATTGGTGTAACTTGTGATATTTTTAAGCAATCTGGAAAAATACTTTCAGTTATGCAACAATTAAATAACTTAGTTATAGGCGTAATTATTATATTTTTAATTGACTTTATAATTTCGGTATTTAACCCATATATGTCAACACTTTTGGAGGTTTTTAAACTATTCAGGCAATCCCTAACCTCGATGAAAGTGACGTGCCTAAAAGAGAAATTGTTAGAAGGTTTTGGTTTATTTTTGGATAATAGTTCAATAGGATCAAGGGCGTTCTTAGGTAACGAATCAATTAAATTAGGAGCCACATTGGCAAAATAATTATTTAATTCATCAGGTGTTGTTTGCGGAATATTTCGTTGTGTCACTGACCGATATTTGTTAATAATAGTCCACATAGCTTTAGGATTAATGTTATTATCTTTTAAATAATCTTCATTAGATTTAATTTTGGCGGTTTTTATTGCTAGATTGTACTTACATTTTAGTTTATTTTTTAATAATTTTAATTCTAAAGTTTTGTACGTGCTATAAGCGGCAGCCACAAAGCTAAGATTATCACGCATTTGTTGTAATTCGCTATTGAACCATCTGTTTTTCTTAAAAACTTTAGAATTAACAGTGCAAGTTCTCTCAGGAAAAGCTATGTTGAAGTTGTGTATGATGTTATTCAAAAACATTTGGAATTTATTGTTAGGGTCGATGTCACTATCAACAAAGCACCAGTCAGCTCTATCTAATAAACTGTAAAAAGTTATTTTACCATAATTCGTTATAGGTCTGTACACTTTTGGAATGACTTCTTTAGAATTGGTGTTTAATGTCATTTGGACATCTAGTTGCAGGGCAATATGATCAGATAAAGCCAACTCTAGCGGATTTATGTTGACCTCACTTAAAGAAATATTACAGAATATGTTATCTAAAGTAGCATTACCTCTTGTTGGACACTTAACTAAACTCGCAAAACCGTAGGAATTAAAGAGGTCAATCAGTATGTTGGTATTTACATTGCAGGTATTGAAGTGAGTATTGAAGTCGCCTCCGATGATAATTTTATGCATACTGCATTTGAGTCGATTTAGTAATGTGACTAGAATTTCTATAAATTCATTGAAATCTCCAGAGGGGGAGCGATATACCGTAACAACAATAAAGTTATATGTAGGGATACTTATACCGGCCAGTTCGCAGTTTATTTCGGTTGAGAGGTCACTTATCCATTGCAGAGTCACAAATTCAATATCCTTCTTCGTTAATTGAATAACACCCCCATGTCGTCTACGGGAACGGGCAAAAAAAGCCGCAGTTTTATAGTTTGCCAAATGCACATTAGTACACTCGCTTTCAAGTAGCCAATGTTCGGTTAGACACACACCACACACATTAAGATTTTGGAGCTGAGCATCCAACAGGTTTATTTTGTGACGAAGACATTGGATGTTGTAGAACAAAAATGGCAGAATTGGACGCTTTTTACTTTTCTGTAGTTGCTATTTTTCATAATTTGTTCTTTGCTTGCACCTTTCGACCTGTTGTTGCAATATTTCACACTTTCTGTCATAACATGAATGTGTAGTATTAAGAGCAAGATTATGGAGATTGTTCATCTTAACATAGTTGACACAATTTGGGTCATTTTTACACTGACTTTCTTCATGCTTGTTACTGCCACATTTTAAACACACTTTTTCTTCTTTGCAGTTCGCAGCTATGTGGTTGAACCCCCCGCAACCATAACATCTCAATACGTTAAAATGTTCGAACAGGCTGCAGCTGTCAAAACCTATGAGTAGTCTTTTTCGTTCCAGCAATTTCTGAAACGAAAAGCTGTCCACTTCAATTATTGCCATAAACTTGGACATCATCTTCTTGCAAGTGATTAGTTTGAAGTGTTGAAAACAATTTTCCAGAGCAGGATTTCGTTTAACAATTTGCGTTTTCAAAAGATTTTCATCAGTTGATTCACTCAGACCGATGATTTTTATCTTAGGAAGTTGATATTGCACTTCTCGAACATGGTAGTTCTCACTTTGGGTTTTCTCAATTTTTTCGTGTAATTTTGCGGAGTCATTATTTTCGCATTCTATCAGTATAGAGCCATTTCTTAAAAATTTCGTTTTTGTTACCGTAATTTTGTCATCTTTTAGGGATACATTTTTGCGCAGAAAATTCAAGGTGGTTTGATGATCCTGTTTTTCTTTTGGATGTATGACGACAGCCTGTTTTTTTTTGACGGCGGTGCTAAAAGATGTCGTATTATGGATAGGTTCAGCTCGTTTCATAACGGGGGAATTATTGTCTATATTGAGAAATTTTTTCGATATTTGTTCCATCTTGGAGTCAATTTGATTATTTAAATTTTCTACCAGTTGAGAGAAATGTGTAAAAAGTTCACTTTTTATGTTATCGATGGCAGTTTTTATGTCGTGATATGGCATCGATTCGGGCGAGTTTGGAGATTGTAAAAGAATTAGTTGATGTTTCAACGCTTCATTTTCTCTTCTCAGGGTCTCAATATCCGTGTTTTGAACATCATGAGATTCCTCGTCCTCATCGTCTCGGTTACATATTTTTGTTTGTGATGGTTGTTGTACGTGTTTGGCGCATAACATTTCCGATTCTGATAACTGATAGTAGTTCTGCGATTTACTCACGTTTGTAAAACAGCTCTTATGAAACGTATCGCGACACTTAATGCACGAAATAATCACTTCAGGGTTCACTTGTTTACTTTTGTATTTGCACTTTTTGCACACCCATTCAAGGAGCTTGGGATCACGCTGTTTATCGCGGTCCGGCATACTAATTTCCAAAGGTTGTTCTTCCGTGCAATAATCGTTTCGGATCCAACATGATGATTTTATAAAACACTTTTGAATTTTTTTTTATTATAAATTTTTCAATGTGAATTTTATAATATGGGAAAGATACCGCTGCACTAAGGAAAAACTACCGCTGGTTATAAAATTATAAAATTTTTATTTACAGTCAGTATATAAGACTTTTTATCTAGAATTCATATAATGATATTTTTATGGTATTTTTTTTAATATAAAACACTTTTGAATTTTTTCTTATTATAAATTTTTCAATGTGAATTTTATAATATTAAATTGAAATCTAAGCAAGATTACCAATTCGAACCGAATAATTCGTCTGGCGTTGGTTCCAACTCTCTACCTTATACTGTTCCCAAGATAAGGGTAACTTTTAAACGAAGAAAAAAAGATCCTCTAGTGAGCTGATGGTAAATTGAATTGTAAAGTTTCAACTTTCTAGGGGGTGACATTCCTGAGATAGGGGTGACTTTTAAAATTTATAAATCTATCTTCCCGAGACAAAACTTACACTCAGATTTGGTTGAAAGTTAAGCAAAATTACCAAATCGAACTTAATAATTCGTCTGGCGTTGGTTCCAACTCTCTATCTTATACCGTTCCCAAGGCAGGGGCAACTTTTAAACTGAGAAAAAAAAATTTTCTACCATTTAGAATCATTTTAGAAAGTTGTTTTATCACAATCTGAAATAGTTTCATCTTTCTATCACTAATCGTTAGTAAAAATCTCAATTTTTCTCTCAAATTTTACTTAAAAAATTATTTCGCTAGCTTTTGCTGCAAAAGCGAAAAAATTTTTTTAACTTTTTTATTCTAAAGGAACGGTAAGTAAGTAAGAAGCCTAACTTTGCAGATCCTGTAGTGGGCTGATGATAAATTGAATTGTAATTTTTCAACATTATATGGGGTGTCATTCCTGAGATAGAGGTGACTTTTAAAATTTTTAAATCTATCTTCCCGAGACAAAACTTACACTCAGATTTGGTTGAAAATTCAGCAAAATTACTAATTTGAACCGAATAATCCGTCTGGCGTTGGTTCCAACTCTCTATCTTATACCGTTCCCAAGGTAGGGGTAACTTTTAAACTGAGAAAAAAAATTTTTCTACCATTTAGAATCATTTTAGAAAGTTGTTTTATCACAATCTGAAATAGTTCCATCATTTTATCACCAATCGTGAGTAAAAATTTCAATTTTTCTCTCAAATTTTACTCAGAAAATTATTTTGCTAGCTTTTGCTGCAAAACTGAAAAAAATTTTTTATTTTTTTATTCCAAAGGAACGGTAAATAAGTAAGTAGCTTAACTTTGCAGATCCTCCAGTGGGCTGATGGTAAATTTAATTGTAAAGGTTTAACTTTCTAGGGGGTGTCGTTCCTGAGATAGGAGTGACTTTTAAAATTTTTAAATCTATCTTCTCGAGACAAAACTTACACTCAGATTTGGTTGAAAGCTAAGCAAAATTACCAATTTGAACCGAATAATTCGTCTGGTGTTGGTTCCAACTCTCTATCTTATACCGTTCCTAAGATAGGGGTAACTTTTAAACTAAGAAAAAAAAATTTTCTACCATTTAGAATGTTTTTATAAAGTTGTTTTATCACAATCTGAACTAGTTTCATTTTTTTATCATCAATCGTTAGTGAAAATTTCAATTTTTCTCTCAAATTTTACTTAAAAAATAGTTTCGCTTGCTTTTGCTGCAAAAGTGAAAAATTTTTTTTATTATTTTTTATTCCAAAATAACGGAAATAAGTAATAAGCCTTACTTTGCAGATCCTCTAGTGAGCTGATGGTAAATTGAATTGCAAAGTTTCAACTTTATAGGGGGTGTCGTTCCTGAGATAGAGGTGACTTTTAAAATTTTAGAATCTATCTTCTCGAGACAAAACTTACACTCAGATTTGGTTGAAAACTAAGCAAAATTACCAATATGAACCAAATAATTCGTCTGGCGTTGGTTCCAACTCTCTATCTTATACCGTTCCCAAGGTGGGGGTAATTTTTAAACTGAGAAAAAAAGTTTTTCTACCATTTAGAATGATTTTATAAAGTTGTTTTATCACAATCTGAAATAGTTTCATCTTTTTATCACCAATCGTTAGTGAAAATTTCAATTTTTCTCTCAAATTTTACTTAAAAAATAGTTTCGCTTGCTTTTGCTGCAAAAGTGAAAAATTTTTTTTATTTTATTATACCAAAGGAACGGTAGATAAGTAAGAAGCTTAACTTTGCAGATCCTCTAGTGGGCTGATGGTAAATTGAATTGTAAATTTTCAACTTTCTAGGGGGTGTCATTCCTGAGATAGAGGTGACTTTTAAAATTTTTAAATCTATCTTCCCGAGACAAAACTTACACTCAGATTTGGTTGAAAACTCAGCAAAATCACCAATTTGAACCGAATAATCCGTCTGGCGTTGGTTCCAACTCTCTATCTTATACCGTTCCAAAGGTAGGGGTAACTTTTAAACTGAGAAAAAAAAAATTTCTACCATTTAGAATGATTTTATAAAGTTGTTTTATCACAATCTGAACTAGTTTCATCTTTTTATCACCAATCGTTAGTGAAAATTTCAATTTTTCTCTCAAATTTTACTTAAAAAATAGTTTCGCTTGCTTTTGCTGCAAAAGTGAAAAATTTTTTTTATTCTTTTTTATTCCAAAATAACGGTAAATAAGTAATAAGCCTAACTTTGCAGATCCTCTAGTGGGCTGATGGTAAATTGAATTGCAAAGTTTCAACTTTATAGGGGGTGTCGTTCTTGAGATAGAGGTGACTTTTAAAATTTTCAAATCTATCTTCCCGAGACAAAACTTACACTTAGATTTGGTTGAAAACTAAGCAAAATTACCAATTTGAACCGAATAATTCGTCTGGCGTTGGTTCCAACTCTCTATCTTATACCGTTCCCAAGGTAGGGGTAACATTTAAACTGAGAAAAAAATTTTTCTACCATTTAGAATCATTTTAGAAAGTTGTTTTATTACAATCTGAAATAGTTTCATCTTTTTATCACCAATCGTGGGTAAAAATTTCAATTTTTCTCTCAAATTTTACTCAGAAAATTATTTCGCTAGCTTTTGCTGCAAAAGTGGAAAAATTTTTTTATTTTTTTTATTCCAAAGAAACGGTAAATAAGTAAGAAGCTTAACTTTGCAGATCCTATAGTGGGCTGATGGTAAATTGAATTGTGAAGTTTCAACTTTCTAGGGGGTGTCGTTCCTGAGATAGGAGTGACTTTTAAAATTTTCAAGTCTATCTTCTCGAGACAAAACTTACACTCAGATTTGGCTGAAAGCTAAGCAAAATTACCAATTTGAACCGAATAATTCGTCTGGCGTTGGTTCCAACTCTCTATCTTATACCGTTCCCAAGATAGGGGTAACTTTTAAACTAAGAAAAAAAATTTTTCTACCATTTAGAATGATTTTATAAAGTTGTTTTATCACAATCTGAACTAGTTTCATCTTTCTATCACCAATCGTTAGTAAAAGTTTCAATTTTTCTCTCAAATTTTACTTAAAAAATTATTTCGCTAGCTTTTGCTGCAAAAGTGAAAAAATTTTTTTATTTTTTTTATTCCAAAGGAACGGTAAATAAGTAAGAAGCTTAACTTTGCAGATCCTATAGTGGGCTGATGGTAAATTGAATTGTGAAGTTTCAACTTTCTAGGGGGTGTCGTTCCTGAGATAGGAGTGACTTTTAAAATTTTCAAGTCTATCTTCTCGAGACAAAACTTACACTCAGATTTGGCTAAAGGCTAAGCAAAATTACCAATTTGAACCGAATAATTCGTCTGGCGTTGGTTCCAACTCTCTATCTTATACCGTTCCCAAGATAGGGGTAACTTTTAAACTAAGAAAAAAAATTTTTCTACCATTTAGAATGATTTTATAAAGTTGTTTTATCACAATCTGAACTAGTTTCATCTTTCTATCACCAATCGTTAGTAAAAGTTTCAATTTTTCTCTCAAATTTTACTTAAAAAATTATTTCGCTAGCTTTTGTTGCAAAAGTGAAAAAATTTTTTTAACTTTTTTATTCCAAAAGAACTGTTTAATAATAATAAATAATAATAATAATAATATATATATATATTATATATATATTATATATATATTATATATATTATATATTATATTATATATATATTATATATATATATATATTATATTATATTATATTGAAAAAAAAAATTCAAAAGTGTTTTATACTAAGAAAAATATCATAAAAATATTATTATATGAATTATAAACGCAACAGTATTATATACTGACTGTAAATAAATATTTTACACTTTTAATTTAAGAGGTAATTTTATTCTAGTGCAGCGGTACTTTCCCATATAATAAAATTCACATTGAAAAATTTATAATGAAAAAAAATTCAAAAGAGTTTTATATTAAGAAAAATATCATAAAAAAATTATTATATGAATTATAAACGCAACAGTATTATATACTGACTGTAAATAAATATTTTACACTTTTAAGTTAAGAGGTAATTTTATTCAAGTGCAGCGGTGTCTCTCCCATATTATAAAATTCACATTGAAAAATTCATAATGAATAAAAATTCAAAAGAGTTTTATATTAGAAAAAATATCATAAAAATATTATTATATGAATTATAAACGCAACAGTATTATATACTGACTGTAAATAAATATTTTACACTTTTAATTTAAGAGGTAATTTTATTCTAGTGCAGCGGTACTTTCCCATATAATAAAATTCACATTGAAAAATTCATAATGAAAAAAAATTCAAAAGTGTTTTATATTAAGAAAAAATACTATAAAAATATTATTATATGAATTATAAATGCAACAGTGTTATATACTGACTGTAAATAAATATTTTACACTTTTAATTTAAGAGGTAATTTTATTCTAGTTCAGCGGTACTTTCCCATATTATAAAATTCACATTGAAAAATTTATAATGAAAAATAATTCAAAAGAGCTGATGGTAAATTGAATTGCAAAGTTTCAACTTTATAGGGGGTTATTTTTTTTATTCCAAAGGAACGGTAAATAAGTAAGAAGCTTAACTTTGCAGATCCTATAGTGGGCTGATGGTAAATTGAATTGTGAAGTTTCAACTTTCTAGGGGGTGTCGTTCCTGAGATAGGAGTGACTTTTAAAATTTTCAAGTCTATCTTCTCGAGACAAAACTTACACTCAGATTTGGCTAAAGGCTAAGCAAAATTACCAATTTGAACCGAATAATTCGTCTGGCGTTGGTTCCAACTCTCTATCTTATACCGTTCCCAAGATAGGGGTAACTTTTAAACTAAGAAAAAAAATTTTTCTACCATTTAGAATGATTTTATAAAGTTGTTTTATCACAATCTGAACTAGTTTCATCTTTCTATCACCAATCGTTAGTAAAAGTTTCAATTTTTCTCTCAAATTTTACTTAAAAAATTATTTCGCTAGCTTTTGTTGCAAAAGTGAAAAAATTTTTTTAACTTTTTTATTCCAAAAGAACTGTTTAATAATAATAAATAATAATAATAATAATATATATATATATTATATATATATTATATATATATTATATATATTATATATATTATATATATATTATATATATTATATATATTATATATTATATATTATATATTATATATTATATTATATATATATTATATATATATATATATATATATATATATATATATATATATTATATTATATTGAAAAAAAAAATTCAAAAGTGTTTTATATTAAGAAAAATATCATAAAAAAATTATTATATGAATTATAAACGCAACAGTATTATATACTGACTGTAAATAAATATTTTACACTTTTAAGTTAAGAGGTAATTTTATTCAAGTGCAGCGGTGTCTCTCCCATATTATAAAATTCACATTGAAAAATTCATAATGAATAAAAATTCAAAAGAGTTTTATATTAGAAAAAATATCATAAAAATATTATTATATGAATTATAAACGCAACAGTATTATATACTGACTGTAAATAAATATTTTACACTTTTAATTTAAGAGGTAGTTTTATTCTAGTGCAGCGGTGTCTTTCCCATATTATAAAATACACATTGAAAAATTCATAATGAAAAAAAATTCAAAAGTGTTTTATATTAAGAAAAAATACTATAAAAATATTATTATATGAATTATAAATGCAACAGTATTATATACTGACTGTAAATAAATATTTTACACTTTTAATTTAAGATGTAATTTTATTCAAATGCAGCGGTGTCTCTCCCATATTATAAAATTCACATTGAAAAATTCATAATGAAAAAAAATTCAAAAGAGTTTTATATTAAGAAAAATATCATAAAAAAATTATTATATGAATTATAAACGCAACAGTATTATATACTGACTGTAAATAAATATTTTACACTTTTAATTTAAGAGGTAATTTTATTCTAGTGCAGCGGTGTCTTTCCCATATTATGAAATACACATTGAAAAATTCATAATGAAAAAAAATTCAAAAGTGTTTTATATTAAAAAAAAATACTATAAAAATATTATTATATGAATTATAAATGCAACAGCATTATATAATGACTGTAAATAAATACTATATACTTTTAATTTAAGAGGTAGTTTTATTCTACTGCAGCGGTGTCTTTCCCATATTATAAAATACACATTGAAAAATTCATAATGAAAAAAAATTCAAAAGTGTTTTATATTAGAAAAAATATCATAAAAATATTATTATATGAATTATAAAAGCAACAGTGTTATATACTGACTGTAAATAAATATTTTACACTTTTAATTTAAGAGGTAATTTTATTCTAGTTCAGCGGTACTTTCCCATATTATAAAATTCACATTGAAAAATTTATAATGAAAAATAATTCAAAAGAGTTTTACATTAGAAAAAATATCATAAAAATATTATTATATGAATTATAAATGCAACAGCATTATATAATGACTGTAAATAAATACTATATACTTTTAATTTAAGAGGTAGTTTTATTCTACTGCAGCGGTGTCTTTCCCATATTATAAAATACACATTGAAAAATTCATAATGAAAAAAAATTCAAAAGTGTTTTATATTAAGAAAAATATCATAAAAAAATTATTATATGAATTATAAATGCAACAGTATTATATACTGACTGTAAATAAATATTTTACACTTTTAATTTAAGAGGTAATTTTATTCTAGTTCAGCGGTACTTTCCCATATTATAAAATTCACATTGAAAAATTTATAATGAAAAATAATTCAAAAGAGTTTTACATTAGAAAAAATATCATAAAAATATTATTATATGAATTATAAACGCAACAGTATTATATACTGACTGTAAATAAATATTTTACACTTTTAATTTAAGAGGTAATTTTATTCTAGTTCAGCGGTACTCTCCCATATTATAAAATTCACATTGAAAAATTTATAATGAAAAATAATTCAAAAGAGTTTTACATTAGAAAAAATATCATAAAAATATTATTATATGAATTATAAATGCAACAGCATTATATAATGACTGTAAATAAATACTATATACTTTTAATTTAAGAGGTAGTTTTATTCTACTGCAGCGGTGTCTTTCCCATATTATAAAATACACATTGAAAAATTCATAATGAAAAAAAATTCAAAAGTGTTTTATATTAAGAAAAATATCATAAAAAAATTATTATATGAATTATAAATGCAACAGTATGATATACTGACTGTAAATAAATATTTTACACTTTTAATTTAAGAGGTAATTTTATTCTAGTTCAGCGGTATTTTCCCATATTATAAAATTCACATTGAAAAATTTATAATGAAAAATAATTCAAAAGAGTTTTACATTAGAAAAAATATCATAAAAATATTATTATATGAATTATAAACGCAACAGTATTATATACTGACTGTAAATAAATATTTTACACTTTTAATTTAAGAGGTAATTTTATTCTAGTTCAGCGGTACTCTCCCATATTATAAAATTCACATTGAAAAATTTATAATGAAAAATAATTCAAAAGAGTTTTATATTAAGAAAAATATCATAAAAAAATTATTATATGAATTATAAATGCAACAGTATTATATACTGACTGTAAATAAATATTTTACACTTTTAATTTAAGAGGTAATTTTATTCTAGTGCAGCGGTGTCTTTCCCATATTATAAAATACACATTGAAAAATTCATAATGAAAAAAAATTCAAAAGTGTTTTATATTAGAAAAAATATCATAAAAATATTATTATATGAATTATAAACGCAACAGTATTATATACTGACTGTAAATAAATATTTTACACTTTTAATTTAAGAGGTAATTTTATTCTAGTGCAGCGGTACTTTCCCATATAATAAAATTCACATTGAAAAATTCATAATGAAAAAAAATTCAAAAGTGTTTTATATTAAGAAAAAATACTATAAAAATATTATTATATGAATTATAAATGCAACAGTATTATATACTGACTGTAAATAAATATTTTACACTTTTAATTTAAGATGTAATTTTATTCAAATGCAGCGGTGTCTCTCCCATATTATAAAATTCACATTGAAAAATTCATAATGAAAAAAAATTCAAAAGAGTTTTATATTAAGAAAAATATCATAAAAAAATTATTATATGAATTATAAACGCAACAGTATTATATACTGACTGTAAATAAATATTTTACACTTTTAATTTAAGAGGTAATTTTATTCTAGTGCAGCGGTGTCTTTCCCATATTATGAAATACACATTGAAAAATTCATAATGAAAAAAAATTCAAAAGTGTTTTATATTAAAAAAAAATACTATAAAAATATTATTATATGAATTATAAATGCAACAGCATTATATAATGACTGTAAATAAATACTATATACTTTTAATTTAAGAGGTAGTTTTATTCTACTGCAGCGGTGTCTTTCCCATATTATAAAATACACATTGAAAAATTCATAATGAAAAAAAATTCAAAAGTGTTTTATATTAGAAAAAATATCATAAAAATATTATTATATGAATTATAAAAGCAACAGTGTTATATACTGACTGTAAATAAATATTTTACACTTTTAATTTAAGAGGTAATTTTATTCTAGTTCAGCGGTTCCCATATTATAAAATTCACATTGAAAAATTTATAATGAAAAATAATTCAAAAGAGCTGATGGTAAATTGAATTGCAAAGTTTCAACTTTATAGGGGGTTATTTTTTTTATTCCAAAGGAACGGTAAATAAGTAAGAAGCTTAACTTTGCAGATCCTATAGTGGGCTGATGGTAAATTGAATTGTGAAATTTCAACTTTCTAGGGGGTGTCGTTCCTGAGATAGGAGTGACTTTTAAAATTTCAAGTCTATCTTCTCGAGACAAAACTTACACTCAGATTTGGCTAAAGGCTAAGCAAAATTACCAATTTGAACCGAATAATTCGTCTGGCGTTGGTTCCAACTCTCTATCTTATACCGTTCCCAAGATAGGGGTAACTTTTAAACTAAGAAAAAAAATTTTTCTACCATTTAGAATGATTTTATAAAGTTGTTTTATCACAATCT